>CM077246.1:31942478-32319371 GCA_039654775.1 Spinibarbus caldwelli | reverse complement strand
GTCAATACTGTCAGACTAGGGTGTCTCCAGGGCAGCACCAGTAATTCAGAGAACTAAGCAGGTTCTGGTAATGCAGTGATCCAAGGAGGACTCTAGGGCATGAATGTGTTTCTGGGAGAAGTCTGTGCCAAGAGCAAGCTCAGTACTGGGGTAAGAGTTATGTCATTTATGAATGAATGAATGAATGAATGATGCATTTATATAGTGCCTTATTGTATATTGGCATACACCCAAAGCGCTTTACAATCATATGAGGGGTCTGTCCTCAATCACTACCAGTGGCCCAAACAAACATAATCGTCAAAGCCATTACAGACAGCGTTGTTGACTTTGGGACTCTGGGAGCTCAGGGGCTGCATCTGACACTGAAACCGACTTAGGTGCTGCAGGGAAATGATGAGGCATTCTGGAGACAGATTGACTGAGAATACAGGATATATTGGTGCAATGACCAGTTGTTACTATCCAAGGGCATCATTGAATATAATGGTTCATCTAAACCTCCGTGGAACATCATCATCAGGAACTCATCCTCCAAATAGACGGTGGAAGCCAGTCCCACAGAATTCCTGTGTAGATTTGGTGAGGAAACAGCCATTTTATCATAGGAAGTATACCAGTTCAACAAGACGGAGGAATGCTAATACTGCAGTCACTGGTGGTGTGATTTTCTGTTACAGGATACCAGACTCAGGAATAGATGGAGACTTCAGCAACAGCTTAGTTTTATTGCAGTGATGAGTAAATCCAGTTATAAATGTAAGTAAATCAAGATTATAGCAGTTCAAAATAAAAGAGGAGACATCAGTGGTGTTTACTGTGTAAATTAGGTACCAACAATCCACATACTCTATCTTGATTTAGTTATCCAGATAATGCCAAACACAGGCAGCCATCAGGGAACACATAAGCAAAACACTAGAGACAGGAACTGTGGACAAATGGTGGAGACACAAAACAGACAGAAACTCTAGATAATACAGTCTTAACTCTAAATGAGACCAAACAACCAGAGTATCTGACCTGTCTGCTTAAGTAGGGTGACTTAATGAAGTGAATGGTGTCAGGTGCAGTTCAAACAGCAACAGACCATGTTGTTTTCCATTGATAAGATCCAAGAACAGAAATATAAAGCTCCAGCCAGTGCAAAGACAAAGAGGAAAAATGTTGTCTCATTACATGAATGTTAACTGTTGTTGAAGCGAGGCATACAGATAATAGTCCAAATTTGATATTTATAGCTTGATTGATGAAACGAAGTTGCCTTCAGTCAACTGTCCAAAATGTTCATGTTGCTGTAATCCTGTAGCAATACTTCTCTTTGAAGTCAAACCTTCTTTCTTCATTCTTTCTTCAAACCTTCATTGTTTTTTGTATAGTTATCCTTGGAGTTAAGTGCAATGAAATGTTGTCATCATTATTAATATGATGTGGTGTACCTGTAGATAATGAGATTCTGATTAGGAAAATCCGTTTTTTTTTTTTTTTTAAGAAAGTTTCATATAAAATGAGTACTGGAGTCAGTAAATACTGAATTTAACTACAATATGTAATAATTTAAGAAAACATATTTCTAATAGAAAAGTGGTAAATGTTTTTGTTATGTCATTATAATAAAAGCTATGTTAAAAGATAAAAATTACCTTACCTCTTTCTCAATATTTCAAATGTTGATGAGGATGAAGCTGCAAACATAATTCCATATTTCTCAAACTTAATTTTTGTTCTTGCATTCTCCTTTATAAATCTTGTTTTTATCATTCTGCTGGAAATAATTCAATTTTTTTGCACATATCCTTTTAAAGCAATTCTTTAGGAATTCCATTACTGATAACACTATAATAAACTCTGCATATACATTGATAATAAAATCACATTGCATATACATTTTGAACAACAAAAATACATGACAGAAACAAAAATATGAATGAATGAATGAATGAATGAAAAGTAATATAATAAAAAGTAGTTGTTGTAAAAATTGTATAGGTGTTAAGGCTATTGTATTAATAGCTTTTATTTTTAAAACCATAATTTATATATATATATATATAAAACACATTATACTAACATATCTTATTGTTATAAATAAATTTCAGTATGAAAATCTTCATGTCCTTAACACCCAATAATTGTACAATGGTAAATGCTGCTTTCGCATGCTATTGGAGATGTCCTTTTTCTCACTTGTGAAGAGAAAATTATGATTTTGTCATGTTTATGTATTTTGTGTAAAACAATAATAATTTTGCTTGAAGACAAGTTGTTTTTGCCTATTTATTAACAAAGTATTATTGATTGATATTTTGTTGTTGAAGACATGTAGTAAATTTTAAATTTTCAACTATGAAATTAATATTTATCATAATTCTCACCAGTAGCATGCACAGGCCTCCATAGGGACGAGATAAAATTAGGTATCTCACAGTTAAAATTACATTTGGATTAGAGGGGCACCTTGATAGTACCAAAATGTCTATTGATCATGAGAAATTAAAGAGGACAAAGATACAGATAAATCAGGTAACACTAAGTTGGCATCACATTTGAATGAGAAAGATATGTTAAAGCTAATGAAAAGACACTTTGTCATAAGTAATTAGGGGGATACACTGAAGTAAAGCTAGTAGCAAAATTGTGTACTAAGTTTGAGACCAGTGCCTTAAAGCAGCGATTCTTTATCATGGATATCACGACCCTTTGCTCTGCACAATAACCCTTCACACCTTTGTAGTAAGTTTTATCTGTTTTTGAAGATGCAGCATACAGTGATGTACATTAAATCAGTGTTCTTAAGTTAAGTAAACTTAACACCTGTTTTCCCATGTGCTTTGAGTAGAGAGCAGACAAGAAAATTTACACACATACACAGAAACTGTGACCCTTCCATACAAACTGTTTTTCGTTTGTAAATGCTTTGTAAAATAATTTGTAAAAACTGTCTTTGATTTGGGAAGTTGCTTAGCACCATGTCAAGGTGTGAGCAAATGTACACACTTTTTTTTAAGTACACCAGTTTTTTTGAAAATATAAGCTTTTCTTGCAGCTCGCTGATGTAAACTAAAGAATATGGTTGATCATTGGTGATCTTTACATGATAATCACATAAATTATGAGTCATTTACAAGGCAGAGAATTGAAACTATACATTTGCAGGCACATTCAAGATCATTTGCAATTTATAGATTTCACATCTGAAAGAGATACATATGTGTGTTTTCTGTACATACATTCATTTTATGAATAACACATATGCATATTTGACAGTTGATTGTAAGATCAATTTTAGAATGATTTCTCTGCAATATTATATAAATAAGGCCCCAGGATTAAGAACCGCTGTTTTAAAGGTACTTTGGTGCAGACCACTTAACCGATAGCATGTGAAGGCAGCGTATATACCCACAGAGGCCGTCCACATTTAAGATTCACCTCTGTATCCCCCTCCCCCCATCTTGTTGGACGATTTGATTATACAATGTGATCTAATGATAATTTGTATGTATTTTACATAAAATGTGTTTCTACAAAACATACATTTACTTATGTTTTTACAGGCACTAAAACATACAACACTGACGTATTTTTAATACATAAATATAGAAATATGTATGTATTTTAAGTATTTAAATGTATAAAACTGATGTATTGATGACACCTAAAAATGAATCTTTATAAATATTGAAATCACGGAATAAATTTTATTATTGTTGTTGTTTTTCTTATCAAATAAATGATCTTATGTTTTCAGTTGCATTATTAAACTTATTTACTTTTTGTTCTGTTCTATATGATTTATGCTGCCAGCAAATTTACAAGAACAGGCCTAAGGGTTTTAGATTAACTTTTTTTGCACATAGCACTAGTGGTACATTCGTTAAAAGATTTTTAGCACAGGCCAAAGAATTGTACTACAAGTTAGGGGCTGGCAATATGGCTTTTTTATTCAGATTTTTTTTTTTTTTTCAAGAATATCACATATCATGATTTTATCATGATTTCTCGTCATGTTCGTTTCACAATTTACTATGAATTTCCCTATTGCAAAAAACGCCTTTCAAGGTAAACAAAATATAAAATAAAATAGAATAGCTTAAATTTAGGACAAAGTGGGCAAAGATAAATTTTTTTTGTTATTATGTTATCTTTGTTATTTTTAAATAAAAGCAAAGATATATTACAAATAAACATAATATACAAATAAAACAAACAGTGCTTTATTTTTCAGGTAAAGTATTTAGCATTAGAAAAACACTATATACACTATATGCATGAATTATACATTTTTTAAATGAACCATTAAAGTACATCAGTCATGAGCAGTGAGTGATTATTCTCTGTTTTGCTATTTTATTAAAATTATAAGATGAATTCACCAAAAAAAAGAAGAAAATTCTGTCAACTGTCTCTCAGTTCTGTCATACAGTTTTATTTTTATACTATCATTTATTCACTCTTAAGTTGTTTTTAAATCTGAAATAGTTTCTTTGTTTTGTAGAATATAAGTTATTTTGAAGAATGTGTTTAACAAAAACAGTTGCTGGTTGCCATGAACTTACTTCAATTGTATTTCCCCCCCTACTACCATCAAAGTTAGTGGGGACCACCTACTATTACTTACCATCTTCTTTTGTGTTCAGCATAACAAGGAAATTAAAACAGGTGTGGGACAACATGTAAGTGAGTAAATAATGAAAGAAATTTAATTTTTAGGTGAACTATTTCTTAATGACAAGCGGCAGCATGTTTAGTACTGTCCCTTTAAGAGCTGCATGCATCCATTTCTCTATCAACTGTTTACTTTCATTTTAGACATAACTGTGTTTATATGTAAATCTTGTGTGTTTTTGACAGTATTATATTTAGACAACTTTTCAGAACACCACGTGACTTAAATGTTTAACCAACAATGCTTTAAAGCACATGCAAATAATGTACTTTTGTGATTGCACATAATTGCAGTGTAACATTAGAGTAACTGAATTAATATTTGATATGAATGTATGTTGCATTGTACAGTATATTGACACAGAGGTGCCAGAACTGCAACTGAAAGAATGTGTGTTGTAGCATGAAAAAAATATATTTCTTAAAAAGCAGATAGACGACACATTTTAATTGTCCACGATCAAAAATTGTCACACCCCAAACTACCAAGTATAATCAGTCTCATACACACAAACAAATACAACGAAATCACATCACATTATTAAGCAGCTTGCTTTGAACAAGCAAAACTGAATCACACGTGGTTAATCACGTTTACAGTGGTAAATTCATTCATTGCACAAACCAGTTTTTTTTTTTTTTTTTGTACAGCCCTGGGTCTACACAATGTTATACAAAGACTTTACTCTTAAAATCTTAAAATAAATTGCATTTCTGCAACCGTAAACTTTACTTGTTTAACCTTTTTATCCTTTACCATTTTCAGTGATTAACAACTTAATTTCTGCTCTGCACCTCACAAACCTACTGTGTTTCACCACAGAGGACTTTGACTGCAATACATTGTAATTATGATTACTTTTGGTACTGGTTTTGACATTTTTGCAATAATTAAATTCTTGTAATTGCATTTACCTGTCTGTCATCTTCTTGTTATACTGTAGAGAAATAGTTATGTTAAGGTTTGAAGGTAGGAATGGGATTAGCGACTATATTAATATTTTCAATGCTATATGGTTACTAAAACTGTTATTTTCCTGCATATTTTAATCAATTGCATTTTATATCCTTTTATATTCACTATAAAATAGATAGGTTAAGGTTTGGAGGTACGTTAAGGGGTTTAAAAATATAAATTGCTTATTGATAAAATCATAAAAAGGCATATATTGGCTATAAAATGGATAGGTTTAGGTTTGGGGTTAGGTTAAAGTGTGTAATAATGTAAATCATTTATTGATAAAATGATAAAAATACATTGATATGAATATCTCCAATGATATAAAAAATACGTAAATATTTTACATTTTTAAGCTAAAAATACAAAGTGATTTGTAAGTTTTAAACATTGAAATACGTCTTAATAGTACATCTTGACATTTGCGTGTAACATTTGTTGGGGTTGTAAATGTTACAATATTAACACTATGTTACATATAAACTATAAGACCACACTTGTTTATATTAACCATTTTAGCACGACACATTCATGATAGCTAAAGTAAGTGGGCATAATATCAATCGTTATTTTATCCAACCCAATGTCTTTCACATACACATGATCAATTAGTGTATTATTTTCAGTTGTTGTATTTTCAACAATTTGTGTGAAACCAAAATTTTGCATAAGATCATGAATACTTGAGTTATTGAAAAGGTTTTCATTGAAATCTCCAAGAATTATTTTACCACCTGGTAAGCAGTTTATTTCATTAACTAAAGTAATCAGCTTGTCTTTAAACAATGACATGTTATATGATGGTGGTCTGTATACAACTGCCAAATTGGAGTTCAAATGTTCTATACTGCACATTAGACATTCAATGTTAATACATGGTAAATCCACTAAAGCAACTTTGACATTTTCTTTGTGATATATACCAACACCACCATGGTTTTCCTCTTTTAGTTTAGCAAAAACATCCCCACTTGTGTCATATGCAGCACTACGTAATTTTTCATGGAAATAGTACCCAGCAAGAGTAACAGCATTCTTAACAAAGTTTGGTTTTAACCACGTCTCTGTTACACATATCATATCTGCTTCATGATATCTCTTATCTTGTCGAATGTCTAATATATGTGGGATTAATCCTTCAACATTGTGTAACATAATTTTGAATTTGAAAGTATCTGTTGTTTCACATGGAGCAATGAATGGAGGCATACTTTGTAATGCTTGCTCAATATTATCTTTGGCAAAAATTGCTTTTTCATTGAAATCTTCTATGATGAGTCCATCAAAAGAGGTAACTCGACTTAATGCTACATATGCTTGTCCTGGAGCAAATATCTTTTTCATTGAAACAACAGCTTTGTCCACTGTTAAACCTTGTACTTTATGAACTGTGCAAGCCCAAGCTAATCTGATAGGAAACTGCCTTCTGACACCACCACTGCTTGTTACTTTGTCTTCCTCAGGTTCGATTGGTGTTGCTTTCTCCAATCCAAGTTTTAAACATGGATGTTTGGCTCTTGCTTCTTTACCAACTCGTTCATCGTGAAATTCAATATATATTTTTGATGGAAATGTTTCATTATCGTCATAACAGAATTCTTTAATTGTCCCGAAAATTCCATTAACAAGACCATCTGAAATATTAATATTTTTCAGTAGCATAATTTGAGCATCAACAGCTAATTCAAGGGATTTTTCTAAACAGCTGTTATGAACTCTGAAATGATGTCCATCTTTTTTTTCCATTCGACCAGTTTTAGCATTTCTCTCAAAGTCTTGTGCTTTCACAATAACTGTGTCAGAGCATAATTTATGCAGCATATGTATGTTATGTACATCAACTTCACTGTTAGTTGCATAAATGTGGATATCTTTACTATTGTCACAGATCGACCAGGCTCCCACGCCAGCCAATCACATCGCACACCCTCACCGGAATACTAATGAAACGCACCTGCACGCACTCAACACATCATTACCTCAAGCCATATAAGCACGCACCTCACCACAGTTTAACGTCCGGTCTCGTTTACACATAGTGAATGATGCTATCACAGCGACCTATCTGCTACTTACCTCCTTGTGTACCTACCTCCAGTGTTCCCCGTCTGCCTGCTCCAACGCTACCCTCCGGAAGTCTGCTACTCTGTCTATGTGAGGTGTGTGCCCTCGATCTCCACTGCTCAATACTCCTGTCAAGACAAAGATCCATAATCATTCTCTCATCTTCCGTCAATTGATATTCTGCTCACCATTTGCTCTGCTGTACATTAATAAACATCTGTTATTTTCCCGAGTCTCCGTCTGAGTCTGCTGTACATAACAGAAGACCGGACCAGACACTAAGGACAGCATGAGCAACACCGACCCTTTCCAGGAGCTCGTTGACAATCTCAGACGAGTTCTACTTCCTTCACCGGCTCCACCGCCATCACCACCGATCACCTCCACGACAAACACCATCACTTCTTCTGCACCCCTGATCCCCAGTCCCATGGCCCGACCAGCGCCCTTCTCTGGTGTGGCGGGGGAGTGCAACGGGTTTCTCTTACAATGCTCCTTAGCCCTAGAGATGCAACCGCAGCTATATCCCACTGAAAGATCAAAGATCGCCTTCATCATATCCCTCCTGACAGGTAAAGCTCTGCAGTGGGCTGAAACTATCTGGTCACAATCAGGTCCAGTCACTCAGTCTTTCCATAATTTCATCACTCACTTCCGTGAAGTGTTTGGCCACTCAACAACCGATCCATCCATCAGTGATCAACTCTACCATCTCCGACAGGGAAACAGATCCATCCAGGACTACGCCCTTCAGTTCCGCACCCTCGCTGCAGCTAGCGGATGGAACGAACGATCATTACTCACCACTTATCGTCAAGGACTCGAACCTAAGTTGCGGTTGCAACTCGCAGGATATGATGATTCCAGTGGACTGGAGCATTTAATCCAACTATCCATTCGTTGTTCAACCCGAATGCAATCATGTTTTGAGGAATCAGCCCAACTTACCCGTTGCACTCCTCAACAGCGCCCCCAAGAAGCAAACCGCCCTCCAGAACCAGTTCACGAACCCATGCAAACAGATAGTACCCGTTTGTCATACACAGAGCGGCAGAGGCGAATTACCCAGGGCTTATGTTTATATTGTGGAAATAGTGGACATCTAAGATCATCATGCCCCATTCGACCTCCTCGACTCCCGGTGAGTGCTATTCGACCCTCTATATCCAGAATGAATCCCCTATCTACTGTTGTAATACTTACTGCCTCCACTGTATCCATTCAAGTTCACGCCTTACTCGACACAGGATCCGCCGGAAACTTCATTTCAGGGAGCCTCTGCCGCCAGCTCAATCTCCCAACCGTTACCAATCAAACCATCTATCAAGCCCAATCGATAACTGGAAAACCCATCAGCCGCCGCCATGTAAGACTCAGTGCGGGTCCCGTTCAGCTACGAGTGGGTGAACTACATGAGGAACAACTCCATCTGCTGGTTCTGGAGGGATCTACAACGGACATAATCCTCGGACTTCCATGGTTCGTACAACATGATCCCCAGATTTCCTGGCGCTCGGGAGAAATCCTGAAGTGGGGCAACCAGTGTTTCCCAACATGTTTCCCTCGTCTACCTCACCCAGCTCCTCGTCAGATCCAATCTCTACCGGTAAACTCCACCTCCATAGAAAGCCCTCTTGAGAAACAGTCTGTCTCTATACCTTCCTGTTATGCCCCCTTCAGAGATGTCTTCTGCCCGAAGAGGGCCTCCCAATTACCTCCTCACCGGCCATGGGACTGCGCTATTGAACTGATACCAGGTGAGCCAGTGCCCAAAGGGAAAATCTACCCGCTGTCTCTACCGGAACAGAAGGCCATGGAGGAGTACATCGAAGAGGCTCTTCAGCAAGGCTACATTCGCCCTTCGACATCCCCTGCTGCTTCAAGCTTCTTCTTCGTGGCAAAGAAGGACGGAGGCTTGCGGCCTTGCATTGACTACCGGGCACTTAACAAAATCACCATTAAGTTCCGATACCCTCTTCCTCTCGTCCCAGCAGCCCTGGAACATCTCCGCGGTGCCACCATCTTCACCAAGCTGGACCTCCGCAGCGCGTATAACCTCATCCGGATACGCGAGGGGGACGAGTGGAAGACTGCCTTCGTAACCCCTACTGGCCACTATGAATATCTTGTCATGCCGTATGGTCTTGTCAACGCCCCCTCCGTATTCCAAGACTTCATGCATGAGGTGCTCCGGGAGTATTTACACCGGTTCGTCTTGGTTTACATCGATGACATCCTCATCTACTCTCGGAGCTTGACCGAACATCGTCTCCACGTTGCGGAGGTCCTACAACGCCTACGCAAGTTTCATCTGTTCCTCAAGGCTGAGAAGTGTTCATTCCATCAACCGTCAGTACATTTCCTAGGATACAACATTGATAGTGGTGGCATCCGTATGGACGAGGGGAAGGTGGAAGCCATCAGGTCCTGGCCAGTCCCTACCACAATTAAAGAACTTCAAAGATTCCTTGGCTTCTCCAACTTCTACAGACGATTCATTCAGAGCTACAGTACCATTACCAGTCATCTAACCAACCTCCTACGGAACAAGCCCAAGTCTCTGTCCTGGACATCTGCCGCCACAGAAGCATTTGAACACCTGAAGGACGCCTTTACCCATGCTCCAATCCTCGTCCATCCTGATCCCACGAAACCCTTCATTGTAGAGGTAGATGCCTCGACTACGGGGGTTGGAGCTGTGTTATCCCAGCAGCAGGGGACCCCAGCCAAACTTCACCCATGTGCCTTCTTTTCCCGTAAGCTCAGCCCGGCGGAAAGAAACTATGACATCGGCAACAGGGAACTTCTGGCCATCAAGCTAGCCCTCGAAGAGTGGAGGCATTGGTTGGAGGGTTCACAACATCCATTTATCGTCCTAACTGACCACAAGAACTTACAATACTTACGCGAAGCCAAACGACTTAACCCTCGCCAGGCCCGTTGGGCACTCTTCTTCACCCGGTTTAACTTCACCATCTCTTACCGTCCAGGATCCAAGAACACTAAAGCCGATGCCTTATCACGTCTACATACTCCACAGGAAACTAATGAAGAACCAGAATCCATCATTCCCGATAAACTCATTGTCTGTCCCATCCAATGGAGTAACGACTCTGCCACCTCCTCCAATGCTTCCACGGCCATTCCGCCGGGCTGCCCACCAGGAATGCAGTATGTCCCTCGATTACAACGCAATCACCTTATCCACTCTGTACACACTTCACTGGGCACTGGCCACCCCGGGACCAACAGCACCCTCTCGCTATTGAAGAACCGCTACTGGTGGCCCAACATGGCAAGGGACGTGAGAAGGTTCGTCCAGGGTTGTACAGAGTGTGCCATTTCCAAAAGTCCTCGCCACTTACCAGCAGGCAAGCTCCTCCCGTTACCCGTTCCAAATCGTCCATGGTCACACCTGGGAGTAGATTTCATCACCGACCTGCCAGATTCTGACGGTAACACATGCATTTTGGTGATTGTGGACCGATTTTCAAAGTCTTGTCGACTCCTTCCTCTCAGGGGCCTGCCCACAGCCCTGGAAACAGCCGAATTATTGTTCAACTTCGTCTTCAGATATTTCGGCCTACCGGAAGACATAGTGTCGGACCGGGGCCCACAATTTATCTCCCGGGTCTGGAGGGGATTCTTCAAACTCCTAGGTGTGACCGTGAGTCTGTCATCAGGATACCATCCCCAAACGAACGGGCAAACGGAGAGGAAGATCCAAGAAATCGGCCGCTTCCTACGAACCTTCTGCCATGACCACCAGGACTCTTGGAACCAGTTTATTGGCTGGGCCGAGTACGCCCAGAACTCCCTACGTCAACCTTCTACTGGACTCACTCCCTTCCAGTGTGTACTCGGTTACCAGCCACCCTTGTTCCCCTGGTCTGGGGAGCCATCTGAGATACCAGCAGTGGATTACTGGTTCCGAGAGAGCGAGAGGGTCTGGGACAATGCTCACCATCATCTTCAGCGAGCAGTGCGCAGGCGCAAGATGACAGCAGACCTTCGTAGGTCCGAAGCCCCCCAGTACCAACCGGGACAGAAGGTCTGGCTGTCAACAAGGGACATCAGACTGCGCCTGCCCTGTAAAAAATTAAGTCCCAGATATGTTGGTCCCTTCACGATCGTGAAGCAAATCAACCCGGTCACCTTCCAGCTACAACTTCCTCCACAATATAAGATCCATCCCACATTTCACGTATCACTGTTAAAACCTTACCACCCTCCTATCTCTCCCTCCACAGAGCCTGGTCCAAGTGAGGAACCCCCTCTGCCACTGATTCTGGAAGATGGCGCCGTATACGAGGTGAAGCAGATCCTGGATTCCCGGCGCCGTGGTGGTCAGCTGGAATACCTTGTTGACTGGGAGGGCTATGGACCGGAGGAGAGATCTTGGGTTCCCAGGAATGACGTTCTAGATCCAACCCTACTCGAGGAATTCCACTCAACCTACCCAGATCGACCAGCTCCCAGGGGAAGAGGTAGACCACCACGCCGTCGGGGTCCTCGGCCCTCTGGAGCGGGCCGTGGAGAGGGGGGTAATGTCACAGATCGACCAGGCTCCCACGCCAGCCAATCACATCGCACACCCTCACCGGAATACTAATGAAACGCACCTGCACGCACTCAACACATCATTACCTCAAGCCATATAAGCACGCACCTCACCACAGTTTAACGTCCGGTCTCGTTTACACATAGTGAATGATGCTATCACAGCGACCTACCTGCTACTTACCTCCTTGTGTACCTACCTCCAGTGTTCCCCGTCTGCCTGCTCCAACGCTACCCTCCGGAAGTCTGCTACTCTGTCTATGTGAGGTGTGTGCCCTCGATCTCCACTGCTCAATACTCCTGTCAAGACAAAGATCTATAATCATTCTCTCATCTTCCGTCAATTGATATTCTGCTCACCATTTGCTCTGCTGTACATTAATAAACATCTGTTATTTTCCCGAGTCTCCGTCTGAGTCTGCTGTACATAACAACTATCATCACCATCACCTGTTTCACATTTTTTAAGCATAGTAACATCATTTTCAAGCATTGGTTCATCCTTTTTACGTAGCCTTAAACGATTTAGCAATTCAGCAAATTGTTTGTCCTTCTGCCTCATAATCTCTTTAAGTTCAATGAAACTAAAGTTAGTTTCCCAAAGATTCATACTGTTCACTGGTTCAGTATAAAGTGGTTTTCCTTTGACAGGTGAAAGTTGATAAAAATCTCCAACTGCAATTACCGAGACTTTTCCAAAAGCTGAATAATCTCCTGTTTGTTTGATTTGTCTCAATCTTCCATGAATATATACCAAAAGTTTATGATCAACCATTGATATTTCATCAATTATTAATATTTGCAGTTTTCCAAATTTGGCTCTCAAGGAATTAATTTTTTCATCTCCAAGTGGCTGATATGGCAATGTAGCATTTGTTCCAATACAGAAAGTGGAATGTACTGTTTGAGCACTTATGTGAAAAGCACTGACTCCAGTCGGAGCTGTTAAAAGCACATGTGTCTCATCTGGGTTTTCTGATAACTTTGATAGAACGCGAGAGGTTTCATAATAGATAGCTTTAATGAGTACTGACTTTCCAACACCTCCAGGCCCAGATATGAATACATGAAATGGATCTGGGTTTTCACCTTGTACTTTTGCTAGACACCACTGCCGCACTTTATAAAAGATTTGTGACTGTTTCGCATTCAAAGACCGCAGCAAACCCATCGCATCCTCCTTTGTCATAGCACAGGGATTCTTTTCTGATGTGAAAGCACTAACATTTGGTAATAAATCTGGTATGACATCATCACCTTCCTCTATTTCAATTGGCTGTTCTTTTCTAATATCCAGACATTCTAAACGTTCAAGTTCTGCTTCTGGACAAATTTGGGCCCAAGCATCTTCCATCGGTCCATGTTGTTCTAAGTCATCTTGAGCTCTTTGTATAGTTTCTCCTTCTTTTTCAAATTTTGCCCTGTTTGTGTCCACTATGATTTTCACTGACTCAAGCTCATCATTATACAATGTTACCATTCCAGTCTCATAAAAATCCTGACATGAAATAAAATTTGGTGGTTTCAGTTGTCTTTGCAAAAAATGAGGCAAAAATAATTCCAAAATACTTTGATAATAATTTTCAGGATTTTTAGTAGGTGAAAAACGAGCATATCGTACAACTGCAAAATCTGTACGAGTTCTTTTTCTCACAAACCCCATGTCATTTTCCAGTTTTACTCTGTCTGAGCAAGAGTTTTCAGATTTGGACAGAACTCTGTATTCTGATGCAAAAGACGCTAAAAACATTCCTATAAATTCTTTCGTTTTTGGACGAGCTCTGTATCTATCTGTGATGCTTTTCATCCATATTTCATCATTGTCAGTTTCTCCATTTTCAGCTTTCTTATTTATGGTATTTAACGGTAAACTCATTTTTATTTTATTAATACCAGTTGGAATAAAAACTACTTTTCTTGACCCTTCTTTTAGTTTCATATTAGTCAAACGATAAACACTCTCTTGAGCTGACACCTCTCTATTGTGAAGAAAAACACTTCCAAGTTTTCTTAAAGCTTGTTTTGCATCCATATTGCCTTGATTATGTGCTTCTTTCTGAGCATTTGACAGCAGCAATCCCATTTCTCTCTCTGCTTTTGAAATGTAGGAAACTATATACACTATGCAAGAGTAAGCATCAACAACAAACTGTATGTCCATGTTTGCATTCCACCATCGCAAAAGATCTTTATTATACTGATTCACCCAAACATCACTTGGCTTTCTCTTCAACACAACATTTGTTTTCTTTGTCATTTTGTTATAAGCACATTCAAATATCTCTTGATTTATACCAATAGATGCAAACATAGATTCAACAGAGTCAAACACAGCATCATTGTCCAGTAAACATTCTCTTACTTTTTTCATTATAGATTCAGCTAACTCTTTTGATATCTCCTTAGAGTGGCTTGCCTTTTTGTATTTACTTTCACATTGTCCATCATCTGTTGTTTTTTCATTCGTATCTGATTGTCTGCTTCTTGTAATGAAAGTATTGTTGCTAGGTGGACGTGGAAAGTTAAATCTACATGTAGTGCCTTTCTTTCTACATGTTTTTGCATGTCTTTTACTGTGCTGTTGGACACTGCTCACAATTTCATGCATTTCTGTTTCATCTTCAGTTGGCATTTCACAAGTGACATAACGATCAACAAATGCTACAACTTCATCATCGTCCTCTCTGTCTACTTGAGGAGCATTTTCAACCCAAAACAGACAATGTGTGTGAGGTGATCCACGTTGTTGAAATTCAATTCTATAAAAGTAATCTATTACTTTTCCAATGGGTTGAGCTGGTGACAGAATCACATCTTTTAGAAAACAGTGGAATCGATAATCAAACATTCTGGCTGCAATTACTGGGTTTCGTTTCAGCATCCCACATCTATCAGACCAGTCCAGTTCATCAATAGGAGTTTGACAACCCTCGTGTTTGACAATACACTGCATTAACTCTGGCCATCGCAAGTCAGCTGATGAAAATGAGCAAAACCATGTTGGTATCCCAAGTTGCCTCACCATTGCAAACAAATCTTTTTGAACAGATTGCCAAAAGACAGGACTGCCTCTCACTGGCTTTAAAAATTTATAACCTGCATCATAATTTAAGATCCTTTGAAGAGTGTCTTTGTTTGTCAGCATTTCTGAGGTAATCTTGGTTTTGTTGCTCGGGTCATAGCCTTTCCTCAAAGCAATAGATACATTAGAGATAACCTGATTAAGTTCAGACAAATATTGTCCATAAAAGATGTAGTCAAGATTTTGGGCAAAACGTCCATCTGCATTTAAAATTCTGTTATTTAAATACCTAGACAGTGTTAATTTTTCAGGTCGTGAATCATGAAATGTGCCTGTTCCATTTGGAAAGAGAACAGGAAAACATTTGGCTTCATTAGTTTCATCCATTAACAATCTCACTGGATTATTGCCTTCTGCTGGTGCAAGTGACATAATTCCATCAAAATGTTGATCTAAAACCTCTTGTGCAATATCCACTGGCTGCAAACATGAATCCATGAATAAACCATGCTGCTGTCGATCATGAAGCGTTTCATCGGTGATCTCATCTTCATTTTCAGTATTGGGTTCATTATCAACACACATATCTTGACAAATGTCTAAATCAGACTCATTATTACTTTTATCATTTATGTCTTCTTCTATTTTACTCAGAGGATTAGTCCAGCTGTTGTTAAACTCCACATCTGTATACCATTTGTTATTTTGTTTCAAGTATACCAAAGCTCTTTTTATCCTCTCAGAATGTACAAATTTATAGTCGTAATGCCCTTTGTATGTCAGTTTTCTCTTAAGCTTTACACGAATCATCAAATCATCATTTTCAGATCTAGGTAAAAGATTAACCACTTCTGTAACATTAGAAGGTACACAAGTTACAGGGCCATAAACTCCATTCTGTCCTCCACGTGGTAAAGCCAGCATTTTCATAAATGGAATATTCTTTGCTATTAAATGCTGCTCAAGAGAGTTTAAACTGTTTAGTTCAGAAGGAATAGGATCAAGAGCAAGATTGTTTGCAACACTTTCAGCTGGTATTTTACCTTCACAAATTTTTCTATCACATGTATGGCAAATCCATAAAGATTCATAAGAGCTATTCTTATATACACAATCTTGACCACAGTGTTTGTTACATTTATGAAGATAATTTAGTGTTATACATTTTTCTGCAATACAACCAACTTGAGTTGATTTTTCAACATATCTATTTTTATTGCAATGTTTTACCTGCGTTTTGAAACAACAACGATGACACACTGCACAAACATATTCAGGACCTGAAGATATTTTTTGTTTAAACTTTTCAATTACATAGTCTACCTCCTTTCTTTTTTTCTCTACTTCAAAGTGTGTTACAACATTTCTCATTTTAATATTATTAGCAAAATTTATATCATTTTTATACTTTTCTATGTTGAAATGTATTGTCTTATTTTTATATATTTCATTTTCATGATATTTTTGCACATTGTACTGTTTAACATACTGTCTATGTGACTCATCCTCTTTATATTTGTCCATACTGTACTGTTTGACAGACTGTCTATGCGACTCATCCTCTTTATATTTTTCCATACTGTACTGCTTAACAGACTGTCTATACAACTTGTCCTCTTTATATTTGTACATACTGTACTGCTTAACAGAATGTCTATGTGACTCGTCCTCTTTATATTTGTCAATACTGTACTGCTTAACAGAATGTCTATGTGAGTCGTCCTCTTTATATTTGTCAATACTGTACTGCTTTACAGACTGTCTATGCAACTCATCCTCTTTATATTTGTCCGTACTGTACTGCTTGACAGTCTCACAATGTAAATCACTTGAGTGGTACTTATATACACTATATTTTTTTACTTTTTCTCGATGCTGTTCATTTCTTATGTACTTTTCAATGCTAGAAGTCATTAATTTGTCTCTATAAGTTTCATCAATATGATACCTTTTATTTACTTGGGTTTTTTTCCTCTCTTTTACATCATTATTACTAGCGTATTTGAGTTTCTCTCTGTTAAGCTTACGTGCATATGACGAACTTTTTAATGATGCATTAAACATTGAATTTTCAAATGATGATTTACAAAAGGATGCACAACTACCATCCTTGGTTTTTACACATACAACAAATTCATAGTGACAACTATTCACATGTTTCAAATAAATTCCCTTGTGTTGACAGCTCTGTCTATTAGACAAGACATCTGAACATGTATATTTAAGCCATTTCTCTTGACTATATGTAAAGATGTCTGCACCAATTAAATCACTGGCTGCTTGTATTTCTATCTCTGTTGCCCAAGTTCCAACAAATTTCATTCTTGATGTAGTAATGTACTCTGGTACAGAGCTGTATCGTTCTCTAAGGTATTGATTATACTTGGTTTCATTCTGCAGTATGTGTCTAACTACAGCACGTCTCATTTTTCGGTGTTCTCGTTCGCTTCCACTTACAGCATATGCTAACGCTCTGAAAAAGCAGTTACCATCAGCAATAATATCTTTAGTTTCACAAGGCTCAGTCATTTCAACAATCTCATTTGTATTATTCTGTTCATTTACAACATTTATGATGTTCAGCTTTAAGCAAACACTCTTTTTTTGCTGTACTGTTAATGGGCTAAACTGAAAAGAAACAGTGGCAGTTTCTGAAATAAATTCAACGTCACTTGCATTTTCCATTGTTGGATATAAAGAAAGCGTTTCTGTTTTTTGTTCAGCACACATTTCATTCACAAATACTTTATCTGCGTTTATGAACTCACTTAAAGACTCACTACAGGCAATATCAACTTCGACTTCCAACACAGCTTCGCATTCTGAATCATTTGATTTGTCATTTGATTTGTCCATACTTTACTTTTCTTTTATGCTGTTCATTTTTCTTGTTTTTTTTAGTGATGGATTTCATTAATGAAATGTAACTTTCATCATGATGGAATCTTTTCTTTGCTTTCTTTTGTTTTTCTTCTTTCACCTCAAAACTATTGTTGTATTGACATTTCTTTGTATAATCTTCACATGATTTTGAAGACACATTTGATGCTACAGTACACAATGGATCTGAAATTTGTGATTTACAAACCGAGGTACAGTTGCCTTCCTTGCTCTTTCCACATACAACAACTTCAAAATGACAGCTATTTACATGTTTCAAATATATGCCACTGTGTTCACAACCACGTCTGTTAAAAGATGCATTTGCAGATGAAAATTTAAACCATTTGTCTTCACTGAATGTAAAAATGTCTACACCAATTAAATCACTGGCGGCTTGAACTTCCATCTCTGTCGCCCAATTTCGAACAAACTTCATCCTTGATGTAGCAATGTACTGTGGTACAGAGCTGTATGTTTCTCTGAGAAACTGAATATAGTTTACATCATTCTGCAAGATGTGCTTTATTACAGCTCGCCTGACTTTTCGGTGTTCTCGTTCACTTCCACTTACAGCATACGCTACCGCTCTGAAAAAGCAGTTACCATCAGCAACAATATCTTTAGTTTCACAGGGCTCAGCTATTTCAACAATGTCATTTGGATTGTTCTGTTCTTTGACAACATTTGCAATGTTCAGCTTTAAGCAAATATTCTTTTGCTGCTCAAGTGTTAATGGAGTAAACTGTAAAGAAACACTGGCAGTTTGTGAAATAAATTTAACATCACCTGCATTTTCATTAGTTGGGTATGAAGGTGTTTTTGTTTTCTGTTGTGCACACGTTTCATTCACAGACATTTTATCTGTGTTTATGAAATCACTCAAAGATTGACTGCAGCCACACTTCTCACCTTCACTCTCTTTTACTCCTTGAACAGTTTTCTGGATCATTGGACAGAATGACTTACCCTGCTGACCATTTCTGTCAATCTTAACTGCGTTGACCCCAGTTACCTCAAACTCATGATAATATGCATTAATGGACACACCAAGTTTTTGGAAATGAAGTATTAGAGAGTGCATGTCACGATGGTAAACTACTACACTCTTACCATCAGCTGAACATCTGCCATCACTGCATCTTGAATGTGGATCAATCACTGCATACCAAGAACCTTCTCTGACAACTGCACATATGCTTAGCTTAATATTTACTAAACATGCATCAAACCTCTGGAATGCTTGATTTACTGCTTCATCAAGTGACATAGCATACCCTCGCAGTTCTCCATCATATTTATTGACACCAAACAAGCCAGTAAATGTTTCTCCATAGTTTATTGAAAATCGACAACTTTTCAGTGTATGTGTGTCTGGCAGTTCATCAACACGTATGAAGCCTGATTCAGGATCACTGATTTTCCCTGCAGCTCTCATGGAACTATAGAGGTCATCTCCATGAATTAGAACAGCATTCAGGTCACTTCTCGTCCACTGCACTACACTTTTCATCTTACACATCATAATTGCAGTTAAACTGTTTGCACCACATTGGCTACCCTTATTCCAGCCAAAACGATAATCTCCTTGATGGAAAGAACCTCTGATGTAAGATGTCTGTGGAGATAAATTAGAAAGAGCATTGACAGTTATCTCAGAATCTTGTTCAGACTTTTGTTCAGGCTTTTGTTCAAAGTTTTGTTCAGCCTTTTGTTCAGAGCTTGTTTCCAAGTTTGTTTCAGAGCTTGTTTCCCCGTTGTGATACACACAACGTTCAGTTATTTCTGCCAATTTTTTAAGAGGTGGCAGAGCCTCTGCAGGATCAGCAGCCATCCAGTCTGCCATCCTCTTCTTAGCTGCCTGGGAGCGCTGAGAGTGCTTCGTCCAAGGCATCTGTAAATACACAAAAATATACAAAGAAAAATTAAATGACAGTGCATCATAATTCACAAACACAACAAAAACAAACAAACAAAAAAATATCATTCAATATTAGTGTGTTACAATTAGATGTATTAATGATCATATTGCATACCACTCTGCTTATTTTAGACATTCACACTCACAATGTTTATCTAACAAACAAGAAACACATAGAACCATGAAACTTATTTGACTGTAAAATGTTTAAATGCTCAAACTAAATGGCAACTTTTAACATATTAGGGATGCCACTAACAACTATTTTTTTTTTTTGAATTAATCTTTTAACTAATTTGCAGATTAAATCTATTAATCTAAACGATTAATTTCCCACAAAAAAACAAGAATATTTTATGAGATGCTTTTGATTATTAAAATTTAATGGAACCATTAAAATGGAATCCAAAAAATAACAGAAAACAGAATTTGGTAAACAAAACTGTAAAACTCAATTAGACAGGCTTTTTTTAATCCATGTATCATTTGTTCATTCATTTTTTGATTAAAAATGAAAAAAAAAAAAAAAAAGACAATTCAGCTTAATTTCGTTATTCATTCAGGGGTAGAAAAATAAATAAACAGCTTGAATATCTGATTTCTATACATGGGTGGGAATTAACTCTTTCCCCACCATTGACAAGTTTTTAATGGCAATCCGTGTTCTAGGTACATTACAGTAAGGAAACCCCTAGCGCATGTCCTGAATGAGTTACAGGACATCCAGGTCTTTAGGGTCCGAATACAAGACAATCGGCATAAACGGAAGGATCATAGATAATATAGATCATATATAGATCATATATGTAGTTCATGTTTTGACCATTTTGAATCTGATCGGGACGTAGTAGTCAGTGAGTGAGATGCCTTTACAGACAGAAATGTCTCTAGTTGTAACCGATAACCCGTTGATCTGAATAGGTGTGTAAGATCTATATATAGATCTATATCTATCTATCTATTTATCTCTCTCTCTATGAGTGTGTGTGTGTGTGTCTGTTTGTTCTGTTTATTGAATGCAATTTAAATTATTCATATAATTATTTACAGATGAAAGAATGAGACATCTGAATGCATTTTGCTTGAAAATGCACTACTTTGATAAAAATGTATTTTTCTCAGTTTTTTGTCCAAAATGTTGTATTTTTGATAAAACCTATCTGCATTCAAATGGTGATAAAACATGAAGACATGAAGATAGAATAAAACATTTTTTTGTTTAAAACCAGAGGCTTAGTTCTTTATTTTGATATATAATATGTTCTTATATTCATACAAAAAAATATTCTGAGGGCCGTCAAATTTAGGTGAAAATCATCAAAAATGCTAGAGGTGGCTGGCAACTTCAAAAAACGCTGACGGGGCAAGAGTTAAACACCCCTTTCAGCTGATTGGTCAGCCAAAGATCAAACAGGGCTGTCATCAGTTCATCCACAGTTCTGCCAGGCAGAATAATAGTCCTCCGCTGCTGCAGTAGTACAGATCTTTAACACATTAATTGTAACTACATTTAATCTTTTTTCATCAAACAAAGAGACTAATGAATAGCTCGACACAACTCATACCGGGACAGACAGAGCTTTCTTCTGTGTAGATATAAATTCTATTCTTTGCATCAGCTGGGCATGGCAGGGTATGATATGATGGCTGTTATAGCCTACACTGCTCACCCAGTAAGTCTATTTGTTTAATTAATTAATTAATCAGTTTCAAAATAAATAATTTTAAACACTAAGACAAAAAGGAAAGAATAAAAATTCTGCTTGGGTATAACATTCATGCAAGAACTGTCATTCTTACTGACAACCACAGAACAACAGACATTAAATAGTTTACTGTTATTTTTATAATGTAGTCTTGTGTTTTATTAAAATTGATATCTCAAAAGGATATACGCTCACACACAAGACTGCAATGCAAGATTTTCATAAAATGTAATAACTTGCCATTTTGGTTTGTTTCTCACCACCACTGGCGGCCAGTGTTGTCAACTTAGCAATTTTGTGGCTAAATTTAGCAACTTTTCAGAATACCCTATACAACTTTTCAGAATACACCAGGGATGAAACCCTGCGTCTAGTGATGTCTATGCGTTCCAGACTTCAGGCTGTAATTGACTGCAAAGGATTTGCAACCAAGTATTAAAAAAGTGAAAGTTTGATTTATGATTATTATTCTGTCCCATTACTTTTGGTCCCTTAACAAGTGAGAGGCACATAGGCAAACTATTGTAATTCCTACACCGTTCACCTGATTTGGATGTAAATACCCTCAAATTAAAGCTGACAGTCTGTAGTTAAAGCCCATCTTGTTCATTTGAAATCCATTGTGGTGCTGTATAGAGCCAAAAATGTCAGAATTGTGTCGATGTCCCAATATTTATGGACCTGACTCTCTGTGTGTGTGTGTGTGTGTGTATATATATATAAAAAAATAAAATACTATTGACAGTCTAAGCTACTTACAAATAACTATTGAAGAACTTTACTCTCTCCCACCAGTCTCATGTGTGTATCAGTAAAGGAGGAAAGCAAACAGTGAACCAAACCACTATGACGCAAAGGAGGGGAAAATAAAACATTTCTGAACTTAAAACGATTTGAGTTTATTTTGTTTTACTACTTACACAATTATTTAAAAGTATATGTCCATTATATTATTTACATTGTATGTTCAACCCAGGATTTACGCCTATGGTAGCTTGTAACTATGATTGTTGAACAGTTAGTACACTGTAAGAAAAACAGAAAAGATACTAGTAATTTTCCAGGACATTATCACCCTGTATTGTAACCTGAAAACACAATGCAGTTCAGAGGGGATGCTAAAAAACAAAATTAAATTAAGAAAAAGTAATGAACATCTAAACTTTAGCTATGAGTTTTTTTAAAAAAATTTTTATATACAACAGCTTTGACAAAAAGCATATTCTAATGCCAACTGCCAAATGACACATACAAAGT
The DNA here is from genome assembly GCA_039654775.1 of Spinibarbus caldwelli. Taxonomy (NCBI): domain Eukaryota; kingdom Metazoa; phylum Chordata; class Actinopteri; order Cypriniformes; family Cyprinidae; genus Spinibarbus; species Spinibarbus caldwelli. Next base: position 32,296,335 of record CM077246.1, on the reverse strand, counting down.
AATACAATTTACAAACACATATAGAAAAGAGACAAGGTACAGATTTTTTTATTATTGTTTGTTTATGTATGTATGCATGTATGTACAGTGGGACAAAAAAGTATTTAGTCAGCCACCAATTGTGCAAGTTCTCCCACTTAAAAAGATGAGAGAGGCCTGTAATTTTCATCATAGGTATACCTGAAGTATGAGAGACAAAATGAGGAAAAAAAAAAAAAAAAAAAAAAAAAAAAAAAAAAAATCACATTGTAGGATTTTTAAAGAATTTATTTGCAAATCATGGTGGAAAATAAGTATTTGGTCAATAACAAAATTTCGTCTTAATACTTTGTTATATACCCTTTCTTGGCAATGGGTGGCAAACTTGCACAATTAGTGGCTGATTAAATACTTTTTTGCCCCACTGTATGTATGCATTTATTTATTACACAAATCTAGTAATTCTTTCTGATCATCAAGTGTCAGTAACTCTAAATGCCAACTGTTAGAAAAACATAGTAAATTCTAACCATTTACAATAGATAGTGGCAATTTATAAAACTATTCCCACGCAGTGGCATACAGGGACACATTGCGGACGAAAACCTCCCCATGCTGAGTTGCATCATATCATGTGTCAATGATAGCCAGAGCTTTTGTCAAAAGCATCAAAAATGGGCAATAAGAGAATTTAGTATGTCCATTTAATGACAGTCTGTTACATTCCTATTATGATAAGGCATATTATTATTAGGTTACATTTATTACTAAATTATATTAAATTATTGTGAGCCAATAATTTCATATACTTTAATAATAAATGTAATTTAATAATAAAAACCGCATGATGCGCTGTGAGCATAATAATAGATTACTCCTTATTGAAAATGTTTTTAAAAAGGGTTTTTTTTTTTGTTTTTTGTTTTTTAAACAAGTCTATTAATTCACAATAAATTAAAGGCCTATAATTAAAAAAAAAAAAAAAAAAAAAAAAAAAAAAAAAAAAAAAAAAAAAAAAATAGCACTGCAGTCATCAATGAAAATTCAAAGCAGCTTTATTTCATGCACTGATTTTCAAATACAACCTGTTTAACTCGAAATGTTTCTTCTCATGTTTTTCCGTTTTTCACTATACGAGCCACAAGAGAAATAGAGCAATCAGCCTAGGTTGCATTAATCTTCTGGCCCGAACATATAGGCAAGTGGGAAAAAAATAATTAATTAACAAAAAGAAAGAAAGAAACGTAGGCTATTTCAAGTTAAACACTTTTTTTCTTTGCAGTATTGATAATTTTAATTATACGTTTATAATTCATTGAAAGACCTTTTAAAAAAAAAAAAAAAAAATTATATTATAATAATAATAATAATAATAATAATAATAATAATAAGGAGTAAGCTAGCCTAATGTTTATTATCCCTGCACCGCTGCAGTTAAGCGATGATGCGTTATGAAATTACTGCAGGGCAAATTAATTATAATATAAATTTAATAATAAAAGTATCATAATACGCCTAATAAGTATGATGTAACAGGCCTACATTAATTGAAAATGACAAATTATAAGTCTTTCAGTTTTTTTTTTTTTAATATATTATTTAAATTAATAGGCCTACAAATTAGGAAACAGATACAGTTAATCGCCACACTGACTGTAAACACTGACTGAGCTCAAATTAAATACATAATCAACCTGACAGTAGTGTACGTGTTCCTGTCTTCACAGAATGAACCAGTTCTCACGTAGCCCTGGAAGTCTTACTTGCGGACTGATAGACAGGCTCTCTCCCTTGTCAGTGTCAGTTTTAATTTTTTTTTTTACAGAATTATGCATTGCTGCTGTTTTTCTAACACACAGATGCAAATTACATTCCAACTGAATGGGTGAACACTTCTGTCAATCAAACTCATCAACAATTAGCTATGAAAAAAAACAAAAAAAAAAACATTACATATTTTAGTTAATTGAGATGTTGAAATAGTCCTCTAATTATGTTAAAATAGAAAACAAATTAAACAATAATGATTTAATAAACTCAGGGGGGGCATCAGAGTGCGCAAGCGTCAGGCCCATCCGCTGCCTACACCACTGGCACTGATTAATGTTCACTTGGATTTTTTTTCCCCATCAACAGAAAATAGCTTAATACTCTGTCATTAAATAGTCGTATGGTAAACTTTATATTTTCATTTCTGTAGCGTTACGTTCAAAAGAACTACAAAATGCCATACCTTTGAAAAATAAAGAGAAGAACAGAATGCACTGCTTTAGTGCATCTCAGTCTCCTTGAGCATCTTTCTGGTGCATGCCAAAAAGATGAACTACAGGAATGACTGTCTTTTAAAAGGCTTCATTTAGATTATTTGACATTAAATGCATCATATAAGTCACTAAGTTTGGAATAAATCACAGTACGCATCATGACAAATAAGCAACTTTGCAGTCTGTAAAATACGGTAGGCTATCACAAATTATTTTATGAACCCCCTATGACTTTAAGAACCACTGGTCTACACAGAAAAAAAGCCCTGTCTAGACTCTGCCCCGGTAGAGTTGTTTCGAGCTATTCATTAGTTTGTTTCTTTGATGAAAAAGATAAAATGTAGTTACAATACATGTGTTAAGAATGGAAACTGCAGCAGCGGAGGACTATTATTCTGCAAAGTCATACTGCGGAAGAACTAAAGACAGCACGGTTTGATCTTTGACTGACTAATCAGCAGAAAGGGACGTTTAATTCCCACCCACATATACAAATTGAATATTCAAACCAAAACAAACATTTAAGCTGAAATTTCATTATTCTTTTTTTGTAAAAAAAAGAAAAAGAAAAAAAAAAAAAAAAAAGAAAAAGCAGCCATTTTTCATTTTTCCACTTTCGATATTAAAACAAAATTAATGAACGAATGATACACAGATTTTTTTTTTTATTAATAAAATGGAATTTAATCAAAACAGATTACAAAAAAAATAAATAAAATGGAAAAAAAAAAATTGAATTTGGAAATAAAACAGATTTCATAGGGCCCTATAATTATATAAATATATATATATATATTTTTTTTTTTTTTTCTTTCCTGGTAATAAAAAGTTGTTAGTGAACAATAGCTTTTAAAATGACTTAAAATCCATATATAATAGCAATGATGAAATAATTAATTCAAATAAAGTATCAAAAGCAAGAAATCATATAGTTTTATTGGACAAAACTTCTAAAATGCATAATGCATATTATAAACAATAGAGCTAATGAAGATTACAAATTACAGCAAAGGCCTGCAGGTAGTGCCAACAGCCTGACAATTGTTTTTACAAATTACTCCACGATCTAATCTTTGTTTCATATTGACCAACCACCATTTAATTGAAACATCTACTTAATCTTTAATATTTGTCCATTTCTTTAGGACAGAAACGTTATAGCCACTGTAATTAAATGAATATTTGGACATCAAAACACAAACTCCGAAGGACGGTTTGAGCTTTTATTTTCAAACTGCAATATATTCTCCTGTGTGTGCACAGATTTATAAATGATTTACCTTACAAATCTTATAATATGGCGTATGTTGCATTCCCAGATGAACATTATAATAAACCCAAACTCACAACAACATGCAGAAATGAAGTTCAAAATGCTCTAAACGTGTAAATGGGTCTGTTCACAGTAGTGCCACAGAAACTTATCACTATGTGTCGCACGTATATAACCTACAAACACAAATAATTAAAGCACATATACAGTCTTACAACGCCATCGCATATAATTAAATCATAGCATTTGTGAATTCACAATTATACTTAATTATGATTTTTAAATAGGTTTAATATATCATACAGCTTTTGAAAATAGTCTAATAATGTGTTTTATGGATTCTCGTCAAAGAAATGTCACTTCCAGTATTTTGTTGGTTAGTTGACGCGAGCAAAATGATGTTGACGATTTCTAAAAATCGACACATCGCGACAGCACTATAACATAACACATTAGCTAATTTTTTTTAACCAAAAAGAACAATTAATTATTCAATATAAAACAAACATAAGATTAACAAACGTGGCAATTATGTTTTTCAATAAACGGAAAATAATGGTATTACAATAAAAGACAGATACTGAGCTATACATCAAACAACTATAAATTTAAAAGCACTTCTCAAAGCAATTAGATTACTCAACCCTGTTTTAATTAAACTTGTACTGACATCTAGTGACAAAATCATGGAGTAGCATTTGATGTTATTTGTTTCTTTATACCACTGAACACTACTCTACCTCCTCTTATTTGCATTTCATATCCCTTTACCCTGTTTTGAACTTAAAAACTTTATCAAATAAAAAAAATATAAAATATTGTTCTTTATATTTTCAATGTAAAGAAATAACAATTTAGAGATTTTTTCCCCAAACACTTTCAAAATGCACTATAAATGTGCAAATTTCCCATTACATCAAATTGTGACTACATATACATGTCTACGTGTGTATACACACAGCCATTCAAAACTGTTCTGAAGCAATAGTTACTTATAAAACAATCAGACTGATAATTTATCACTTTCAATCAAATACCATGACTAACTACCCATCATTGTTTTCAATATTTCAGAATGTGCTAAACAACAGACTTTAACAACATTATTTACTTATTTATTAAAAAAGGTACATAACAAAATTACTCTTTTGGGATTATTTCAGAGTTAACATTTTAATTGATTCAAATTAATATCATACCACTTCAAAACACTTACAATATACAACACCAAATGCAAGTAAAACTTTCATTGCCTTTTAACAGCTTGAAAGAAATAATAAATATGCAATGGACTTTTTTTTATATGGACAACACATGAAAAGATTAATAAGTGTTGCCACACGTTTAGAACATGTTAAATTTCAGTAAACGATTTCCATTTTGGCTTAGCCTACTTGTCTTCACAAAGTAAAAATAATTGGATATTTACCAAAAAAAAACTTTCCTACAAATCCATTTCAGTATTCATTGAACATGAACAAAAAAATAAATAAGCTTCCTAAACACACATCTCAAAAAACCACATATAACTACATATACAGAACACACAGTAATATTACACAAATACTAGCAATATTCTTGCTATTAAAAACATTTTGAAACATTCACTACTTTACTGAAAATACTTCACTACTGGCTATATGGTAAACATACCTATTAAGCTCACCAAAATCTATATTGACTCATTTTTAAAATACAAGATATTGGTTTCAGTACAAAAAGTTGTTAAATTAAAATATGAATCTCTCACACAAAAATATTACATTTTATTTTAACCCTCACTCATCTCTCCCGAACCTCTAACCAAAGTGTCCCTCGTGGGTCAAAATGACCCAAAGGCCATCAACATTACACCTTTTTTTCAGTCAAAAAAAAGGTTTTTTGGCTGTTTAATTTTTTTTTCCCTAATTATGTAGGTTTTGTTATTTTTAGTGATTTTTCATTTTATTTGCATTAAATTCTAGATTTTTTAATGAAAATTGGCATATTTGCAAAAATTCTCACCAAAAAAAAAAAAAAAAAAAAAGAATTTACACTTTAAACATCATCCATCAGGAACTAGGTCACTGAGAGTCTCTGAGGCTATCTGGCTGGGAATAATGACAAAAAAAACTGAATTTATAGTTTTAGCCACTAGATGGGCCTATTGAACCCTATAGAGATTCTCAACTGAACTCAGAAAGTGAAATCTTGAAAACTACACCACTTTGAGGCTTCATTTAGCTTTCAGATATATCTCAAGGCTTTCAGATATATATATAAAACCATTTTAAAAACAATATTTAATAAAAACATTTATAGTGTATTTTAGTGTATTTTAGTGGGGGCAGTCGTGGCCTAATGGATAGAGAGTTGGGCTTGTAAACCAAAGGTCGTGCGTTCGAGTCTCAGGTGCGGCAGGGAATACCACGACTGAGGTGAGACCCTTGAACAAGGCACCAAACCCCCAACTGCTCCCCAGGCACCGCAGCATTGGCTGCCCACTGCAGGTGTATGTTCACTACTGTGTGTACACACTTTGATGGGTTAAATGCAGAGCACAAATTCCAAGTATGGGTCACCATACTTGGCCACACACCACTTCGCTTTCCCCTTTTCCTTTAATCCAAACACATGCATATCCATAAATATGTAATAAATATAAAAGATAGATTTAAAAATATAAAAATGATATCAAATCATTGGTCTTCACCTCATCACTCAAATTTAACTGTCTTTGGTCAAAAGAAAAAAAAAAAAAAAAAGTCAAAATAATATTCATTTCCCAGCAGAAACATTATGTTATAATGTATGTCTATGGGAGTGTGTGTACCATGTGTGTTCGTGTGTGCCTGTCTGTATGGATGTATGAGTTTTTTCAGCATTAGGGACATTCTGCAGTCTCAGCCCTTCATTTGGGTATGCATCTTACCTGAATTGTGTCAAATTCTGTATAGTAAAAAAAAAAAAAAAAAAAAAAAAAAAACCCAGTTTTTTTTTTTGTTTTTTTTTTTTGACATTCCATTGATTCCTATGGGCGACTCAAATTCCTATGGTCGGGTTACATTTTTTTTTTTTTTTTTTACTTTTTTTTTTTATTACACCCACATAAAATTGAATCAACATTTTTTTTTTTTTTTTTTTTTTTTGTGTACACTCTGGGAGCAAGTGTGTAAAAATTCAATTAAAAAAAAAAAAAAAAAAATCCACAGTTTTTTCATAAATTCTATGCTTTTTGGGGTCCGGGTCAAATTGACCCATAAGGGACACTTTTGTTACTTTTTTTTTCTTCTCACCCCCACTTAACATTTTCAAATCCACTCAAATTATTTTTGTGTGTTCAAGCGTGACAAAACTCATGAAGTCTCAAATCATAATAATCAAAGCTCGATTTTTAAAAAATCTTAAATCATTTTCGGATCATTTTGACCCAAGGGAAGTGTTCTCTTAGTCTAAATGGCATGAGACTTTGTACACCTGTCAACACTTTCTAGATCTACAAATAAAAAAATAAGTTGCAATGATCTGTTTGTGTCAGCATAAGAAAAAAAAAAAAAAAAAAAAAAAAAAAAAAAAGGGAACAGACACAGAAGTGGCATACTGCAAAACATTCACAATGCAAAATGATCATGCTCATATACACACACACGGACAAAAAATAAAAAAAATGAAAAAAAATAAACCCAAAGAAGAATATGACATACTACCTCGTTCATGTATACAGGATTGGAAATGATAGTATAACTATTGAAAAACGAGATGTTTTCACTACAAAAGATGTTAAACTTTGACTTTTTTTTTTTTTTTAAATTGTGATTTTATAATATTTAGATAAAAATACAACTGAAAAAAACTTGTGAAAATATATATTTTACTTAGTGAAATAGGAAATAGTAGAGCTCTAATGCCATCTACTGGTTAAAGTGATGATTTTTATTTTAAAACTTAATATTCCAAAAGATGGGCAAAAAATTTCACACTAAACCATGTCAACTTATCCATGTTATCCCCATGTATGAAAGTTGTGTATGAAATAAAATGTGTCTCTTTTTATAAAGAGAATTTTGCATAAAAACCTATGTTTGTATAAAAACATTTCAATTTTATTATTTTTTGTATAAATTTAAAAAAATACCATCAATCTTCCAAAAACTGCAGAAATGTGGAGTAAAACATTAATAAACTGTCTAAAAATACATTTGTTAAAAAAAAAAAAACATTGTATTACAAAATTACGTTTTGTTGCAAAGGGTCTCTGCAGACACTAAATAGTATTAGTTTAATTCCGAAATAAACAGTGCACAAAGGTTAAATACATTTTTTATCTAATTATTCAAATAACACAATTTTGCTAAATAATCTACGTCATGTATCAAGTTCACACATTTTAATACGAACAACTATAATTAAAAATTATCACACTGAAGCTGTGTGATTTTCATAGTAGTGCACCCTTTAAGCTCACCTTAAAATAATATAAAATGTTTAAAAATAACAAGTGTGAAACCACAGACCAACAATAAATGATAAATTTAAAATATTATGGAAGTAAAAGTACAAGTCAGTAATGCCTGTGAAGTTAATATTACAGTAGCACACAATCTTATACAGCTAGTCAGCTAGCTGTGTTCTGTAGCATCAGCATTATATTGCTAAAACTATCTTTTCAAATTTAATGCAATTATTTCCCACATCTAAGTTTCAAATTATAATATGCAAAAGTCTAAACATTAATCTCTTAATTTTACAACAAGTACTGAAACTTACCCAAAATAAACACTTAATGTAAAAAAAAGAAAAAAAAAAAAAAAAAAAAAAAAGAAAAGAAAAAAAAAAGCCTTTTAAACAGCTGCTGTTTCGGTGAAAGTGTTCAGACAGCTTTCCAAATGACCACCACACAGTGTTAACACTAAGATACTCTTATCTTAATGTACAATAGTCTGATTGACTTTATTACAGGAGGCATGTAGTAATAAACATCAAATAGGATAATATTCTTTTCTTTTTACATTCCAAGTTTAAAAATGGAACTGTGCCTAATTAGGAACGTGAGCTTAATACATATGTTGACCCTATATATTTTTTTTTTATATATATATAGCAATAAAACTTTTTTATTAACTAAATAAAATAAAACTAACATCTTACCTCAAAACACGTTTCTGCAAATCTTCTGTAACAAATCTGGGAGAAAAATAAAACAAATATAAACAATTACATTTATCAAAACATATATAGACTTCACACTACATTAAATGGTTTTGTCCAGTATTAACAATAAAAAAAGCTGCCTCAGACTGGCCTGTCGATAAAACTCAACACGACAATCATGTGCAAGTTTCACTAAACATTGTCAGTTAGGCCTTTTAGTTAAAACTATGAAAATTTGTAAAAATACAGATATTATTACATATATTTACTTTGTATAAATAAGACAAAATCTAAATTTCCATTAAGAAACAATTAATTAGGTGATCTGATAAAAAAATAAATAAATAAATAATCAACAACTTTCAAATGTGAACCAAGTATGTTTTCACATTTGCCTATTGTGACTCATTTATCAATCAAATTACACGTTGGTTACCTGCTCTGTCTCTTCCAAACATCCACAACTACCCCGTTCAGTTATGTACATAAAGAAAAACTAACTACAAACAAAACATGAAGCTTATATAACTCATTATGAAACCATGTAATTTCTATCACATTCATGATACTTGAGGAATTCTCAAAACAATAAAAAAAAATAAAATAAAAACATTTACATTAGAAATACAACAGAAGTTTAGCAATTAGCTCTAGTTAAAAACCCCATTTGTAATTGAGATTTTAAATTTTAGCACTGAATCAGATGGATTCTAAACCCTGCACAGAATCAATCACAAATATTTGACTTCTAACTTCTCATTTAAGCTTTTACTGATAGAAAAAGGTTGAGATTCTGCAACAGAACACAAAAATAACCTCACGTGACTAATAATTAAAATAACATATACAAACAATTATAACACTGTTAAGGTTGAAAAAGTCATGATCCTGCTATACTTTGGGTTAAAGTGCAAATCAAAAAGAATACTCATTTATGTGGCTACTCCTCAAGACTGTCATTCCAACATACTTGTGTGTGCATTTGCTGTTGAAAGCCTGAAAGAAAGCTCAATTTGATACTCACAGGCTGTCCAAGCTGAGCTGGCTTTTTGTGTGTGCAAAGCAGCACCAGCACAAACAGAATTGATCAACTTAGACCAGTTATTTTCAAACTAGTTCCTGGGGACCCACAGCTCTGCACATTTTCCATGTCTCCCTAATTTACACACCTGATTCAGATCATCAGCTCATTAGGGAAGAGCTCCATGAACTCAAATGAGTGTGTCAGATAAGAGAGACATGCAAAATGTGCAGAGCAGTGGGTCCTGAAGAACAGGACTGAAAATCACTGACTTAGACTGGTTTCAAAATATCAGGGAAAACTAACAATAATACATAGATAATTAAGATTACAAAAACAGCAACAAGACCGCATAGCTTACCTTCTACACCAAGTAAACAAAATGGATGCTCTTCCACGCAAAACAGGAAAACGTTCTCTCTGACAATAACACATGCACCCTCTAGTGGATGTTCTTATAAAAATCCATGTTCATAATAGTAAAATCTGAAAACAATGTTCTAAACAAAATATTTTAAGTAAGCATTACTATAATTTAAATTATTATGATTATTATTATTTTTTTATCTACAACAAAATGTCTGTACGTGTCTATAAATCAATACTACATTGGTCTCTGAAGGACCACAGCTTTTCATAGTTTAGCTCCAACCAGCTCCAAAACACACCTGCTTGAAAGCTTCTGGTAATCCTGAAGACGTTGATTAGTTGAATAAGCTGTATTTCATTAGGGTTATAACTAAACTGTGCAAACCTGTAAAGTCCTAATAGCTTCTTCAAATAACAACACTTACATATATTTTAATATAATTTCAGATTTCACCATATAAGTAAACTTACAACTTTAAATATATCTTAAAATATAAGGAAATCATATGTAAAAAAAAAAAAAAAAAAAAGGCCTTACACATTTACTGCAGTGCCATCAATTACTGAAAGTAACAGGAAATTAAGTCATTTTGGAGTGTTCTCGATAAAATGCTAATTCTGTCAACATCAGTTTTGTTATGACTGTTTGCTTATTTAAACTACACAAGTTAAATGTGTAATATTTTCAATACGTTTTTAAAAGACTTATCAAATATAGTATATGTATTTAATTTTATAGCTATACTTTATTATCACTCTAGCCTATACCTCCACATTCCATACCACTAGATGGCGAAAATCTCATCTAAACAGAATTTTCTTCACTAATTAATGGCAGGATTACACCTACAAGGAATAAGATTAAAATCTTACAACAGACGTGCAGGTAAGAGCTATAGTTAAATTATTCACTGTTGTTGTCTTTTACTGTTTAAAAAATATACCAAAACAATAATTATTGCATTTCTGCCATGTAGAAATGTATTAAAGATTTTATTTTTAAACGATATAAACCTATTTCACTACACAATTTTAACATTCATAATTGCAATAAAAAAACAAGTACTCAAAATACAGATTAACCTATACCTATAAATGTACTTTAAAGTACGCCACGGTGTTTTATGAGATTGACAAGATTTACATACAGGTATAGCCGTTGCTGACTAGCCTACATTCACCATTTTGTGGAGACTGTAGACAAACCGCTTTAATCAGTTTTTCTGAGTTTAATCTTATGTCGGCTGTCGTGCTTTTTGTCATAATTACTCACTTACTAATGTTTCATGCTCCATAGCAGATGATGGAAACAACGACTTCCATCTAAAAACAACAAGATGATGTATGTAATGTTTCTCTCAAAAGTTGCTTGTAAGACATATCTTGATCGCTGTTCTATTTTAGTTGTTAAATTAGTAAAACAATAAATCCTACACATTTAGGATCGTACTACAAATTGTTTTAAAACATGGTATAAACAATAAAATAACTGCTTGGTCTTAAAATACATACACAGCTATACTCTATTCATAAATAACTGTATGTATTCATATTTTAGTGTCCACATTTGATTGCTGTAGGAACATTTCAAAGACCATCACAAGGCCTACCCTGTGTGATTTCGCCATCAGTCAGCCACAAGGATCATTTAGGTCAGTTCCCAACACCAACTTCATTTACAACTATTTTCGGTAAACTATATCCTTTTCAATATACTCTATTCATTTCTACTCTGTATATACTCTAAACAACAATTTTAGACAGCCATATTCTGTAACTTTTTTAAATTACTTGATTATATTAATATTTGAATTCTTTTAAAAACACATTGTAAATTCTTGCTACAGTTCTGTCATTTCCTTAATATGTTGCTGATGATGGAGCACTATGAACAACTAACTGCTTCTGATATGTGCCCCTTCATTTTCAGCTTTAAAAAGAATCCTTGTATTCACCAACTTGACTCAGTAACACTTACACAGTGACTACTATCATCACTTCAACACGATGACTTCCAAAGAACCAAACAACAATGAACCTCTACAGACAGTTACAGGCTACTTACATTCAGTGTCACCTGTTAAAATCAAAAAAATCATCGGTACTTCAATGCTGTAATTCAAATAGACAGACATCAATACCACAACACTGTGATATTTTCGCCAGAGAAACACAACCAATTAACACTGGCTGCAAGAAACAAAACACCTGTCAAGATTAACAATGTCAGAAGAAAAATAAGTAAGTACACAATTTCCTCTTTGTTCAGCAGTCACTTTTATTTCATTTTATCTTTCTTATAGTGGTTATTGTTTGTCAAAGTACTCATTTTAAAACTTATTTCTGTTTCTTTTTCTATGTTCTTTTCTTTATATTAAAAACCAATTTTTACAACTTTAGCACTCACAAACCTCCCTCCTTACTCTTATTTTACGACACAACTGACTTTACAAAATAACTATTCAAATAAAAAAAGATTTGTACAAATTTTCTACTTTTCATTAAAATGAGCTCAGCATAATGAAAATTTGATTTAATATAAATATCTTTAAATCACAATTTATGCACATTTTAATTGATTTTGTACATTAAAGTTTTAAAAACTTTATTTAAAAACTTTTACAAATTTTAAATTTAAATAATGCTATGGGCATCTGTTTACTGAAACTATTTTATAAACAAAAATTAATAATATTACAGACATCATAATACTATGATTTTAAAGTAGATAAAACTAAATCTGTTTCTGGCTAAAACTCACTCCAAGTCGTAAATTTCACATCTACTATTTATAAGCAACAATTTAATATAAAGTTTAGACTGCAGATGTAAACAGAAAGGTTAAACATGTTTTAACACATATGTAACACTTTAAATAGCAAAAAAAAAAAAACAACTCTTCAACATACTAACATACTGTTCATATATATATTTGCATTCACAAAAGACAGTAAATATACTATACTATATTTATAGTAGTATATAAATATACTACTATATTTTTGTTAATATTTTTTGTTTTGTTTTCAACATTTCAGGCCAGACTGATGACAAAACATACGACGTCATCATAAATCGCGAGAGCACAATTGACGTCACAGATGTCAGCTTCCCACACAAACCACCTCAAGAATCTACTGGACTCACAATAGCTCAAATTAAAACAATGCCACCCAATCAAAAGGTATGTATCTTTTCAAAATGTTTTTACCACTACCAAACATTCAACTCCCATTTTTTTTCCCTAACATCTAGTGCATTCATGCACAGTCATGAACATTTTTTTCATGTACAATATTAATTGTAATGATCATATTACACAAAATTTAAACCTTCTCTAAACTAGCATACTTTTGTCTAAACATAACTCATATACTTCCCTCAACAACACTACACAATAAAGTGTAACACAACAACATAGCACACACAACTATACAACAATACATCTAAAAGGTATAATTCACCCAAAAATGGAAATTCTCTGATTTAATACATTGTCTAAATACACCAATTCACCAATTTATGAATTCAAATCTCAAACCTGTAAGACATTACAAGTCCATGTCACATGACTAGTTCAACAGTAATTTAATGACATTACAGAAATACTGTCAGTACAAAAAAAAAATTACTATATTGAACAATTATTCTCCCTGTTTGTGTCTTCCACCATTACCAACAACACCATAACACATACACATACTTTCCTCTACTCGTAAACAAACCATGTTCTACATCGGCAACACCACATGCCTCTCTATAATAACAGATAACAGTAACTCAAACAAGAACAGTTGTTGAAAAAAGTTTTTTCTACAAAACTACATATTAAATTTGTGGATTAAAAAAAAAAAAAAAGTATTTTCATAGCTTCATAAAATTACTATTGAACCATTTATATCACATGGGCTATTTTGTCAATATTCTTCATACTTTTCTGGGCTTTGAATGTGGTAGGACATTTGCTATCTATGGAGAGCCAGAAACTAATCATATTTCAAAAAAATGATCTAAATTTATATTCAAAAGAGCAGCAAACATCATGCAGCTTTGAACAACATGAGGATGAGTAATTAACAACAGAATCTTCATCTTTAGATCAAATAGGTTAAACATACCTATTAAGCTCACCAAAATCTACATTGACTAATTTTGTTCACAAGACATTGGTTTTAGTACAAAAAGTTATACTAAAATACAAATTTAATCTTTCACACAAAAATGTTTAATTTTATTTTAAATGACAAAAGAATTTAAATTAAAATGTACATTAAATTCAAAAATTCAGAATTTGCTTAATGGGTACATTGTTGTACCCGTTAATGCTAGAACCACCAGAGGTCGCTGTATACCTAAAAACGCCAGCAGGTAAATTTTACTCGCACACATTGGAACTGTTTTTATATTGCTAAAAAACATATTATTTCACTGTATTATGCCACTGTCTTCACAAAGAAGTGTCTAGAGTCATGAAATAATTATCTAGTCATCAACTATATTTTTACCCTGTTGTTTTATGTTCAAGACTTTTTAATGCAGCCTACACTAATCCATAATGGTCAGTAAGCTTAAAAAAAAAAGCCTGCACTGACAACAAAAATTAGAAGGTAGTAAATATTTGGGTGGTGTAATATTATAATACAATGTCATTAATCAATATATTAGGATAACCCATGTTATTTAAATTACTAAAATAGCCAATAGACAATAATAAACAATAATAATTCAACACACTGTATAGGATGATGCTATCACAAATTCAAGCACACAGCTTCACCAGACCCAATTAGTAATTTTAGTTATATCATTTATAATTTGAATAAGAGAACAACACCAATAAACTTTGAGTAATAATAAAAAAAAAGTTTCATTCATTACATCATAGATTGGATTTTTTTTCTTTCTTCAGGAAACAGCCAGACTAGAATAAATAGCAACACCATAGCAAACAATAAACGATATGGCAAGACAAAAATTAAATAATAAAACCAAAGTTTGACCAATTATGAGTAAAGTTAGGCTAAAACATCTAAATATGTTGTCTGGATCACTGTCAGATGAGCCGTCAGATGCTGAGCCGACCCAGGACGCATAACTTACCATCAGACTCTCATCACACACGGCATTTAGTGTTTCTAATACCTACCTTCCATAAATCGCCGCCTTTTAGTCATTTTGACTTTTATTTATAAAACTGATAACCGCTAAATCAGTGAGTAAAAGGCATTGCCTAGAAATGTACAATGTTAAAACATAAGCGGCAAGAAAATGACAGCGCAAAAATATATGCATTATATAGCGGGTAAATTTGACCTGCGCGGCGCTTATAGGTATAAATACTCCATTTTTTTGATCTGGTTTTATCTAAATAATTTTTAGCAACATTGGATTGCAAATTACATAATTTAAGTAAACATCAATGACTGGGAGACTGGAATGTTTTGTTGAAAGTCTGTTATGTACATTTGAAAAACAGCCACGGGTAAAATTTACCCCGTGGCAGTTCTAGTGTTAAACACACCCCTGTTCCTATTACGCTCACATAATGTTTTATTAAAAATATCTACTTTATTTTAAACTACTTTTGTAAACAATAATTGAAGGGAAAAAAAAAACACAAAGTGAATCACAAAAAAATAGTACACTAAAATCATGCCACAAGGCATTCAATTTACTGAAGTGTCATTTAAGCATATAGCAACATCTAGACTAGTCCACGTTCAACTAAGTAACACACATTCAAAAATCAAATAAAACAAACTATTTTTAAAGTCAGTAAAACAAGTCTAGGGTTTTAAAAATCTGTTCAAATATAAAAAACATTTAGTGTATTTCCACCCTTTAGTCACTTTTTTTTCCTGGACAGATACAACAGCTATCTGTTGGCTCCTTATCTGAATAGACAACGTGTATTTCATCTTTGGGCATAAACTATAGTTACGTCTAGATTTCATCATCTTAAAGCTATGAAAAACAGTTATTAATCATTTTATAATGATTAACTTAAAGTGACAACCATCAATTAATATTTAAAGTATTTTCATTAAGTCTTTACAAAGATGTTCAATTTGGAAGAGCTTAAACAGAATACACTGAGCTTAATTGGAGCAACAACAATTTTTAATAAATTTCATATAATATTTATTAAAATATCAAAATTTAGCTAAATAAATAATCTAGGTCATATATTAAGTTCACACATTTTAATGTAAACAACTATTATAAACAATATCTATGAAATTAACAAAATCTATGGAAACACTAAAGCTGTGCAATTTTCATAGTAGTGCACGCTTAAAGCTCACCTTAAAATAATATGAAATCTTTAAAAATAACAGCAGTATAAAAACAAATACTAGCAATAAACTATACATTTATAATAGTGCTGTCAATCGATTTAAAAAAAATTAACTAATTAATCGCACATTTTTCTAAAATTAATCCCAATTAATCACACCTAACATTAAGGTTTTTAAATATACTTTTATATTGCAATAATTTCACATTCAATCTTCAAATGTACAATGTACAAACAACACAGACATATATTTTTAATATTTATTTAATGGCATTTTTTTATGATTGAAGGCCAGCATCACTGATATCAATACTACTGATGTCTATATAAAATGTTTTTTTCCCCTTAATATTCAGTCATTGACTGTAGCTATTCAGCATTACAACATAATTCACAGCTATCAATTTTAACATTTATTAGACTTAATTTCTAATTTAACTGAACTTAAAACAATCTTCAGATGAACCCATTATAATAAATGATATATTTAGCTACCTGTGCCCTTCAACAGAAATATACAGAAAATGAATAGTTACCAAACACTAAATTCTAAATTAAATATAGATGAACCCCTTAAACCTATAAAAGTTGATTTCCTCCTTTTTTTTTTTTTCTTTTCTTTTTTTCTTTTGTTCTTGGATTAATAGACATCACAGCAGCTGGTTATTAGCTCATTTGCCTGCTATTGCTTCAAAATCTGCTGCTGCTAAACGTGACACACATCTGACATCCATCTTAATTTCTCACAACTCTCTTTACCTTTTCTGACCCACTTCAGGTCTTAAAGTCTCTACTAATGAGCAGACAAGTTGAATCGGGTAATTTAGATGACAGAGACAGTGCTGGGGTGCCTCAGGACAGTTTTTAAAACCATTTCAGAGACATGTTCTAAAATGTGACGCATATATAACATATTACATGCATGCACACACACAGTTTTAAGGCACCTTTAATCACCTTTTTGGTAACTTCATGCCTTAACTGAGGGCATAACTAGAACATTGCATTCACATAGTTTCTTTTGCTGTTCAATATGAAATAATACAGCCTACAGCGCACGCCTGCACCTTTGTGCATGTATTTGAAAAGCACGCACTACCAGCACAAAATCTTTTCCGCACTCGTTTGACTCACTCCTGGCTCAGAGGCAAAGTCAGAGCACACGTCTAAAACGCCTCTTGTTTCATGTGATCATAAAGACATTCTGCATCTAAATAAATGCAATCATTTTCAATAAAAAGAGACAGAGGCAGCAGTTCTGAATGAATTGGCCAACCCTAACCCCATCCCTGTGTTAATTGCATTAAATATTTTTAACGTATTAATCTGAAAAAATTAATCGCCTGCGTTAACACACTAATTTTGATGCCACTAATTTACAATATTATGTATATAAAAATACACGCCAATAATACCTGTAAAGTAATATATTGTGTGCTATGGTAATATACAGCCAGTTGACAGAGTTTTATGAATCCAAATATAAATTAATCAAAAATAATCAATGTGAATATAACCATTTATGTATCAAGTTATTCTCCTAATATTATCATGTCTCTGCCTGTATGTACAGGCATGAGAATAGAATATGCAGACATTTCAAAACTACAGTATATTGTGAAGCCACACACTCTATTGGACATTAAACAAAATATACAATCAGGCCTTCTCATCACCCTTAACATAAGTTGAGGCCCCCTGTCAACTTCCTAAAAACAGACTGTAGGCAAAGCCAAACAAGGTAAAAGAGCAGATAAACAATAATGGCAATGTATGAAATGCATTGAACACACCTACAAAAAAAACTGTATAAAAACAGTATATGGACAAAGATTCTATAGATTGCTCAGCAGAGTTCTCTCGGTCTTATTTTCTCTGATGATAATAAAGTCTCTCTTCTAACATCAAAACCCCAAGACTTCAAGACTAATTCTTCATAGAAAGGGCAAAGCCACCACATAGTCAGCTAACTATGTTCGGTAGCAGCTGCACTAAATTGTTAAAACTATCTTTTGGATCTAACTCTAATTATTTCCCACAGCCAAGTTTCACGTTATAATATGCAAAATTCTAAACATTAATTGCTTAATTTTATAATAAGTAGTGAAACTTACCTAAACTAAGGGCTTAAACATCTTAAAAAGCCACATTTAAGGGGCTCCTCTTTTAGTGAAAGTTTTAAGACAGCTTTCAAAACGCTAATCAGACAATGTCAAGACTTGAAATTCATATCTCAGTGTGCTATAGTCTGAAAGACCTGAAATTACAGGTAGTACATGTTAACAAACACATCAAATAGTGTAATTATTTTTTCTTTTCATAATGTGTCTTCAAAATTAAAAGTGTGCTTAATGGGTACATGACCTTAATAGGTACATTTAGCCTAACCCTTTATCATTCTGATAATAATACTCTATTGTGACTTTCAGATTTCAGCACTACCAGCAGCTGTCTACAGCATTCCACCGACAACCAACACAATTAATATTCGAGGAACAGACTGGGAATTCAAGACCTGTCACATTGCAGACACTACATCTTCCATCAAGTTAACTCTCTGGGACAACCACATTGAATCAGTAATAAACAATGAATCTTACACATTCACCAATCTATCGACAAGAAAATACAATGCAAACCTTAGTTTAACTACAACACGCCAATCCACCATCACGCCATTGAAGACACCTATTTTGCCTACCACACAAAACAGAATCATCCCTCATACTGTTCTATTAAACAACCTGACCTCACCAGTAGAAGGTGCCGCAATACATATTATGAAACTCTGTCCCAAATGTCAGACACCTCAAAACAACCTGTCTCCAAAAGATCCATATCACAGATGTCAGACTTGTAAAATCTTAAGGAAAGGATCAAGTTATCTAACAAAATGCAATGGAACTCTAACATTCATGTTAGGGAAGGAGGAGATCGCTCTATCAATCACCAACTCGCTCCTCGCCACATTCATTCAAGCTGAATGTAATATTGACCTCATGGATGCTCAAGAAATTGAAGAGTTTCTCCTTACAACAGGACCTTTAAGTGTTCAATACACCTCAGAAAAACAGATCACCTCCCTTTCTAAACTAAACGGAACAGAGCAGCAACAAAAACCCCACGAGCAAATTAACAGTGATGAAGAACTGTGTGCTGCAACCAGTCAAAATTTCGTGGTTTCCACACCATCTACTCCACAAAGATCACAGAAACAACAAATAACATCAGAATGTTCAGCACTACATGACCTACATGAACCTTCAGACCCCACTGATGTCCCTCTACCTGTTCCAAAATTAACAAAAAAACAGGACATTCCACAAAAACCACAGAAACGACAAAAAACATCCAACTGTCCAGCACCAGAGAAACTACAAAAACCCACTACTGTTCCTCCAACTGTTCCAATATACAAATCCCAGACATCAAATACTCCACCATCAACCCCAAAACACAACAAACCAGCAGAAAACCCAACAAAAGAGAAAATAGAAAAAACAGACATTTCAGACAACCCTGAAGACTTTGACGACATTTCAGGACTGTTCCTGTAGCACTAAACTTGACAAAATTTGTCAAATGGATCAGGTACAATGTATTTCTTTACAAACACAATATTTTAGATTTTTGTATTGTATGTTCACAGTGATTGAACATATATCCAAATATACTACTCTAACACATTTCATTCTTTAACTTATTTACGTTATAAACAAAAATTGTACTTCATACGTTACTGTTCCAGATTAACCAATTCTACAACCATTTATTAAACAAATACATTCCTGTTAATTTTTCTATTTCTATTTTTTACATCTAGTTACTTGACAGTACAAAATATTTTAATACAATCACTTTTTTTATATTTTGACCTTTGAAAATATAGAAAATTTACTTTTCTTTCATCTATACTATTACATAAAC
The DNA here is from genome assembly GCA_039654775.1 of Spinibarbus caldwelli. Taxonomy (NCBI): domain Eukaryota; kingdom Metazoa; phylum Chordata; class Actinopteri; order Cypriniformes; family Cyprinidae; genus Spinibarbus; species Spinibarbus caldwelli. The sequence continues at coordinate 32,276,074 of CM077246.1, read as the reverse complement.
ATTTCTATAACTAGAGTTTCCAACTACAATACCTTTTATATATTTTATTGTTGACATAAAATACTGTCAAATGATTCATTACAATTAATCATTCAAAATGAAAGTTTTTATTTATATAACATTACTCTGTATATACGTGTATGTATAAACAAACACAGCATATACTTTAAAAATATTGACATATTTATATTCATGTAATATATGTTATATATAAATATATTTAATACATAAATATAACATATGTTTCTTGTCCCTTCAGCTGTACCAATATGCAAAGCCCAGAAAACAAATACTACCCCATCAATCACAAACCACAAGAAAACCTCAGAAGACCCAACAAAGGAGAATATAGAAAAACAGTTGTTGCAGACAATTCTTAGTACTTTGACATTTCTGGACTGTTCCTCTAGCACAAAACCTTCTCACAGATTCAGCATATAGATCAGGTATACTGTATTTACAAACACATTACCTTTACTTATAAATGTCCAACAGCACAAGCACTTTAAAACAACTGAACATATTCATAGTATACAGTAACACATTGCTTTATGTCTAAAAAAAATACCCAACACTACAGAGTTTCACAAAGCTATATACATATTGTCTACACTCTATTCTGTGCAAATACATTGCTTTAAAATTTAGAAATCTGGAAAACCATCTTATTGTATACTTTTAATTTTCACAGCAATACAATATTTTTTTTGTTTTTGAATATACGCAGTACTAAATTGTATTGTTAACTTTCCAAATTCGCAAATGTTTCATACCTTTTTGAACTGCACAAAAGGGTAACTGTTTTACATTTTTTTTATTACATTTACACACACTTATTGAACTACTATGCAATTGCAATACTCCCAAGACATTTCATTCTTCAACCTGTTTACTCCTTATAAACAAAAACTGTACTTGATTCATTAATGTTCCAGATTAACCAATTCTACTATTTCCAAGTACACAATAATACATTACTCTTATCTTCTCTATTTCTATTTTTTTATATATATATATAATGTCACTTCACAGTACAAATATACTCTTCATACATTACTATTAATTTCCAGTGTTTAAAATATACAAAAAATGTCATTTCTTTTGTATTTCCTATTAAACTACAAACATGTTACATTAACATTTCCATAACTTGATTTTCCAAAACTACCTTTTAACATTTTATGTTTACAGGCAATTTTTTATATAATATTTATATTTTTTTCACTTAATTATTTAAATCTTTCTTCATTTTTCTATTTTAAAAAGAAAGGCACCAAATCATACTGTGAATTTTTCAAGAATGCTTTTCATTTTCACATCTATACATTCTTTTTTGATCTATTACATTTTCAACATACAGAATACTAAATTCTATTTAGTTTCTACATATAGTAATCTGTAGCATACCTCTTTGAAGTGCACAAATGGGTATCTGTTTTTTATATTGTATGTGCACACACAGATTGAACATCTATACAAATACAATACTCTGAAACATTTAATTCTTTGACTTGTTTACGTTACAAACAAAAAGTGTACTTTGAGTTATTGTTCAAGATTAACCAATTGTAAAACTGTTTATAAGTACACAAAAATACATTACTCTTAACTTTTGTATGTCTATTTTTTTATATATAGTGATTTGACAATACAATATATTTTGTTCATACCATTACTTTAATTTTCAGCTTTTAAAATATAAAAAAAAAAAAAACTTTTTTCATCTTTCCTACTAAACTACAAACATAACATTAACATTTACATAACTTCATTTTCCAAGACTACCTTTTAATATTTTATATTTACAAAGAGTTTTTTTTTTTTATTATTGTTATATTGATTTTTCTTCTTACTAAATTGAATTGTCTTTTTTTTTTATTTCCTTTCTGAAAGGCACCAAATTATACTGTTAACATTTCAAGTATACTTATTACTTTTGAATACAAATATGTTCGAAACCTTTTGTGAATTACACATATATACAACTGTGTTAACTATGTTCTACTGTTCCATGCATACATACTGATTCAGGTGCAATAAAATTAGCACTTGAACCATTTTTGTCTGTCAAATTATTAACCTTTTACAAACCCTCAACCATACTTAACATACTATTTTTATTTTTCCAGCGTAATTACTTAGTCTTCAATTTCAATATTCTTATTCATACTATTTTGACAGATAAACTAAACACTTAAATATCCTACAGTAAGGAGACTTTTCCTGACTAACTTGACTATGATGAAAAGATTGCATTCACTATTAATGGATATGGACAGGAGTGACTTCAGGATTGATTTAAAAAAAAAAAAAAAAAAAGTTTGTTTCCCTTAACATAAATGTCAAAGTGCCATTGCATTTTATGAAATACCTCAATAAACTCCTTAAAATTTTAAGGATTTTATTTTCTTTTAGAGGCAACATATTATGAGATCTGTAGTACTTAGGACAAACTTTCATAACATGTACTACAGCAACTCCAACTGGTAAGATCAGGTAGTTTCAAGATTCACTTAACACTCTGATTGTGTTCAAGTCAAGAATGATTTTATTTCTTCCCAAAAATACTAGTTAGCATTTTCACATTGCACTCAAACTTACTTTGTTCACACAGGGTATAAGTACTTCTAAAAATATTTTTTAGAATTTTCAAATTTTTCTGAGGGTTTTATTTCACCTAGTAACACTTGTAATGTTCCCACTTAAAAATGACCAAAATCAATTTAGAATTTCTTCTAAATCTCTCATTACGCTATATTATCACCAAATATTGGATTCATTCTTTTTGTAAACTTGTTTACTTTCATATACTACTGGTTTTGTATTTCTATTTGCATCAGATTAATCATAGGCCTCATTCATCCTAAAGTTGGCACATAATTTTTTAAGTGAATTGTTTTATAAATAATTTTCACAAAATTAAACAAAAAAATTATAAAAATTGTTTTAAAATTAATATCAAACACTTCAACTATTCGTCTAGCACTTAGTGCATCTTAGCAATTCTGTTTATTGCATGGCCACAATGGTAAACAAAATCAGTTTGGGTTAACTTTGACAACATGTAAGTAGGCAAAGTTTAATTTTAAAATACTCAAGAAAAGACAAGGATTCTATTTTAATAAACATATGTTTATTTGCTAACTGCTAGTCTACAATACATAAACTAAACCCATTTAAAACACACATTCACACACACAGACATGCTGAAAATAGGATGAGAGTTTTTTGAAGAAACACCTATCTAATAATAGCTACTACTTCTTTAAATTCACTTGAGAAAGATCAAAAACAAAACTTCTCATCTGTATTTACTTCTGAAAGATCAATTTGCACAGTTTCCAGCAAAATATATGGAGATTTTGTTTGTTTACTTGCATTCAAGTTGACAGCTGGCTAATTTTCCTTTCCTGATAGAGGGAACCCCAAGGCTCTTGATTGGCTGCTGACATTACTATTTCATGACATCACTCTGTGGAATTCCTCTGGTTATTGCCTGTTATCGAATTCCTAGACACAAACAACACACTTGAAATCTTCTTAAAGTTTCACATGTCTTCAGCCTCTGAAAAATTGTTAAGAAGTTTGACGGAGTGTTTGAGTTCTTGGATAACTCAATAGCTTCAGAGTGCAGCGTGTCAGCGCAAGTGTTTGCACGATCAAACGACAACAAAACAGCACTAAATCAGTTAACATATTGAGGTTTTGAAAGCTAAGTTTGTCCATCCCACAGCGATTGTCTCAATCAAATTCTCCCTGCATGGCATAGCCTAACCCTATACAGTTCCTTTTCCATGCATACATTATATGCTACTCAATTTATTGCATGGAAAAAATATCCTAGCAGATTTCTATAAAGTATTGTAATCATACATACGATGCTAATGGTAAACATTTCATCCACACCAAATTATTACTAATAAAACAACCTTTCACACAACATCAAACATCAAGTACTTCGCATACACAAAGTACAAATAACTTTGTCTACTTTGTCTACATTAAAATATCACAAATCCTAATAACCACACCAAACGTATGAAAGACATTAAGCACGTCATTTGTGAATATATTTGCTCTAATATCAATGAGAATAGATAATTGTCTTTTGGAAATCCTCTATGCAAGTCTTATTTGTCTGCACAAGAAGAGAAAAGTACTTGTTCCTATTGGAATGTAAGAAAAAAAAAATGAGGACATATGTTCAGATCAGAAAGTGTCACAGATATGTATCTGCTGAACTTCAGCACTCAGCCATTTTCTAGTAAATCAGTCTTCCTTTGTTGATTCAATTAGCAATTTATGTCTTAACTGGTCAGGAGTTCCAGGTATGTCTGTCACTGGCCTAAATCCAGATAACAATTTTCCTTATTCCGTGTTATTAGATTTTTTTATTAATGTTGAACCCATTCAGAGACAATACTGAACTTCTGTTGCTTAAATTAATCCAAAAACAAGGGTCCTTCTCTTCTCAAATCTATCATTGTTTTTAAGGGTCTCGTGAGAAGATAATAAAGATGCCCTCCACACAGGGAGGCATCATTAGGGTTGTTGTTTTTTTTTTTATCTCATATTGTTAAAATTATTCATAAAAAATGCTTTTTTTCACTCTAAAAATAAAATACCTATATTCTGACAAATAAGACCTACGATTAATCAGATGCAAATAGAAACACAAAACCAGTTCTATATGAAAGAAAACAACAAGAAAAAAAGATAGAATCCAGTATTTAGTAATAATATTGCATAATGAGATATTTATAACCAATTGTTTAGAAATCCAGTCATTTTTAACCAGAAACACAAAAAGTTTGACAGGAATCCAAACACAACCAGAGGGTTAAGCATAACATTTCATTTGTCAGTCCTACAAACAAAATACAGAATTCCTGCCAACTTTGAAAAAGTATAAATTTAATTTTCCACATCTGGAAAATTTTGGAAAACAGAAAGAAAACTGAGGAAATTTCTTTTTGTTTCCAGACTTTCACCCCTATTTATTTATTTATTAATTTTTAAAACAAAATTAAGAATTTAATGAAAATAAATTTAACATACAAAAATAGAGATTTCAAAGCAGATGTTTAGTGATTCTTTAGTCATCACCAAATATGACATATTACATGACATATGCACAATGTCATTATGCAAAATTCAAATTACAAGCATTTCTGGTTTCTTCACAGTATATTCTTAACACCATACGACATACACTCAAAGACCTTTGCAAAAACAAAAAATATACACACATTAATGTGCACACAACAAACCATTAAATTTAGTATATATATGACAATGCACACTGACCAACCTTTTGTGCCATCAACCCATTTTGCAGTGTACTTTCTCGGCCACCACAGACTATGCATTAAACAGACCTAAGGCTTTGAAATATAGCATACTGCACCAATAAAAGTCAAATCTTACACACTTTTCTACAATACCAATCTTTTTTATAAACGCTTCAACTTGGAAAATTTTAGGCCATCACCCTATTACATATCATGATTTCTCCACCATCACATAAGATATATTAAATTGGACATTACTCCTGAATATTACAGGTACTACTGTAAGAAAAGCAACATTTAGAGACACAAAGGAAATTGATTATATAAAAGTACAAATAATAATGCATAAGCATGAAACATTCCTAAACAAGTCTGTATTTTTAATTAATTATTATTTATTTTATTTTTAATTTACAAACTGTGTAAGATGTCACTTCAAGAAAATCAATGAAAAAAAAAAAAAAAACTATGAGAAAATAAATTACTATACAGAAGACTATACTATATACCAAATATAAAGACATAAATAATGATCTTTGAACCATTTATATTATATATATTCTCAAAATCCACCAAGAGCTTTGAAAATTTGAGTCTGGAAAAGTAGGGAACTTTGAATTACAAAATGTGTAGGAACATTGATAATCTATAATTATCAAAAAAATGTTAAAATTTCAACAAATTTTCGCAATGTGGCCCCAAAATATTTAAAAGTCGTTGGCCATTTTTACCTAACAGGCTATAACTCGTGAACGAAATGACATATCTTCGCCAAACTTGCTACACATATGTATGAGCACAAACTTTGGTCAAATTAAAAAAAAGTGCACACCTCTACCACTTGGTAGCACTATAAGATTGAAAAAAACAAAAAACAGCTATAACTATGCAAGCATTAGTCCGATCGACTTCAGAATTGGTATGGAGTGTCTTTCCCCAATGTGCCATAAGTCTTTATGAGAATATTGTCGTATCTCAAAAAACATGGCCACCATAGGCCAATGAAGTTTAAGCACTTATTAGACAAGGTTAACGGAGGTCGATCGGAACAAAACTCGGTGGCCATGTTCGACTCACAGCCCTAAAGGTCTGTAAGAATTTTGAAAGAAATCGGCCACTAGTTGGCACTAATGAGTTTTTTGGTTCTATAATCAAGTGGTGTTTTACATATCCACACAATATGCATATCATTTGATAGATCTACTCATAATGAGCAACTTTGCCTGAAGAACCATTGCTGTCAATCAAATTGTTCTTTAATTATTCAGAAATATGTTAAAAACCTACTTTTACAAACAAGTCCTGGGTTTTTCACTCAATTTAGATCAAACCACCACAGAACAATTCTCTGGACTATCTAGATCAATAAATATAAAAAAAATGTTAGATTTTGACTTTCGATTATCTATAACGGGGTCATTTACAAAAGCGGCATGCCTAAATATACTCAAGAGCCTATAAAACCTATATAAAAACTCAGAACTTTACGAATGTTGGTGAAAACGTGTCATATGACTCTTAACAAGCATGCAAAGTTTCTTGAAGATTGGACCATAGGTGGCGCTATAACAGTGAAAAACGCCTCACAACACAATTTCTGCAGTAATTACCTCAAAATGCTATAAATAAATAAATAAATGTTTATACATTCACAAACTCTACATCTTCATATCATATCATAGATCTCCTCATCCTGAACAACTTTGCTTCTGGGACCAATGCTGTCAATCAAACTGTTCATTAAATATTTAAGATTATTTTTAAAAACCTACTGGAACTACTGAACTAGACCTTTATAATCAAAATCAATACAAATCAGTGCAGTACCATTCTGTACACTCTCTAGGTCAATAATTATCAAAAGACTTTCAACATGCAATCGGACAACTATAAAACTTTCATTTTATAATATGTTCTTTACATAGGGTACCCAAAGGCCTGTAAATTCTAAAAGAAACACCACATCTTCTGTCACAACTGGGTAAAATGCTGCATAATTTCATTCTAAAGAAGCATGCAAAATTTAACAGACATTGGGCAAAAAATAACACTATAACAGTTATAAAGGTTAAAAAAACACAGTGTTGTATGAGAAATTGCAATTTCTAACCACTACATGGCAGTGGAAGACCACTAAATGGCTCAATAAACTGTTCAACAGTGCTGTTCATATCTTGCTTATGGACACAGTATAAAATCACAGTTATAACATTGTAAATCACATTTTGTTAAAGTTTACCATTTTGTTCATACAGGTATGGCAGTTTTTACAATCTTGCCATATTATACTAACAGAGAAACCTGAAAATGACATATAAACTCTTAAAAATAGAAGACTTGCAATGAGTATTGTCACATATCATTTATTGCAAATATCTATTTCTGTAACAAAATGTGTCTGCATGTACGTCCGTGTGTCTGAGAGTGTGTGTAAGAATGCTTATTGATTATTCAACAGACTGTCTGAGCCTATTGTGCATTTTCAATGTGTTTAACTGTGCGCTATACATCCAGGTTGGCCTACACCCTAAAATTATACCACTTTAAGGCTCGAACCCCGGTAATCGCTGCTTGCAGCTATATTCTTTATTTGTTTTTGTTTTTTTGTTTTTTTACATTTAAGTACAGTACAGTTTTTATTTAACTTTTGGCACAACACATTTTAATTTAATCATTAAGTTTGTTATTTACCTGTATGTAAGCACAGTGCAGTGTTAATATTCAAACTGTGTATTTACAATGTTAAAGTGGCTGACAACAATAAATATTCTTATTAGGAATAAAACTGCCTCGTTTTTGATCTGTGCAGAGCTGTAGCAGAATAGTTAGGCCTCCTACGCTACTGAAATTTAATGTTAGTCATTATGGTGGTGCTTAGAGAGCCAAATATTTTCTGAAGTGGCACTTGGTATAAAAAGTTTGAGCACCACTGGTTTAAACGAAGGGTAAGAACTTCTTAAGAACTTTTCAGTAAACCATTTCTTCTTTCCCCTTGCAGAGTCATCAAGGATCCAGCTTATTATTGGCAAACTGGTAAGGAATTGTTCATCTGCTACATTGTGCTGTCACTTCTGGAAGAGATTCATTGACCTTTTGTGATGGGTTTTGATTTTACTTTGTTTAATAAAAATGTACTTAATTTGATTTTACCTGTTTTACTAAATACACTGTACAGTTAGGATTCTGATTAAAACGGTGTAACTGGGGGCTCTGAAAAAGATGCTTGTGAATAATTTGTTAATATTGTAAACTTTCATCTGAATACATTAAATAGGTGTTTAATGAATAGTGTTGTGCACTTTGTTTCCAACCCCACTGTTATTGAACTGTAAAGTGAAAATATTGTATGTGATTTGTTTGCATTCAGTTTTCGGTTAAAGATATTTCACAATACCAAAGCTGATATTTTACGAGTATTTATTTTTGGTGTTTTTGTTTTTATTTGTACACAAGTGTGAGAGAGAGGAGGGGACGGCATCAGAAAGGACCTAGAGCTGGGACTCTTTCAAGGATCACCCGAAGCACAACCACGCGATATGCACAAAGCTGTTGGTTCTGACATTTTATCAGAATCTGAAGAAACATTTCTACTTAAAATATTAAATGCATTTCATTCAAGGCAGGGTTTTTCCTGCATAAAGAATTTCAAGGCGACTGTTTCTGTCAAATTTAGTGCCGCCTCTGACTGTCGACAAAACTCAGACAGACGCTCTGTTGCAGGTTTCATTCTCAAACTGTTCTACATTTTCACTGCACAAATGTACAAATCTCTTGTAATGAGACACATTAGTAAAACATGTTTTCACAGAAATTATAGTTTTCCACCAAAATAAAAGATCAACTGCTTTCAGTCATAAAAGTACAAGGGTTTCTCTCGCAAGTGCAGCGCAAAATATGCATGTTATTTTACAAAAACTTTTTTTTTTTTTTTTGAGTTTTTAAATATTGTATTTGGATTGTTCTTGTACAGGTTTTTAACAATACATCCAAGCACAAACACTGCAAGCTAAAGTTTGGGAGTATTTTCATGTGTTTTATACAGTATGTTTCCAAAATAAAACTGTTGTTTTACAAAATTGAGCATGTGGTAGTTTATTGAAGTTGATTGTAAAGCCATTGCTGCCAGTCATTTGATTTTTAACCTTTATGTATGTACAGTGTTGATCTAAATGCAAACTAGGTGCTAACTGAACGTACAGTTGTGTATACACCCATGTTGAAAGTATGACGGTGAAATGTCACAATATCAACATTGATTCAATTTCCAAAATGTCACTAGATGACATCATAATGGCAAATTCACTGATTATATAAAGATGAATATAGATCAGTGGGCAAGATGAGAACTTTGATAAGGTTTGTCCAAGAAGTTGCTATATTTGCCCCTAAACTTTAAAATAAAATAAAAAAAAAAGGTCTCAAAAGGGGTGGGCACGTCGCTAAATCTAGTTACAAAATTGTTAAATTGGCAACACTGATTATCCAGCGTTGATTCAACCATGTGACGTTGATCCACCGGTGAATCAAGGCTGAAATGCCGGCTGGGAGTAATCAGTAATCAGTCATTTAATTACATTTTCAGAGTAACTTGCCCAACCAGACATGTTCAGGTTGTTGACGTGGGCTTTATGTTCCTGGCTGCTGATTGGCTAGAACCAGACATCACAATCTTGATAAACCGTATAAATGCATTCTGAAGTAGCTGTGAAAGAATCAGGCTGATTCTGTTGACGGATCACAGACAGTTCAGAAAGGGTTCTTGTTCTGGATTTGAAGAAACCCTTCCTTTGAGCAGTTTTACTGGTTCAGATTTAATTTAGTGTTTTATTCCATCAGACCAGTGCTGCAGCAATGCATCACTTCATTTCCATGATGTTTTCACTGCTAGTCATTACTGGACTGCAGGAGAGTGTGGAGAGTTACACATTGGAGCTGACTGTGCCGAATGGAGCAGGATGGGGGTCGTGGGGTGACAGCCAAATGTGTCCAACTGGAACGTATGCCGCAGGATTCAGTCTAAAGGTGAGCTAAGAATTGAATTAATTGCAGTAAAGTATGTTTAATGCTTGAAAGTGTGAGCTGGTGACTGAGGGTTGAAGATTCAAATCCTTATGGGAAAAAAAAAACCTCTGGAGTTGCTGTTAGTAATTCAATTCCAGGTATTTCTAAGGAAGCTGCACCTGCTCAAGTTTTTGACTGCTTTGCTTAACACTAAAGAGACATGGAGTTGAATGTAACCGTGGATTGGGTTAGTCCAGAGATCCACAGCCCTGTTCCTGAAGATACACCAACAGTGAACGCTTTTGATTCAACTGATCATCTTTAGTAGACATCCAAAATGTGTGATGTTGGTGTACTTTGAGGAACACTGGAGGTTGGAGTTAAGATTACTCCTTTTCTCTTTGTCTTGTTTAAGGTGGAAGCTCCTATTGGTTCAGGAGATGACACGGCACTCAACGGGATTCGCCTTCTCTGCGTTGATCCATCTAAAGCCTCAAACTCTAATCGTGACTCTGCCTCCATTCAGTCAGAAGTAGGCAGGTAATGGGCTCAGGCCAAAGAGTAATGTAGCAGGTTTGCAGTTAAGAATTCTTACATTGTAAGAGTACAAGGGGTGTTTTATTTTTTTATTTTTTTTTTTTTTTCCCCTCCAGCTGGGGTCAGTGGACGGATATCAAATGGTGTCCTTCTGGATTCTTGACTGCTTTTCAGCTGAGAGTCGAAACCTTTCAAGGGTTTGGTGACGATACGGCCGCAAACAACATCGGGTGAGTTCGTGCTGTGCTAAAAATCCTTTAACCTAATTTGGTGCTCTAAAATGATTGGTCTCTTACAAATTGCTTGTAAATAACTCGCTTAACTATCATCACCAAATGTTACTGGAACTGATTGCAGGGCTCCAGGCTGCAACTAAAATGGTTGCATTTGCGACAATATTAATTCGAGATTTATTTTTATTTTTTTTTTGGCTTAAGTTGCCCCTGACGACTATATAAATGTACATGTTATGATTTTAAAAACGTAAATAGAATGCTTTTTCCCTTGCTTGTTTTGCAATCACATCATTCATTGTTGACGTAACCAACTGATGCGCATCAATTTTGGTGGAAAAACACCAGTGCTGACGGCACACGTTGTGATATTGTGAATACCGTGACCAAAAGATTTAGCAATTATTGCAACATCAAAATCTGATAGCGTCACACAGCTCCCACTTTAAGTGAACCTTAGTTCCAGGACATCTGAAGTACAAGATGGATTAAAATGCTGATAAACGCATGACCGTGTGACTGAAGTGATAGTGTTCAAATTATTTATTTTTTATTTTTAAGGTGCAAGTTCCAAGAGATCGTTTTGCCTTTTTGTTAGTATTGATTTGAAACACACTTTCTCAATGTTATAACACCCAAACTTTCCAGGTTCAAATGCGGTGACGTTCCTTTAATGGGTGGAGGCACAGGCTGGGGCGATTGGGGTGCCTGGAGTCAGTCATGTGACGGAAAAGGGATTTGTGGTATCCAGACACTGGTAGAAGAGCCACAGGGAGCTGGAGACGACACCGCTCTCAATGACGTGCGCATGTACTGCTGTGATTAAGGTGAGGTGAATGCTATCAAACACTCGGATTGCAGAGCTGCTTGGAAGATCTGTGATGTTAGTGCTGGCTCATCTGACTTTGGCTTTTCTTTCAGGTGTTGGAGGACGACAACAAGAACAGCAAGAAGATCAGATGGATCATAACTAATCTGCATACTGTTAGGAGTTCACATCAACCATGTCATTATCACAAAACGAAGCCTGAAGTGATCAGGACCTCAACACAAAGCAGAGGCTGACAGTACATCTCATTGTCTTATCGGTTCATGCATTTAAAACACACTCCACATTAACGGTAATCCTGCTGTTTTCTGAGGGCATAATTGTATCCCAACATCTATTAAAATATTCACTTAACTTGAAGTCACTTCAGTGTTTGTCTGATTTAATGTGCTGCTTCGTTGACCTGATTGAAATCTCTCTCCCCCCCCCCCCCCCCCCTTTTTTTTTTTTTTTTAAATTTCATTAAATTCCCCCGCCCCATGTATTTCATGCTAAGCGTACTAAATACATTATGTACTTGACAAAATACCCTGCAATTGTTCTTTTGGTATCTTAAATGGGTGTACTTCAAATCTGCTAAATTGGAACAACTAATTTTGTACTTGATGCACTTTAATTGTGCTGAAGTCCAATTAAAGCTATACTGAAGTATTAGTTCCACTTTAGCACAAATATAAGTATACTTCAGGTACACTAAGTCTTTTGCGTTTAAAGACTGCTATTGTTGAAAGATCATTCAATAGTGACAACTCATATTAAACTTAATTTTACGAAGTGCGCATGTGAGAGCCTAGCATGAGAAGAGTCTTTACAATAAACATTTCTTTGGACATATGAAATATCAAAAAAAAAATGCATTAATTTCCCAAAAGGTCCAAGAAGTGTCATTTGTTTTTTTTCTCCTTCATGGTGTCCAATCAGATGATTAAAAACATCACAATCCACACCCCACCACTCCAGTCCATCAGTTCTTTGTTTACAGACGTGACATAATGACGCAGTGCCATGCTCTAATTTCCCATGAAAACCTGCCTGTACCACTCGAATTAGAAAACACAAGCTAACCGTTGTGAATCGGGCTAAAGTAAGGCGATAGTTTTGAACACTAGCTGGTTATGTACTTGCTCAAATATTGATTTCGGATCATTTTTAATCAAAATAACCGGGGGTAAATGTGACACATGTAGAACTTTAATCCTACATATGTGTATTTTTATGATAGCAGCAACTATGTTAAAAATGTTTTCATATATCTTAAAAAAAGGTCATTACATTTTGGGCACAATACATTAAATACAGTTGGTTGTAGATGGTTTTTATTTATTTGATTTAAGTTGCATTTTCTGTATGCTTTTATTTCTGGACTGATAAAGTAAAATAATTGTATGCGTGAGTCAGTGGTAAGTAATATCAATGCGTTCCTATTGGTCAGCTTAGCCTGACAGTTAGCCTGCTCTGGACCGGGTTAGTTTCCCAGCGTAAGCTGCCACAGTGACTGAGCTTGAGCTATGGTAAATGTGCTTTCTGAAACCAAATCAAGTGACAGTAAGTCAGGCTAACTGAAATAAGTCTAGCTTATTTGGTAAACTTGTTTTCTGAAACAGCCCCCAGGAGTGTTGTGATCACTAGATCTCTGATCACTGTGTTCATTCTCTCTCTGATGTTGTGCAGACGGGATCCCAGCGTCTGAGCCTCTGCGCAGCGGCCTGAGCAACCTGACTGAAGTGTGCAGACATGTGCTGCACACCTTTGAGGTGAGGCGCTGCATTTGGTCTGTTGGTTGTGATTTGAAATTCAATAACTAAAAAAAAAAAAAAAAAGTTCTCATATCGTGAAATATGATTTTGGTCATGTTGTCCTCCCCTATTCTCAGACACTGATTCTGCAAATGCATTAATGCAGGGGTGTCAAACTCATTTTCATTGAGGGCCACTTCAACATTATGGCTGGTTGTAACTGTAAGACTGTACAAATGTTACTACTCCTTAACATATTGTTAAATAACTGTCTCTATATTTTATTATTACTTAAGTTACAAATATTGCATATGTAAAAATATGTTATTGCTCTGTGTCATTTTAACTTAATTCCTTTTAATTTATCAGGTTAAGAAATCCAAATTACTCCATAAATCAAAGTAAATAAAGACAAGTATAATCAAACACAGGTCAAAAAATATTTTTGTTACATTTATGGTACAACAAATAATTGTGAGCTGCTAAGAACGTGTGACACATACGGCGTTTAAAAAAAACAAATGAGCCTGGTCTCATGAAAATGTGTATCAATAGCACGATTTTCTGTTTCTATTTGTTATGCGATTTATACACAGAAATTGACTTTGTCGTGCATATGATACGCAATCAATGCTTGTAGTAGAAAAAAAGAAGTGGAGGCACTCAAGCCCACTCCCCCACCCAAAAATAAATACATACAAACTAAAGTACTAAAAAAAGCACTTTTTTAATTTTCATAATTTGCAATGAATGTAATATAATGAGCCAAAATAAATAAATTCATTTATAATTGTTTGCAATTTAATTCACGTTTATTTGTATAGCACTTTTCATGATACACTTGTGAAGCAGCTTCACAGAAAATGAACATTTCTATATTACATTTAGTAGTTTAAGCACTTAAAAAAAAAAAAAAATCATTCTGCGATACCAAACAGGAACACAGGGGGACGCCAAAAGACCACTAAACGAGCTCCCTTGACCTGACTGATCCAGATTGACTAAACCACTGACTACCGTGTAATCTAAAACACTTTCAGCCAGAGTCCAGTATAAAACACTCGTGCTTTTAAGCCAAATAGCTTGCTGATTTTTATTTATTACTGACATCTGTACATGAGTACTATTATCTCCGCCATCTCTGATAAAATCGGCCGTGTTTTCTCTGCATTAGCGCTGTTTTGAATTTACACTGTTTGAATGCATTCGCTTACTGGATCCTTAGACTTTCCAGGAGTTTACCGGTTGATCTGATCGCAAAAAAACTGCTTATTTTTATTTTCATAATATATTGTTTTCGTTAAAATTTACTGATTCAAATGAGTTATTATTTCATTACTCTTACGACCTGGCTATAGATCTGTTGCAGGACAGTAGATGTGATTTTGTGGGACAATGCGGGACACGTGCGAAACAGATACATTTAGACTACTACTGTTATGTTATGTAAAACCTGATTTACATTAGTTGGCATATGCGTCAATGTATGTTTCTGCCAGTGGATGCGTTTATTAAACTCAGGAGAGAAGATTATTTTATTTTACATGTAATGTCTGATTGATAGAAAGTGTGTCCGTTTTCTGTGAGAGTGAATGAATGAGAATCCACCTGCGAGCGGAGAGATGCGCTCTCGCATAGGCAATATAATGCACTCTGGACATCTGCCATTAAAATAACCACCTCAAACGAACTATTACAACGAGAAGAGAAGTGTCTCAAAGCTGCAATCGGTTTTTTAATTCATTAAATGAATGGAGAATATCGAGTTTTTTTTCCATTTCCGTCGGTGGTGCTCGAGCACTGAGGTCCGCACTTGTAGCATTCCCAGCTGAACAGATGCACTTTACTCTCAGGAACTGATGTTTATAAAGGATTTAATCTTCAAAAAACACCTAAGAGCTGAATAAAAACAAACAAACAAAGATTAGACATTTGCCTGCAAATTGTATATAAATGCCCATAACAAGCCTATAAATAAATGAATACACATTTGCAATCTAATTGGCCCACACAATAAATCACATTTTTAGTAAACAGGCTAATTTAATAACCTTGCCTTACTATACTGTAGTAAGGCTGAATAATATGAATTATTTTAACACTTACAGTAACAATATTTAATCCAGATAAAGCACCCATCAAAAAATGAACTTAACAATTGACAAACTTCTTTCGAAGTGCTGCCTGTATGACCTATATGATTTTATAAATTACAACAATGTCCTTTTAGAGTGCAATGAGAACTAAATGAAACACCCGAGTTAACTATGAATTATTTTGGTACAACTGACAATCTCAATTTAGAGAGAAAAACATAAAACATTCAAATAAAGACCTGATTTACTGTAAACAATCTATCTGGAGTGCAAACCAAGTGAAACTATAACATTGACGAGGCAATAGTAACCTGTGTTCTGCTTAAGACAGTAACAATGAATCACACTCTGAATAACAACATTAGCAAATGAAATGGTCATCACTGATATTCGAAACTTTCATATATGCTAACGACCCGCTAAACGTTAGTTAATCGCTTCAGAGGAGATCGCTAAAATAAACACTTCAAAAAGACTTTCAAAGTTTACCACACAGGATGAAATTAAAACGGTACCTTGTGCCCTTCATCAGCCAGGAGCTAAGAGATGGGGAGAAACCTTTTAAACTTATAATTGTACAGCGTGTACCCAAAAGTTAATCTTTCTTCTCTGGTAACGTTAATCAGAATGACGCTTCACGTACGAAAAAGTGCGCCAACATACACACAGGGCCGCTGCACATCCTTTTCCAGATTTCAAAATAAAAGCGTGTGGGAAGAAATGCAAACACTCTTGTAAAACAAATAGGAATACAATGTCCACACTAAGCACTCTGAGAAAATCACCAGTCAACCAAAAACATAAACAAATAAATAGTTATTTAGTAACGTAATAATAAAGTCCTTTCTTGACTATTCCATGGCAACACCGTCCTCTATGGCTGGAAGTAAAGGTGTCGACCCAATGATTGGGGAATGTGATGGTCATTTACAGCACTTACTCCTTTTAGAGCCGTCCACGCAGTGGTCATCGACAGAAAACCCCCACAACCCCTAATCCTAACCACTGCATATCATATCCACACCAAAATCAATTTCTGCATATAAATAGATCGCCAAATAGAAACAGAACTATTGTGGTATTGATACGCAGTTTCATAATTTACAATATAAAGCTGCATAGATTTTTATTTTAAGACAATCATATGCGGGCCTTGAGTTTGACACGTGTGCATTAGACTCAAAGTTGTGTTCGTCTCGGATCTTGATTGAAACAGGCACAGATGCAAGCATTCAAGGAGAAAGAAGAATCGATGTCATGAAGATCAGGACACTCTCTCAGGATGAATGGATGTAGAAACTGAAACATGTTCTTCTCTTGATTACACGAGAAACAGACACGTTCCTCACAGTATGATTTTGCATATCTTATATTATGTACATTAACATTGGTAAATGGTTTGTGCCGGTGCACTAAAAAAGTTTCTAAACTCACATCTGAGTATAACCAGCATTGATTTGTTTGTGTATTGTTTGTCTGTATTCTGAGGGAAATACATTTTTGAACTGTTATAAGATCATACAAGGAATACATTTTCAGATATAAAAATCACACGTTTTGGATTAATATTTATTCACAGTGTTTAACATGATACATCATAAATCATATGAGACATCAAATGAGACACAAGTGATGTGATCTCCGATGATTAATTTTGATATTGAGCATTCCTGAACAATAAAAGCAGATTGTAATAATATCTTTCGCAAGTCTTCATTCCTGTTTGTTACTCAGATCCAGTGTTTCTTTTTACAAAATAACGTCCTTTTCACGCCAAATGTGCAGCTGAAGGGACAGGGACAATGTTAATTGCCACATTCAAAGAAAGATTTTAAAATGCAGGCTAAATATCATATGTTCAGCTAATTGTCAGCCTCTTACATGTGTGCTTCTCGTAAACAATTAGCAGATATGCATATAAACAGCCTTTTAATTAACAGAGTAGAATAATCATGGCTGATAGTAAGACATGCAAACATAAAAGAAAACCAAACTGGACACAAGAACAGCTGTTACTTCTTGCCCAGCTGGTTAATGAAAACAAGGATATAATCAAAGGAGAATGTAGAGTTGGGATAACCTCCAGAACCAAAGGCAATACCTTTTTAAAAGCCCATTATTTTTAAGATTTTCTCCTAAATTGGCGAGTTATGAGCTACTTTTAGCCTTAAGATGTTTTGTGAATACGGGGCCTGGTCATCTCTATAGTAATCTGTGCGAGGGGAAAGATTTCCACATGCAGATTTAAAAATGTGTTCAAGATGGTGACGTGGAAAGCTGTCGTGAGCTGTGCTTCAAACCAAACCGAGCGTGTTTTAAAGGGTGCTCAACATGAACAGTGTTGAACTGAATGATTAGTTAACGTGTCTTGGAGGCACATGTAGATGCAGTGTGTGTGTGTGTGTGTGTGTGTGTGTGTTGCATTTGTCAAATGCTGTGGCCTAAACATCACTTTATTTTGAGCTGGACTGATAACGATCACTAGGCAGAAGATTTCATCCTCTGTGGAAAACAATCACAATGCTTTAAAGCTTCTGTCCACACCTTTTGAAGCGAAGCAAGGCAAGTTTGTTTATATAGCACATTTCATACACAATGGTAATTCAAAGTGCTTTACATATAAAATGAATTAAAATAATCATACAAATATATAATCACAACAATAAAACTAGAAATGTACAATTTTTAAAATGATTTAAAAATGTATTTAAAATGAATTAAAACAGTTAAGAATAGAAAATGATTGCATTCTGGTTTATATTCAGAGAGCATATCTGCAATATATGAATGAATCCTGGAACTCAGCTCATGCATGACACGAGGATATAAAACACCAGAAACTGACGTAGAATCCAAACAGTCAACATTATGACAACGTTTTAGAGGACATTCACCGATTTTTCACCTAGCTTTGTGCTGTTATACTGTCAGTGTGCTGTTTCTCCATGTTATCTGCATGCATATCTCTCCATTTAACACATCGTTCATTGGACTTTTGACAGCTTCAAGGCTTTTGTTGAAATTACAGATCATATTTTCACATTGTATTCCTGCTGACAGACAAGGCCTTGTTTTGTACTTCTACATTATTATCTGTGCTATTTATAGACCAGAATCATGGTGTTTTTTCCAACTCGATCTTTACTCAAATAACACTTTGCATATTTCTCTTTAAATATCACCCTTCAAGTCATTGCTCAGTTATATGTGGTTGTTTCTGTGTGAAAATATGAAATCAACTCATCAAGAACACAGTCTGAGGCGTGGGCTGCTCTTAATTTAACAGTCACACACAATCTGACTACACTAGTATAACACACAAACAGCTGCACTTTCAACATTTTTATTCAAGACAAAAATGATCATTGACAAGGACAGGCTGGAAGAAAGTGGCACAGGTGCCCTGTCCTTTAACAAACAGTCAGAGCTTTATAAAAATGTTAATAATTTAAAATACTTAATATATAAATATTGATGATAATCAGAATAACTTTTTATTGTATTTATTCCTACCTTCATGTCAGCTTTGTGGTTTCATTGTTGGGATTATAATACAATGTATAATGTGGCAGGAATATGTTTGTGAACCCTTGAAAATATCTGGATTTTTGCATTGATTAGTCACAGAATAACCTCTGATCTAAACTGAGCTCAGAGTAATAGACAAACACCATCTGACTACACTAATAATGTACTGTATGTACTTTTATTGCATACAGTGAGTAATCATTCACAGTGCAGAGTGGCGAAAGTAAGTGAACCCTTGAACATTTTCTGGCTTTGACTCATTTTGGACCATGCCTCCAAATCTGTGTTAGTTCATCAATATTTCAGGGATGGTGCAGCTCTCTTTGGGTTACGTCACAGCATCTGAACTGGCTTAAGGTCAGGACTCAGGAAAAAAACTTATTTTACTCTTTTTTTCAGACATTTTTTGGTTGATTTATGTGTGTGATTTGGGTCATTCTCTTGATGCATGATGAACTGCTGGCCAGACATTCTCCTGTAAAACTTCTTGATACACATTTGGACAAACATGAGACATGCCTCATTTTGTTTCCTTTATGTTCTTGTTAGGTGTTTAAGTGATAGTGGACACATGAGCAAAGCCTTCTGCAGTTTCCAGAGTTTTCTGAGGGTCTTTTGCTGTTATTCTTGGTTTCTATAATCCGTTGTGTTCTTTACATTGTAGTAAGTGCTGCGTGAAAAGTAACCTTTATTTTGTGCACGCGCAGAATAGCATCACGCGAATGACGCAATTAAAAGACCGTTGACCGTGGACAGTCTCAATTCTCGCTGAAGCAGGTGAGTGAATGTTATTTTTTTCAACATTTAAAATGCCTAAGTGTGTTAAAAATCTGTTGTGATATTAGTCTGTTTCATCGATCGATCCATCCATCCATCCATCACTGCCTGTTTATCTAACTTTTCTCTGTCCAGTTGTCTGTCTTTAATGTCTATCAAAACATTGTTTATTTTCAGTTATACAAGATGTGGGCTATAACAGAATGGACAGAGAATGACGCTTCGCTAGACATTGTAAAGAAAAAGGACATAGCCTACTTCAAAAAGTAATTAATGAGGGAGATGTCGTTGGTGTAAAATACGAAGATGAAAGCTCTCCAGCAATTATTTTGAAGCTGAGTGGTAAACAGATACTATTTCAGAATGTAATTACTTTATATATCAATGAGTGCATTGTTGAGGCAAAAGAAATGAGGACAAACTTCCTGACAAAAGACCCATAAAAAGGAAGGAATATTTAGTCTAGAAAAAAGTCCATTGCCAAGTCCAGAGAAGAGATGCAAAAGAGTAAAATCTTTCTTCCTGATAAATTATTAAAGAAATAATATATATATATATATATATATATATTTTTTTTTTTTTTTTTTTTTTTTTTTTTTTGCATAAAATGTTATTTATTTACTTTTTAGGTTGAGGAACCACAGAAGGACAAACTGTTGTTCAAAAAAATACTAGAGAAAGCCAAAGAAAACAATGAACTTAGAAGAGAAATCAAGGCCTTGAAAGCTGAAAATCAGGAACTAAAGTCACTAAACTTTAAACTACAAAAAGGTAGTTACACAAGTTTCCCTCATAAAAAAATAAAAACACTTCCTTTTTACGCTTTTACTGATGTGAACTTTTGTGCTGTTTTTTTTTTAACCTATTTAGACATGATTAACAGATTTGAGGAGTTGTTGCCAAATAGAAGCAGATCTGTTGCACAAACCTGTCCACCTGCATCTCCTAAAGCTGCTCCTCATCCAGCTAATCAGTCACATCCTCACACTCTCAAAAAGGATGTAATTAATAACACAGTTTTTTGTGTTATGGCTATTTTAACACATTTTGTGTAATTTAAAGTTGATCATGTGTAAAAAGAAAGAGAGAGAGAGAGAGAGAAACAACACAGTGTGTCCAACACAACGTGTTAACTATCATCCAATCACATTGCTGCTACGTCACTCCGCAAGCAGTTAACCAAGTTCGCGCCTCTTTTATCATCGCTGGATGACTTGGATGCACACATATCAGGTATTTGGATTTATTTGTTATTATAAATTGTCAAATGTATTTCATTATTGTTATTTTTTTTTCGACGGTCAAATTTTAGTTAGCGTTTAGTTAGCGACTTCTCGTGCGTATGGATAACGTATTTTCCGTAGAGAGGCGGTGTTGAACAGGACAGCAACCGCGTTTGATTAGGTTAATTGAGTTAAAGTTAGTGCTTCACAAATGATTTTTATTTCTTCTCATACACTTTGGTAAGTTTGTCCCTCACTTTCTGGAGAGAATATTTTTAACGGGTTTTGTTTTTCTTTGATTTGTTGCAAATGACACGACGTCTGATAAAATGCTGCAGCTAGGCAGGATTCTCGTTAACGAGTTTGACAAAGCGTTACCACTTGCCTTGCTATCTGTCGCCTCTCTTTCATTAAACAACAGAATGTGTTGATGTTTTGTTAAATGCCCTTACATAATCACGGTAACGTTTAAAATTTGATTGACTTCGACATTAGCATAACGTCTCCATCTCAAAAAGGATGTTAATTTGACACGGTTTGTGTCATTTTGTGTACGTAATTGACACAAATTGTGTAACTATAACACATTGGTGTGTAGAAAATTAGCAGGAATAGCACATGGTTGAGTTAAAAGTAACACAAAATGTGTTGTCCTTAACTAGACATAGAGGTGTGTTAAGAAACAACACAAGATTTGTTGTTTTCAGCATCCTTTTAAGAGAAGCACCGATCCCGGAGCTGCAGGGTCTCGAGCACCCACGGAAAAACACGAGATAGTCTCCGTTCATTTTAACCAATAAGAAATGGATTGTAGCTTTTACAACTTTTTTTCTCGTTTTATAGTTCATTTGAGGCAGTTTTGGCGTTATTTTAATGGCAGATTTCAAGAGTGCATTATTGTGATACAAGACAAACCGATTCTGAATTCGGAACCGCGTACTAGCAACACTACTTTTACTATTTTTACCATAATATATGGCAGAAATCGTAGAAGTAGTATGAGGTACCAAATTCAGCTTATGCTAGCTTGATGTTTTCGTAAATAAATATTGTTCATTCTAACACTGCTTGTTAACTGCTCTTTTATATTATGAATGTGAATACTATGCTTAATCAGTATATGTATATATATATAACAGATTGGTGTTTTTGTTTGCCCTTTTGCAGCTTCAAATGGAGGACACTCCAAAAACACTAGTGGCTGTACTACTTGATGAAAAGGAGATATGCAAAAAACTGCAGCATCTCAAGAGTGCAGTAGAAATAATTGATGCTTCCAAATATCTCGTCCCCTGTGCTGCAGAGTACCACCAAATTTTGAAATTTAATGCTGATTTTAATGAATTTATTGACACTGACCTAACTGAGAAAGTGGAAACCTTGGACAAGTATGTAATTTCCCTTTTTAATATAACTAATAGTAAATGACCTATGTGTCATGCATACAGATTCCAGTATTATTGTACTTTCCTTAAGCATTAAATATTAATATTGCTTTTCAATTTTGAGCATGGTAAGAAAGAGTTCAAGTTGCATTTCCATTCAAACATGGTGTGGGATGATATGATTACAAATGATAATGTAATGTAGTACAGTTTTTTTTTTTTTTTTTTTTTTTCTACTTAGCATGGTACATAATGGTAGCTAATGAAAATTCATATTAACCTGTCACTAGTAAACACACTTTACTAGTTTGGGAATGTTTAACTTTGTATATATTATATGATCATCCACCATAGAATGCTTCAGGATTTACGTACAGTATTACACTGTCACACTTTTGTGTCACGTACATTGTAATCCTGATTTCATATAAACAGAATTAAAAAATAAAAAATCACCATGCCATCTTGCCCTTTGACATTGTTTTTGCAAGGAGCGCCATTCAGACCAGAAACAGACAACTTTATCAATTAAACGTATCCATTGTTAAAATATTACTTTAACATTTTTGTGCATAACATAAGAGTAGATGCAGTTTCGTTTTATTTCATATCTTTTTTATTGTACTTCATCTTATTACATTTGTTGTCCTTTCAGGATGAAAAATTGGATGTAGATGCAGCCAGTCCAAGTCATCAACAGAATGTATGTTCATGGAGGACTTAAGTATACTAATACAGGTAATATACTTGAATATATTTTAATTGGGTTTTTTTGTTTTCTTTTTGAAGGTTGCACCAAAGAACATACAAGAAGCTGGTCCAAGTAGTCAACAGAAGGTTTGTATATATAACTGAATGCCAAAATAACAGCACTCTTTTCACTTATTGGTATCACTTTGTTTGCCCTATTGCCACTATTTGTTTGACTATTCCAGAGAAACTAATAGTCTGTACACTTGTACATCTGTACATTTTGCCAGTACATGTTGATAAGTGACCGTCTTTATGAGTGAATCATTCAACCAGTTCATTCAAAAATGCTAGTTTCATTCTGGAACAATATAAGGGAGGGACTTTGATTAACTGTATCATTAACTCATCTAATTAGAACTACTTTGTGCCTTTTATATTTCCAGCATCAACATAATAGAATTGATGTAGACACTCTGCGAGCACTAATTGAAAGCAAAGGTCCGAGTATATTTAAGGATTATGAAGCTTCAGGAATGCTTTCAGAGACATCAAGAAAACTCCTTGTGAAGATAGGTGTTGGTGGAACAAAGTGGATTGTATGTTTACAGTTGAGAAATTAATTTAACTAAAACAACTGTGAATGTGATAATAATAATAAAGATGTTGAATACTTCGAATACGCACTGATTACTTTTAATAATTTGAACATAATTGGGGAAAAAACCTTGTAAAACAAACTGCTGATCAGCAGTAGAGAAAACTGACTGAATTTGGTTCCTGTAATTTTTTTTTTTTTTTTTTTTTTTTCAAATGTATTATGTACAAGTTGAATTGGGTAATTCTTCCATGTTTTGTCTTTGTTTTGCTTATAGTTACCCTTGTAATGATGAGAAACAGATGTTGGCAGAAAGTGTGGTAACACTGTTTCTTTCTCTGAAGATCAAGATGGGAGAAGAGAATGAAGGATTTGTAAGTTGTACTTATTCAAACACACAAAGCTCACTTTTAATAAATGCAAATTGGAATAGTAACACCCGTTTCACACCGCACGTGTAAGCAGAGCAGAAGCAGCGCGCGCCCATTGTGCTTTTCACACTGGCAGCGTTTGTCACGCGCAGCTGAACCGCGGCTTGTGTACTGCAAATACAGACGAGTATCATTCATTCGGTCACGCTTTTCAGGTGTTCTCCGACTGTCATGTGCTTTGATATGGGCAGCATGCTGTGATGCGGCCGTGTTCCCCTCTGTTACGTGCATATAACATGCAGTTTACATGATAAAAAGTAATCTTAAAGTTAATAAATGCATCTAGTTTTAATCATTTAAACAGGCCTTTGAAGTTTGGGCAATAACTCCTGGCAGTGATGCATTTTCGTGTAGTTGATTCTGTGCTAACGCTAATATTTTATGCTTTTTTTTTTTTTTGAAATGTAGATTTAAGTAGCAAATGAGAATCCCTAAAATTATTGAATATATTTTGAGACAAAGGTCTTTTGATTTGGTTTAAGATAATTAAAGCAACAGTTTTTCAATAACTAGAAGAATATGTAAAAGTATGGTATTTGGGGTAAAAAGCACCCCCGCTGTTGGGGCGAAAGGCACAATAATTAACATGATAATTAATAGATGGCTGACTTTTCCAATTGTTGACATGACATGGTTAGATTCAGATGGTAAATATCATATAGCCTATTATGTTGGGTGTCCACCTTAGAGATAATCACCATGTTTATAAAAAAAAACAACAAAAAAAACATATTTAAAAACATGATATTAATCATATCATATAGCCTAATAAAATATAAATTATTACTACTGTAAATCTATATTAAGTTATGTGATCTCCTTCAATACTTTCAGAATCTTTACGTTTTATTTTGTTTCTATATTTTAAAATATATTTTTATAGTAACATTTTAATGACAGTATATTTATTGAACATTATTTATCAAAATAAGCAGAAAATAGCCTAGTACAAACTTTGCTAAAGTGATTGTTTTGAACAAGTATTAACTTAGGCATTAGTATCAAAAAAAATATTTTAGCTAAAGTATTTATCAATACTGTGTGCCTTTTACCCTGTGATTGTGAAACACCTCACGTGATTTTACGGTGAAATGTGTAATTTTTCATGTTAATCAGGTTAATTTTGATCAAGAAAAATGCACTGTGGCCTTAATTCAGTGTAAGCGGCGCAGCAAAAATAGACTCTGTGCCAAAACGATCGCGGCACTGCTGCTCACGCGCTGCTCCTGCTCCCGGTGTGAATGCACTCATTTGTTAACATGCACACCGAAAAAAAAAACCGCACTGCTCACGTGCCGCTCTCGCTTGCGGTGTGAAACGGGCGTAAGTGTGGGATGTTAATTGGTTAACAGGTTACAAATCAATTGAAAATTTAGTGACTTTGTAATTTTTTTTTGTAAAGTTGTTTTATTTTATTTTTTTAATTAACAATATTAGAGTTACAATAACACCAAAAGTACATCCACTCTGCTGGTTTGCTCGTCACACATCATGGGTTCTTGTAAAAGTTACAATTGTTATCCTTCCCCTCTCATCCAGGAACATTTCTATGACCCAGTCTCCCACAGTGGATTTATTGAGATGAGACTTAGAAATATACGGAGGAAACGATTTGTAGACATGCCCTACTTGGTAAGGACTTATTGTGTTTTGCATGGCTTTTCCTTCTATCTAGGTATGAATAGACTTGTCAGCAAAGGGACATGGCTGTTAGATATTAACAGCTAAAGTCCACGTTATTTATTTATTTATTTATTTTTTTGTTAGCGCACATTGCTAGTCTTTTGGTGAAAAATTCATTATGCAATTTATTTAAAAAAAAAAAAAAAGTTTGTCTTTGTGATCTTTAGTCATAATCTGGAATTTTATTTTTTATGTTTTTTTTGCTTTTCCTCAGAAATGCTTTTCCTTCTCTTACATTATCCTTTAAAAATCCTTTAACCATCCCCTCAAACCATCAGTCTGCTGCACGCTAGAGATTAAGGTGCACTAAAATCATGCCCCACCACTTATTTTTCTTCATTCAGTTTAATTTCAAATCATAATGCTGAAGTATAGTTTTTTTGTTTGTTTGTTTGTTTTACTGTTATTCATAACCTGGAATGGCCCACAATGCCTCTCTGAAGTTAAGATTGCATAAACTTGACTCGAAAAGACTCAATTTGTGAACATACTGAGGAAATACAGTAGTGTTGTAATTGTGTATTCTATCCTGTGTTGTAGCTTGACTCTGAGTTTGGAAAAATGTTTCCTGGGAAGGCTGACCTCTTTCTTCGAAAATGGGAAAGAAATATTGTTCCAAAGTTGCAAAAGATGTCCACAGTGAAAGATCCTCTGGTCATGCCAACTGATAACGAGAGTGAAGGTAGGCTACTTTGCTCGTTCTGTCAAAATGTTGTTTTTCTTTCAGTGAACACCATTAGTTTTAGTAGTTCTCTGAAGGCAAGGTTGGAGTTTAAAGTCGGCCATTATACCAGCCATTTAAAAATGCCATTTTGTGTTTTTCTATCATACTACAGATTCATGTTACAGAGCTCTTCAAATTCTTACTACATTACTGCCCCCCATATATGTTATATGTTAGCTTTATTTTTTGTTTGTTAGTTTTCTGTGCAAGCACTTTGTGATGTTACTTAATTACATGACTCTCTGATTTGCATTAAACTATACTGTTTTCATTTTGTTTCCTTTTAGGGATGCATGATATTAGACTTTTGCAGATATTTTTCAACTCATTTTGGCCAAGTGTCTTAAGGTTATTTGTGTATTTTCATTTCATTACAAATAGGCCAACAGCACCCCCTAAATAAATAAACCGCCTTACCGAATGGTCATTAGGACCCAGAGCAGCCTGTTGCTGCTGTTGTCGCTGCACACGCTAGTCACGGTTTACTCTATCACGCCGGACATGTCATTCTGTATGTACATTCTCAAATTAAATGCAGTGATCCAAAACAGTGAAGCTAATCATCATTCAGGCAAAAGTTTGCTTCAAGAATGTCAACACTACTGATGTGATTTTATCACTAGCACACCCTGAGCACATGTGAGCTATTCGTCTTATCGGCAAGGCATATCGGTGTATTTTTTTCAAATCAGGCGATGTCGTTGTTTACATTTTAAGCCTTTATCATCTGATTCCAATAATATCATTCATCCCTATTTTCTTTTGAACAAAAATAGGAACATTTCCCTGGCCTACAGTTCAATTAATGCAGATGAATTAAAGGGATAGTTCACCCAAAAATGAAAATTGTCATTAATTACTCACCCTCATGTCGTTCCAAACCTGTAAGAGCTTCGTTCATCTTCGGAACACAAATTAAGATATTTTTTGATGAAATCTGAGAGCTCTCTGATCCTTCTTAGACAGCAACACAACTGACATGTTCCCAGGCCAGAAACGTTGTAAGGACATTAGTAAAATAGTCCATGTGACATCAGGGGTTCAACTGTAATTTCACAAAGCTATGAGAATACTTTTTGTGTGCAAAGAAAATATAATTCTTATCCTCCTCATCACGTCTGCCGTGGCGTGGTGCCATTGTGGAGAGTCTCATGACGCATGCGCGAGCTTTCCTGTGCATGTAAACAACGCATGCGTGGTGCCTTGTTTACAGTATGCACGTGCATCGTTTATATGCACAGGAAAGCCCGCGCATGCGTCGTGATACTCTCTCCACAATGGCAGCACGTCACGGCAGACGTGATGAGAAGAATTGTTGAATAAAGTCGTTATTTATGTTTTCATTGCACACAAAAAGTATTCTCATAGCTTCGTAAAATTTATTGTTGAACCCCTGATGTCACATGGACTATTTTACTGATGTTCTTGCTACATTTCTGTGCCTAGGAACATTTCAGTTGTGTTGCTGTCTACGGAGGATCAGAGAGCTCTCGAATTTCATCAAAAAATATCATAATTTGTGTTCCGAAGATGAACGAAGGTCTTACGGGTTTGGAACGACATGAGGGCGAGTAATTAATGACAGAATTTTCATTTTTGGGTGAACTATCCCTTTAAGAGAACCTCCAGTCACTTGAACGGTGTTGATAATGGATTTTATAAAATGTACTTTTATTTTTACAGGCTGGAACCAGCATCTCCAGCCTCCTGGATAATTCCCTGACAATGGTGGAAAACCATCAACCCCACATTGTCTGCTTAGGAGTGCCCAGTTCTACAACGCAATACATCATTGTGGCAGAGAATGACAAAGTCACCATTCCACTTGAGGATAACAGTCTGACATGTGCCATCGACAAATTGTTCAAAATGTATTGGGTTTGCAATGTAGCATATCCTGTCCAGCTCACATCTGTCTTCAATTTCTTTGAAAATGTGTATGACATTCCTTTCTCTGGTGGGAAGAGATCTAAAGTTGTGGAGCTTATTTCAAAGCTTCAAGCACTTTCCTAAATTGTACCACCATGTACATATGTCCGAAGTGCAAAAAATCAACTTCAAAAGACGTCCGGAAACTTA
Organism: Spinibarbus caldwelli; assembly: GCA_039654775.1. Classification (NCBI taxonomy): domain Eukaryota; kingdom Metazoa; phylum Chordata; class Actinopteri; order Cypriniformes; family Cyprinidae; genus Spinibarbus; species Spinibarbus caldwelli. The sequence goes on along the minus strand of CM077246.1, from coordinate 32,247,233 downwards.
TAAGTCATCTTAGGCATGTCCATGCACTTTCTGATGGACAGGATTATACAATTGTTTGTAGTCAAAACAACTGTCAACGAACATACCATAACTTCAATTCTTATGCTAAACATCTCAATAGAGCGCATGCTCAAGCTGCAAACCCAGTACATTTAGAACAAGACCCTGACACCAGCATGAGTGAGGACTTCTCAGCTGCATCTTGCTCTGCTGCTGTTGATATTCTAGAGACTAATTTTGATGGCTCCAGTAATTGCAGCTCTTCTGACTACCAAAGCTGTGCAGCAGCATTTGTTGCAAAAACGTACTCTTCTTCAAATTGTACCCTGACTGATGTGCAAAGAAGCATCACATGCACAAAAGAACTACTCTGTGAAACCCTGGACTGTTTGCAAGAGAGAACCACATCTCTGCTTAATCGTTACTCTATACCCAATGATGAATTGCAGACTTTGATGGAAGATTTTGAAAGAGGACGAAATATGTTTGAGGAAGGTGATACTCCCTACAAAATGACCAAATATTTTGCAGAAAACCACTCTTTTATCAAACCAACAGAAATTTTCCTTGGAAACAGAGGTGACACTGCAAGAAAGCAAGGTAAATTAACTCAAGTATTAATAGCAGATACATGTCAATACATATCTATTATTGATACTCTGAAGTTTCTTTTTGACAATGAACAAATGCAAAAGCTCTTTGTGGATTCAACCAAAAGTGATGATAAATTGCGTGACTACTGTGATGGCTCACATTTTTAAAAATCACAAGTTGTACAGCAGATTTCCTCAAGCTTTACAAATTCAGCTTTATTTTGATGATTTTGAAACAACAAATCCTTTAGGCTCTAAAACCAAAGTTCACAAAATGGGAGCAGTTTATTTTTGTTTGAGGAATTTACCTGCTAGATTTAACTCGTCTCTTGAAAACATCCACCTATGTTTGCTTTTTAATTCAATTGACAAAGAAGTTTATGGTTTCAACAAAATATTTGAGCCATTGTTGGATGATATTAAATTTCTTGAAACCAGAGGGATAGAAGTTCAGATAAATAGCCAAAGTACAGTGTTACTTGGCACAATATGTTTATTCACTGCTGATAATCTGGCCTGCCATTCACTTGGAGGATATTTGGAGAGTTTCGCAGCCAACAAATTCTGTCATTTCTGTCTGATTGACAAAAATGAGATGCAGTGTATATTTAATGACGATTGTTTGGAGTTGCGCAGTGAAGTAAATTACAATGAACATGTCATGCTTAAAAATTCTGGTTTAACAGGCATAAAAGCAGACTCTTGCCTAAACTCTCTAGAGTACTTTCATATTACTGATAATGTCTGCGTTGACATTATGCATGACATTTTAGAGGGTGTGGCTCCACTCGAGATCAAACTAATGTTGCAACATTTCATCTATGAACAAAAACTTTTGACTTTAGACCAGTTGAATGACCGAATGATTAGCTTTGACTATGGTGTGGCAAATGAGAAAAACAAGCCTAGTGCTATTCATAATTTAAGAACATCAGAGAACCCCATGAAGCAAAATGCCAGTCAAATGTGGTGTCTCATCCTTTTTTTGCCTTTCCTGATTGAAAATTTTATAAGTGCAGGTGATAGTCACTGGAAATTGTTCCTTCTCCTTAAGAGAAATTTGTAGCATAATTTTTGCATCAGTTGTTACCAAAGGATTAGCTGTATTTTTAAAGCAGCTAGTTATTGATCACCATAACTTGTTTAAGACTCTATATCCAAACAAATCACTAATACCAAAGCATCATTTTATGACTCATTACTGGCGATTGATGATAAAATTTGGCCCACTGTCTAAATTTTGGTGCATGAGATTTGAGGGAAAGCATGGTCCTCTAAAAAGACAAGCGCAAGTTGTATGTAATTTTGTAAATATAAGTAAGACATTAGCCTACAAGAGTCAGGTTCAGACTATGTTTCATTGGAAATTGGAAATTGCGCAGTCCATTAACAGAAAAAATTACTGTCTCAAATGTTTTTCCAGTCATGGTTGGATCTTTGGAAAAAAAGTGTTCTGTTTGTTGAAAGCATGAAAGACTTTGGCTATGAACTTGACACATGTAGCACTGTTCATGTTTCTCACTCTGTTAGTGTGTTCGGTCAGACTTTTCAAACTTGCTGTGTACTTGCTTTAAACTGTGACTTAAGAGAAGAGCGTCTCTTTGGTGAAGTTTTACACATAGTTCCACAATGTGAAAAAGGAATTGTTTTTCTTGGAGTTTCATCACAAATGTATTTTCACCCACACTTACATGCTTATGCAGTCCAAAGAACAAATGAATACAAAGTGATTAATTTGAGCAATGCTGCTGATGTAAGACCACTTCACATGATTTCTTACAAAGAAAACCTTTTTGTAAATCCAAGATATAAAATTGTTTAAAAATGTCTTTATGAAATTCAAATGACATGTGAATATTGACTTTGTGAAAATGCAGCAGTCAAGTTTTAATAAATGTATATATTTAAAAAAAAAAAAAAAAAAAAAAAAGATTTTGTATTGCATTCATTTTAACTGGTCAAAGATAGCACATCTATGGCACAAATTGTGTGATTTATGACACATTAGTGTGTTAAATATTTTAACACACTCCCTGTGTTAAGAAGAATAACACATTGGCTGAGTTAAAAGTAACACAAAATGTGTTGTCCTTAACTAGACACACAGGTGTGTTAAAATATAACACAGGTTGTTTTGTTTTTAACACATCCGTTTTGAGAGTGCATGTAATCACTCACTAACTTATTATTATTATTATTATTTTTTAGATATCACAGGGACAGTTCATCCAAATAAAAAAGAGAAAAAATAATTGTCATTATTTACTCACTCTCATGTTTTCCAGAAAATTTGTTGCATGCTTTTTGGTAATTCTTGCCATTTATTTGATATATTGCACAGGTAGAAATCCACAGAAAACTAAACATCACCAAAGAGACATTACAGGCATGTGGAAGAGGAGGTAGTTCATGGTCAGCTATGATCAAAGATTTGGCAATGGCTGTTTTCGGGAGGAATATGCTGGCTACACAATGCCAACAAAGAATCACAGCCCAAGCCACTCTTAGATCCAGTTAAAGTGGAACTTATTTGAGGTAAGTGGCTAACAAGGTATATCCATATTTTTTTCTTTTGAAATATATATCTAAAAACTAATTTAGTTGTCCCAATTTCTCAGTACCTCTTAAATTCTCTCTCTCTCTCTATTTTTATTTTCTTCTTTTTTTTTTTAACCCTCCTGTTACCCTAAAATCTGACAACACCTTTTCCTCTTTGGGGTCAATTTGACCCCAGCAATTTAAACCTCCACAATATGATTTTTTTTTTTTTTTTTCATTAAAAAATTTGTGTCAGGTCATTATGTCTTTGTTGACTACTTAAATATATTGCATGACTATATATATATTGCTTATATAGACCATTTCAAGGAAGTAAACAATAACAAACGCGTTGCGACGATACTCCGCATGTCTGGTCCTAAAGCATTTTCGGGGGCGCCATTTTTAAATCACAGACCTGTCAAAACAAAATGACTAGCATGTACTTTTTAAGTCTAGCTAAAACAGAACAGTTAAGATATTTACAAAAACTAAGAATAGACGATAAAGTTGAATTACCGGACCCCTTAAATCAGACATTGAGGTGACAGCTTTTCACTCAGAACGTTAAACGTTTACCTGAAATAACGTATTCAGATGTGTATCATTATCTGTTGAGACCGAGTGCATCTACACAAGAGAAGCGGTAAAGGCATATCGTAGTCTGGATGCCTACAATTACTTCCTTAGCAGAAAAGTTGGAAGCATTTGCTCATAAAATGTGGACGACGTTTATCTTGTGTTTGGCGAGGTTGGAGCAAGTCAAACGTTGTCAAAACGTACTCTGCTTGGTTCGTTGCTAAGCTGACCGGGGAGGTTATTAGTGGGCATTGCACTTGCATGGTGGTCACGAATAAACAAGAAGGTGCATGCAATTCAATGCTGGCTAATGTGTCTTTTTATCTAATTAATATTAAATTCTAATTCATCACGTGTTGTTGGTTTTAGATAAAAGTAGATACTTGCAGATTAGTCAGTGTATAATCCCACTTTGTTTTAGATTGATCCAAAACCAGTGGCAGACATTGACTTTTCCAAACCTGTCAGACAAACAGCAATTCAGAGTAGGGATCCCATCACATCCACTGTAGTCACACCAGTCTCTCCAAGCAAGCTTTTTAAGTCCTTGAAGGTAAGGAAAACATTTGCAGAAACAAGATAAATGAAAAAAAAAAAAAAAATGTATGAAAAACACATGAAATATTATCATATGTGTTTTTCATGGATATAGCCACAAACATTGATATGCACATGGATATAGTGGTACTTGTGTGTGGCTAAATCCATGTATATTTCAATGTATGTGACTATATCCTTAAATCATATAGGAACATATTTCCATATTTCATGTTTTGCATACATTGTCATACATAAACATAAGTTGTTCAAATAGGAACTTTATAGGGGCAGAGCAGGTCATAGAGAAGAAGTTATGATTTTGACATTGTACATATCTGGATTAACTATAAAAATGTGTTACTAAGTTTTTGGAAATATGATGTGCTAGACAGATTTGATTATGACTTCAATGTGATTCCCATTTCAGAATGAGATCCCAGACTGTGCACTGTTTACCACTATGACTTTTGGTAGTGACACAGACACTGCATCTGAGGGAGAGCAGGAGAGCACAGACAGGGTTGATATTCTCACTACAGCTGAGGCAGAACCTCGTAAGGAATCACAAGTAGTGGTTCAGAGTGAAACACCTTGTACTGACAGCACTGTAAATGCAAACTTGTCAAAGCCCCTTACACATTTGTTTGAGAAGCACAGTTTACGGTCACAAGATGAGCTGGATAAAATCATGCAAACCATCCCTGCACACTTTAGTGAACTGAATTGTAAGCACCTCCAAGAGAGTACACGGGGTCAGTCCTCTTGTGAACAGTGGTTCGAGCAGACACAGGGCCGAATCACTGCAAGTCACTTTAACGAAGTCTTAAGATGCAAGAAAAGTCAAGTTAGCTTGACATCTAAAATCATGGGTTACACATCCAACAGAAATGCACCAGCCTTAGCTTGGGGAAAGAACAATGAAAAACTAGCTATAGAAGCCTTTACTTCAAACCAGATGACTTGTCATGACAGCTTGAGGGTGGAAGAAGTTGGGTTAGTAGTAAATCCAAAGTTTCCTCATTTAGGAGCCAGCCCAGATGGAATAATCCATTGCAAGTGCTGCCCACCTGCTACACTTGAAATAAAATGCCCCTTGAAGTATGCAAATATGTCCATACCTGATGCTATCAAAAGCAAAGATTTCTGCCTAGGGAAAAATTTTGAGCTTAAAAAGGACCATGCAGACTATGCACAAGTTCAGGGGCAAATGGCAGTGTGTGAACTCAAAACATCATACTTTGTAATTTGGACAACAGCGGAGTGCCACACTCAGAAGGTAGAGTTCTCTGAAGAGTACTGGGCTCAGATCACGCCAAAACTAGATCTCTTCTACAGACAGCACATTCTCACTGAACAAACTGAAGAAACAATTTCTGATCGCAGAGTCTTCCTGTTTGTGTAAAAGAATGTCTAAAACATCTGTCACACAGTGCTCTGTCTGCCGCAGGAACCTTTACGTAGTACCCGAACTAATTGTGGAACTACCCACTTTTTGGCGTGTTCGCACCGCGGGAACTAGGAACTGTTTTAGTTCCTGGAACTCTGTTTGGAGGAACTAAATTAGCTCCTACTTCAGAGTAGGGTCTAAAACAGTTCCATAGGAACTATCGTGACGTAAGTGTACACTGATTGGCTAAACGCGAACGAAAACGCCCTCACCCGCCATGATTTAAAGCACCGTGTAAACACATACTGTGTAAACATTGTATCAACTTATATTTCGGAAGAATGGAGAACAGCGATAGATGGACGGATGCTGAAGTGAAGGCACTTTTGAACATTTATGCAACGGAGGAAATCCAGTTGGAATTCGAAGGAACAAAACGCAACATTAAGGTATTTGAGTCTATTGCTTCTCAGCTAGCGGCGCTGGCTATCCAGCACACAGCTAAGCAGTGCCGTGACAAAATTAAGAAGTTAAAACAAGACTACAAACACCACGCACAAATGACGGCGCTGTCGACCAGCTTACGTCACTTCCTAGTACCCGCTGTCGGTGCGAATGCAACCCTTTAAAGGGCACTGGGAAATAGCTCGTGCAAAATTGTCCCAGTACTTTAGTACTGTACTTTTAGTTCTGGAGCTAAAGCGGTACGAAAGGGGCTATAGTTGGAGTAGGTCATTGCTCTTGCACTGAGTGATGTTGGTCGATCAGTGAATATCTCGCTGCAGTCTATGATACACCTCACTGAATTGAAAGGGGGGCTTCTGAAGAGGGCAGGAAGATTCTTTTTAATTTCTTCCCTTGCAGGCCAATGAATTAGAGAGGTGAAACGCTGTGCCATTATGTTCAACCAGTCATGAAATATTGCAGAGATTGTTGCACAACTGCAATGAAACCTGAAGGCAAGATCTTTATGAGTGAGGCCAAGTCTCTAAGTAAAACTGGAGAGCTGTTGGAGGACTCCGTGTTCTCGGACTCCAAGCAGTGGTGAGATATGTCAGAAGTGCGAAGAAGACTTTGGATGAGCGAAGGCCAGTGTAGAAGTGAATGATCTGATCATCCTTTAAATCCACATCATATTTCAGTTGTTTCCTCTCACGGGCAAGTGTTTGAACCTTTGACTCTAGGCTTCTCTCTTGCTCTTTGTAAAATGTGTTCAATTTCTCCATGTGTTCAGTATCCCTCATAGTGAGATCTGTTCCAACAAACATATCACTATAGGACTTAACTTCTGTTACATCTGAGTCCATGTCCTCTACTTCCTCCGCTGGCTGACCTGTACTGCTCATCTCATTTACCTCTGATGCTCGTCTCAGAGACCTCTGATATCGGTCCATAAGCTACAGCTTTCACACATCACTGGTTGAAAATACACTGCAAAAGAAGCTTTTCTTATTTAGTGTTTTCATCTTGCTTCCAGTCCAAATATCTAACAATTCTTATATCAAGATGTATTTACTAAACAAGTAAAAAGAATTGTCTTGTTTTTAAAAAAAAAAAAAGACTTTTTTTCAAACTGAAAATAAGGTTATTTTTCTGACCACATTAGTAGATAATTTTGCTTGTTTTAAGCAAAAACTAAATTTTGACTAGCTTTTACTTGTCTAGTAAATGCTTCTTGATTTAAGAATTTTTAGATATTTGGACTGGAAACAAGGCAAAAATATCATGTAAGAAAAACATTTTTTTGCAGTGTAGATTATGAATATTGAGCAAAAGCCAAGAGCATTTTGGTGAAAGATAAACACAAGATGAAAAAAAAAAAAAAACATTTAATTGTATTAACACGTAATTTCATGCTAGCAGTTGAGTGGTCTCAGTTTGCAGATATTCAATTGATATCTACAAATAAACTAACTAGCTACCAGTCTGACCACTGTATATCGCCCTGTAACACTTTTAAAAGGGTCTTAAATTAGTAAATATTTAGGTATCATGAAAAAAAATCATTAACATTTTACAGCATTTTTAAACAATTAATTTTACAGCATATTGACATTAATTTATATAAATTTACAAAAGTTCATAAAGAACAGTATTGCTTGTTTGTGGATTAACAACATTGTTCATATGGCAAAATCAGGTTAAAACATGAAAACGTACAGTCATTAAAAACATTTTTTAATTAAATAATTTTTCTTCAATATTTATTTAATTTATATTTAACTTACCCAGGTTAGTTAAGTTACATGTTAAAAATAATAATGTTATTGTTACATTAGTGCATGATGGAATTAACATTAACAAAGCTTAATAAATGAAGGGAAAAAATGTTGTTTACCATTATCCTTTGTGAAGTAATGCAGATAGCTAATGTTACACAATAAAAAAATATTGTAAAGTGTTACACATTGCATCTCTCAGCTGAATAGATAGCTAGACAACTAATGTAAACTACTATTTTCCTAATTACAGCCCACAGAATATTTAGAAGTGAAAACGGAAATAAAACCTGGCTTTTTTACTACAAATGTATCAAAACGCTAACACTAGCTATCTACAAATGAAAACAAAGATGGAGCCACAATGCTAGCTCAAATTTAGATTCAACATAGCGTTACTTAACTATAGTGAACATATGGGAATACAAATTAATGTAGTAATAATCATTCACTTACAAAAACGTCGTTTACTTACCAGAAACAAAATGTGTGCTACATATCCTGGAGTTGCTATCCAGCCTTCTCTCTTCACTGCTGCAATCCAAGCGTCATTTTTCGGAAATCTAAACACTTTAATTTCCGACAGCAAGTTAGTTCCTGGCCTGAGAGAGCATCCAACCATCGAACAACATGGTCATAGTTTTAATTTTGCCATTTTTTAATCGCAAGAATAAATAAACTGTCGCAACATCACCGTGTATAAACCGTCTCCCACCAATGTTTTGAACGTGTGCGTCAACTAACCGGAAACGTCCAAGGGCCAAAGACGTTACTTCCTTACATGAACGAAATAGCCGTTGAAAAGGTCTATATTGCATGACTACGGACAAATTTGCAAATCACCATAAAATCTCACAGTTTGACCTAAAATTGGAAAAGTGTATATATATGTATATACATAAAATTGGTGTTTTAATTGTTATATACTGTTTTTAAGTATATATTTTTGTAATTTATAACATTTGGAAAGGATAACAATTTCTTTTATCAAGGATAGGAACACAAATTCACCTATGAAAAGTAAATGTCACACAAATGATATGGGAAAAAAAAAAAAAAGCACATTCAAGTGGGGAGCGGGACCATAATAACTTCCCATATTTGGAAGGTCATGTGTCTGCTGGTGGTTGAGAGACAACAGGAGGATCAACACTAGGAGTCTTATTCTCATCTGAGGAGGATGCCTCATAATCAGGGACCTCCTCAACATTATCGTCTGTCTCAGACACATTCTCCTGTAACTTTCACTGTCAAAAAACTGGGACAAAATCTCATTGACAGAAAACCTTTGCTTAGAGGCCATTGTCAATAGAGAAAGAGAGAGAGAGAGCATAAAGAGAGAGCACAGAGCACAAAGAGAAATGGTTCAGAAGGCTTCTGTGTAAGCTTTTATATGTTTGCTCCTCCCCTGTAAACCATGATAGTTTTTTATTTTATTTTTTTTATGAATATATAAAATTATAGTGAATATTATAAAATTATAGCATGTTATAGTGACCTCAATATCACCCAAAACAAATGTGTGTAAAATGTTGATATTTCTTATGTTTTATACAGCTAAAAGAGCCTGGGGTCAAATTGACCACAAAGAACACCGATGCTACAAAATGTGTAGAGGACAAATATCATCATGTTCATTTTATGTTTACTGAGTTGTCCCCATTAAATTAGGAAAAGTCAGCTGCTGACAGAGATGTAGGAAACATCGGTAAGCTGAAAATAGCTCATTAAATAACTTAACCTGTTTAATCCCAAATTTTTTCCAGACATGAAAATATCCAGATTTTGTGTCATTAGTAACCCTTTGAAATAATCAATAATTGTTTTTTTGAACATTTTTTAGAAAACTGTGTGAAAAATTATGTTTTATGGTCGGTGGGATCATTTGTATACTAAATGAACATATTTCTGCAATCATAAAAATTGTTATATATCTCAGCCTAGCTATTTTAAACTCTATTTCATCACGTTATAGGGTTACTATTGTGCATAAAAACCCTTGTACAACACTGATAGGAAAATACAAAAAAAAAAAAATATATATATATATATATAACCATCACCATATTTCAAAGCTGTTGCTTTTTTGTGAAATATAACATCAAATTTTTAAATTGGTGCTACCAGTATTCCAGCATCAATATTGTAACTTGTTTGTAACATTTGAACTTTTAATTTAGTACAATATTTTGTCATGTCAACATTTTAGTGCAGCTTTCACTAACAACTGCAATTGGATTTATATTGTAGACCTAAATTCACTGTTGTCCCACCGGTCACAACATGTTTACTCATTCTATGACTGCATTCCCCAATGGGCCCCCTAGGGGGAGCAGCATGGAGTTCCCTAGAAGTGGAACACATCTCTTCCATATTTATTTGACTCTCTAACTCTAGCACTCTCTATTCTAATTCTATTCTTAAAAAAAAAAAAAAAAAAAAAAACTTGCCCCTTTTAGACTTGCACTCTATTCATTTACTGCCTTTTCATAAACCTTTACCTTTCAAAAATAGTAGAGTATAACATTACCAGAGTTTATAAATGGGTAAAGGACATGTAACCTGCAGAAAATAAATACCTGTGTATGTGTATTTTTGTATTGATTTATAACAGATGCTAAAGTTAGATGCTCATCTGATGTTGTGTGTTGCTGGTAAGTTATGTGTTAATATCTGTCTTTTAGAGATTTTTCACATTTTTCTGATGTGAATGCCATGCATTAGATATATTACATTTTTAATCGTATAATAGTCTCAAAAATAACATACTCTGTTCGTGTTTATCATATAACCGCAAATGTCAGTACAATTTAAATGAATTAAGATTGTTTAAAGCAGTGGTTCTCAAAGTGTGTTACTCAGGCTCCCTCTAGTGGTACGCAGAGGAATCACTAAATTAAATATAAATTAATGTTAATACATTTTAATTTAATCTTTATTTGTTTTTGTTTTTTGTTTTTGTTTTTGTTTTTTTGTTTTTTTACATTTAAGTACAGTACAGTTTTTATTTAACTTTTGGTACAACACATTTTAATTTAATCATTAAGTTTGTTATTTACCTGTATGTAAGCACAGTGCAGTGTTAATATTCAAACTGTGTATTTACAATGTTAAAGTGGCTGACAACAATAAATATTCTTATTAGGAATAAAACTGCCTCGTTTTTGATCTGTGCAGAGCTGTAGCAGAATAGTTAGGCCTCCTACGCTACTGAAATTTAATGTTAGTCATTATGGTGGTGCTTAGAGAGCCAAATATTTTCTGAAGTGGCACTTGGTATAAAAAGTTTGAGCACCACTGGTTTAAACGAAGGGTAAGAACTTCTTAAGAACTTTTCAGTAAATCATTTCTTCTTTCCCCTTGCAGAGTCATCAAGGATCCAGCTTATTATTGGCAAACTGGTAAGGAATTGTTCATCTGCTACATTGTGCTGTCACTTCTGGAAGAGATTCATTGACCTTTTGTGATGGGTTTTGATTTTACTTTGTTTAATAAAAATGTACTTAATTTGATTTTACCTGTTTTACTAAATACACTGTACAGTTAGGATTCTGATTAAAACGGTGTAACTGGGGGCTCTGAAAAAGATGCTTGTGAATAATTTGTTAATATTGTAAACTTTCATCTGAATACATTAAATAGGTGTTTAATGAATAGTGTTGTGCACTTTGTTTCCAACCCCACTGTTACTGAACTGTAAAGTGAAAATATTGTATGTGATTTGTTTGCATTCAGTTTTCGGTTAAAGATATTTCACAATATCAAAGCTGATATTTTACGAGTATTTATTTTTGGTGTTTTTGTTTTTATTTGTACACAAGTGTGAGAGAGAGGAGGGGACGGCATCAGAAAGGACCTAGAGCTGGGACTCTTTCAAGGATCACCCGAAGCACAACCACGCGATATGCACAAAGCTGTTGGTTCTGACATTTTATCAGAATCTGAAGAAACATTTCTACTTAAAATATTAAATGCATTTCATTCAAGGCAGGGTTTTTCCTGCATAAAGAATTTCAAGGCGACTGTTTCTGTCAAATTTAGTGCCGCCTCTGACTGTCGACAAAACTCAGACAGACGCTCTGTTGCAGGTTTCATTCTCAAACTGTTCTACATTTTCACTGCACAAATGTACAAATCTCTTGTAATGAGACACATTAGTAAAACATGTTTTCACAGAAATTATAGTTTTCCACCAAAATAAAAGATCAACTGCTTTCAGTCATAAAAGTACAAGGGTTTCTCTCGCAAGTGCAGCGCAAAATATGCATGTTATTTTACAAAAACTTTTTTTTTTTTTTTTTGAGTTTTTAAATATTGTATTTGGATTGTTCTTGTACAGGTTTTTAACAATACATCCAAGCACAAACACTGCAAGCTAAAGTTTGGGAGTATTTTCATGTGTTTTATACAGTATGTTTCCAAAATAAAACTGTTGTTTTACAAAATTGAGCATGTGGTAGTTTATTGAAGTTGATTGTAAAGCCATTGCTGCCAGTCATTTGATTTTTAACCTTTATGTATGTACAGTGTTGATCTAAATGCAAACTAGGTGCTAACTGAACGTACAGTTGTGTATTCACCCATGTTGAAAGTATGACGGTGAAATGTCACAATATCAACATTGATTCAATTTCCTAAATGTCACTAGATGACATCATAATGGCAAATTCACTGATTATATAAAGATGAATATAGATCAGTGGGCAAGATGAGAACTTTGATAAGGTTTGTCCAAGAAGTTGCTATATTTGCCCCTAAACTTTAAAATAAAATAAAAAAAAAAGGTCTCAAAAGGGGTGGGCACATCGCTAAATCTAGTTACAAAATTGTTAAATTGGCAACACTGATTATCCAGCGTTGATTCAACCATGTGACGTTGATCCACCGGTGAATCAAGGCTGAAATGCCGGCTGGGAGTAATCAGTAATCAGTCATTTAATTACATTTTCAGAGTAACTTGCCCAACCAGTCATGTTCAGGTTGTTGACGTGGGCTTTGTGTTCCTGGCTGCTGATTGGCTAGAACCAGACATCACAATGTTGAATAACCGTATAAATGCATTCTGAAGCAGCTGTGAAAGAATCAGGCTGATTCTGCTGACGGATCACAGACAGTTCAGAAAGGGTTCTTGTTCTGGATTTGAAGAAACCCTTCCTTTGAGCAGTTTTACTGGTTCAGATTTAATTTAGTGTTTTATTCCATCAGACCAGTGCTGCAGCAATGCATCACTTCATTTCCATGATGTTTTCACTGCTAGTCATTACTGGACTGCAGGAGAGTGTGGAGAGTTACACATTGGAGCTGACTGTGTCGAATGGAGCAGGATGGGGGTCGTGGGGTGACAGCCAAATGTGTCCAACTGGAACGTATGCCGCAGGATTCAGTCTAAAGGTGAGCTAAGAATTGAATTAATTGCAGTAAAGTATGTTTAATACTTGAAAGTGTGACTGAGGGTTGAAGATTCAAATCCTTAAGGGAAAAAAAAAACCTCTGGAGTTGCTGTTAGTAATTCAATTCCAGGTATTTCTAAGGAAGCTGCACCTGCTCAAGTTTTTGACTGCTTTGCTTAACACTAAAGAAACATGGAGTTGAATGTAACCGTGGATTGGGTTAGTCCAGAGATCCACAGCCCTGTTCCTGAAGATACACCAACAGTGAACGCTTTTGATTCAACTGATCATCTTTAGTAGACGTCCAAAATGTGTGATGTTGGTGTACTTTGAGGAACACTGGAGGTTGGAGTTAAGATTACTCCTTTTCTCTTTGTCTTGTTTAAGGTGGAAGCTCCTATTGGTTCAGGAGATGACACGGCACTCAACGGGATTCGCCTTCTCTGCGTTGATCCGTCTAAAGCCTCAAACTCTAATCATGACTCTGCCTCCATTCAGTCAGAAGTAGGCAGGTAATGGACTCAGGCCAAAGAGTAATGTAGCAGGTTTGCAGTTAAGAATTCTTACATTGTAAGAGTACAAGGGGGTTTTTTTTTTTTTTTTTTTTTTTTCTTCTCTCTTCCTCCTCCAGCTGGGGTCAGTGGACGGATATCAAATGGTGTCCTTCTGGATTCTTGACTGCTTTTCAGCTGAGAGTCGAAACCTTTCAAGGGTTTGGTGACGATACGGCCGCAAACAACATCGGGTGAGTTCGTGCTATGCTAAAAATCCTTTAACCTAATTTGGTGCTCTAAAATGATTGGTCTCTTACAAATTGCTTGTAAATAACTCGCTTAACTATCATCACCAAATGTTACTGGAACTGATTGCAGGGCTCCAGACTGCAACTAAAATGGTTGCATTTGCGACAATATTAATTTGAGATTTTTATTTTAATTTGGCTTAAGTTGCCACTGACGACTATATAAATGTACATGTTATGATTTTAAAAATGTGCATAGAATGCTTTTTCCCTTGCTTGTTTTGCAGTCACATCATTCATTGTTGACGTAACTAACTGATGCGCATCAATTTTGGTGGAAAAACACCAGTGCTGACGGCACACGTTGTGATATTGTGAATACCGTGACCAAAAGATTTAGCAATTATTGCAACATCAATCTGATGGCGTCACACAGCTCCCACTTTAAGTGAACCTTAGTTCCAGGACATCTGAAGTACAAGATGGATTAAAATGCTGATAAACGCGTGATGGTGTTCAAATTATTATTTTTTTTTTTTTCAAGGTGCAAGTTCCAAGAGATCGTTTTGCCTTTTGTTAGTATTGATTGAAATGACACACTTTCTCAATGTTATAACACCCAAACGTCCAGGTTCAAATGCGGTGACGTTTCTTTAATGGGTGGAGGCACAGGCTGGGGCGATTGGGGTGCCTGGAGTCAGTCATGTGCCGGAAAAGGGATTTGTGGTATCCAGACACTGGTAGAAGAGCCACAGGGAGCTGGAGACGACACCGCTCTCAATGACGTGCGCATGTACTGCTGTGATTAAGGTGAGGTGAATGCTATCAAACACTCGGATTGCAGAGCTGCTTGGAAGATCTGTGATGTTAGTGCTGGCTCATCTGACTTTGGCTTTTCTTTCAGGTGTTGGAGGACGACAAGAACAGCAAGAAGATCAGATGGATCATAACTAATCTGCATACTGTTAGTTCACATCAACCACGTCATTATCACAAAACAAAGCCTGAAGTGATCAGGACCTCAACACAAAGCAGAGGCTGACAGTACATCTCATTGTCTTATCGGTTCATGCATTTAAAACAAACTCCACATTAACGGTAATCCTGCTGTTTTCTGAGGGCATAATTGTATCCCAACATCTATTAAAATATTCACTTAACTTGAAGTCCCTTTAGTGTTTGTCTGATTTAATGTGCTGCTTCGTTGACCTGATTGAAATCCCTCCCCCCCCCTTTTTTTTTTTTTTTTTTTAATTTTCATTAAATTCCCTCGCCCCATGTATTTCATGCTAAGCGTACTAAATACATTATGTACTTGACAAAATACCCTGCAATTGTTCTTTTGGTATCTTAAATGGGTGTACTTCAAATCTGCTAAATTGGAACAACTAATTTTGTACTTGATGCACTTTAATTGTGCTGAAGTCCAATTAAAGCTATACTGAAGTATATTTGTTTGTGCTAAAGTGGAACTAAGTATACTTCAGGTCCACTAAGTCCTTTGCATTTAAAGACTGCTATTGTTCAAAGATCATACAATAGTGACCAAACGCATATTAAACTTAATTTTAAGTGCATTGTGCACAAGTGAGAAAGCATAGCATGAGAAGAGTCTTTACAATAAATATTTTTTCTTTGGACGTCTGAAATATCAAAAAAAAAAACTATGCATTAATTTCCCAAAAGGTCCAAGAAATTTTTTTTTTTTTTTTTTCCTTCATGGTGCCCAATCAGATGATTTAAAAAAAACATCACAATCCACACCACTCCAGTCCATCAGTTCTTTGTTTACAGACGTGACATGACACAGTGCCATGCTCTAATTTCCCAAGAAAACCTGCCCATACCACTCGAATTAGAAAACGCAAGCTAACCGTTGTGAATCGGGCTAAAGGAAGGCGATTAGTTTTGAACACTAGCTGGTTATGTACTTGCTCAAATATTGATTTCGGATAATTTTTAATCAAAATAACCGGGGGTAAATGTGACGTAGAATTTTAATCCTACATATGTGTATTTTTATGATAGCAGCAACTATGTTAAAAATGTTTTCATATATCTTAAAAAAAGGTCATTACATTTTGGGCACAATACATTAAATACAGTTGGTTGTAGACGGTTTTTATTTATTTGATTTAAGTTGCATTTTCTGTATGCTTTTATTTCTGGACTGATAAAGTAAAATAATTGTATGCGTGAGAGTCAGTGGTAAGTAATATCAATGCGTTCCTATTGGTCAGCTTAGCCTGACAGTTAGCCTGCTCTGGACCGAGCTTGAGCTATGGTAAATGTGCTTTCTGAAACCAAATCAAGTGACAGTAAGTCAGGCTAACTGAAATAAGTCTAGCTTATTTGGTAAACTTGTTTTCTGAAACAGCCCCCAGGAGTGTTGTGATCACTAGATCTCTGATCACTGTGTTCATTCTCTCTCTGATGTTGTGCAGACGGGATCCCAGCGTCTGAGCCTCTGCGCAGCGGCCTGAGCAACCTGACTGAAGTGTGCAGACGTGCTGCACACCTTTGAGGTGAGGCGCTGCATTTGGTCTGTTGGTTGTGATTTGAAATTCAATAACTAAAAAAAAAAAGTTCTCATATCGTGAAATATGATTTTGGTCATGTTGTCCTCCCCTATTCTCAGACACTGATTCTGCAGATGCATTAATGCAGGGGTGTCAAACTCATTTTCATTGAGGGCCACTTTAACATTATGGCTGGTTGTAACTGTAAGACTGTACAAATGTTACTACTCCTTAACATATTGTTAAATAACTGTCTCTATATTTTATTATTACTTAAGTTACAAATATTGCATATGTAAAAATATGTTATTGCTCTGTGTCATTTTAACTTAAATCCTTTTAATTTATCAGGTTAAGAAATCCAAATTACTCCATAAATCAAAGTAAATAAAGACAAGTATAATCAAACACAGGTCAAAAAATATTTTTGTTACATTTATGGTACAACAAATAATTGTGAGCTGCTAAGAACGTGTGACAGATACGGCGTTTAAAAAAAACAAATGAGCCTGGTCTCATGAAAATGTGTATCAACACCACGATTTTCTGTTTCTATTTGTTATGCGATTTATACACAGAAATTGACTTTGTCGTGCATATGATACGCAATCAATGCTTGTAGTAGAAAAAAAAGAAGTGGAGGCACTCAAGCCCACTCCCCCACCCAAAAATAAATACATACAAACTAAAGTACTAAAAAAAGCACTTTTTTAATTTTCATAATTTGCAATGAATGTAATATAATGAGCCAAAATAAATAAATTCATTTATAATTGTTTGCAATTCAATTCACGTTTATTTGTATAGCACTTTTCATGATACACTTGTGAAGCAGCTTCACAGAAAATGAACATTTCTATATTACATTTAGTAGTTTAAGCACTTAAAAAAAAAAAAAATCATTCTGCGATACCAAACAGGAACACAGGGGGACGCCAAAAGACCACTAAACGAGCTCCCTTGACCTGACTGATCCAGATTGACTAAACCACTGACTACCGTGTAATCTAAAACACTTTCAGCCAGAGTCCAGTATAAAACACTCGTGCTTTTAAGCCAAATAGCTTGCTGATTTTTATTTTTTACTGACATCTGTACATGAGTACTATTATCTCCGCCATCTCTGATAAAATCGGCCGTGTTTTCTCTGCATTAGCACTGTTTGAATGCATTCGCTTACTGGATCCTTAGACTTTCCAGGAGTTTACTGGTTGATCTGATCGAAAAAAAAACTGCTTCTTTTTATTTTCATAATATATTATTTTCGTTAAAATTTACTGATTCAGATGAGCTATTATTTCATTACTCTTACCACCTGGCTATAGATCTGTTGCAGGACAGTAGATGTGATTTTGTGGGACAATGCGGGACACGTGCGAAACAGATACATTTAGACTACTACTGTTATGTTATGTAAAACCTGATTTACATTAGTTGGCATATGCGCCAATGTATGTTTCTGCCAGTGGATGCGTTTATTAAACTCAGGAGAGAAGATTATTTTATTTTACATGTAATGTCTGATTGATAGAAAGTGTGTCCGTTTTCTGTGAGAGTGAATGAATGAGAATCCACCTGCGAGCGGAGAGATGCGCTCTCGCATAGGCAATATAATGCACTCTGGACATCTGCCATTAAAATAACCACCTCAAACGAACTATTAAAACGAGAAGAGAAGTGTCTCAAAGCTGCAATCGGTTTTTTAATTCATTAAATGAATGGAGAATATCGTGTTTTTTTCCATTTCCGTCGGTGGTGCTCGAGCACTGAGGTCCGCACTTGTAGCATTCCCAGCTGAACAGATGCACTTTACTCTCAGGAACTGATGTTTATAAAGGGTTTAATCTTCAAAAAACACCGTAAGAGCTGAATAAAAACAAACAAACAAAGATTAGACATTTGCCTGCAAATTGTATATAAATGCCCATAACAAGCCTATAAATAAATGAATACACATTTGCAATCTAATTGGCCCACACAATAAATCACATTTTTAGTAAACAGGCTAATTTAATAACCTTGCCTTACTATACTGTAGTAAGCCTGAATAATATGAATTATTTTAACACTTACAGTAACAATATTTAATCCAGATAAAGCACCCATCAAAAAATGAACTTAACAATTGACAAACTTCTTTCGAAGTGCTGCCTGTATGACCTATATGATTTTATAAATTACAACAATGTCCTTTTAGAGTGCAATGAGAACTAAATGAAACACCCGAGTTAACTATGAATTATTTTGGTACAACTGACAATCTCAATTTAGAGAGAAAAACATAAAACATTCAAATAAAGACCTGATTTACTGTAAACAATCTATCTGGAGTGCAAACCAAGTGAAACTATAACATTGACGAGGCAATAGTAACCTGTGTTCTGCTTAAGACAGTAACAATGAATCACACTCTGAATAACAACATTAGCAAATGAAATGGTCATCACTGATATTCGAAACTTTCATATATGCTAACGACCCGCTAAACGTTAGTTAATCGCTTCAGAGGAGATCGCTAAAATAAACACTTCAAAAAGACTTTCAAAGTTTACCACACAGGATGAAATTAAAACGGTACCTTGTGCCCTTTATCAGCCAGGAGCTAAGAGATGGGGAGAAACCTTTTAAACTTATAATTGTACAGCGTGTACCCAAAAGTTAATCTTTCTTCTCTGGTAAAGTTAATCAGAATGACGCTTCACGTACGAAAAAGTGCGCCAACATACACACAGGGCCGCTGCACATCCTTTTCCAGATTTCAAAATAAAAGCGTGTGGCAAGAAATGCAAACACTCTTGTAAAACAAATAGGAATACAATGTCCACACTAAGCACTCTGAGAAAATCACCAGTCAACCAAAAACATAAACAAATAAATAGTTATTTAGTAGCATGTAATAATAAAGTCCTTTCTTGACTATTCCATGGCAACACCACCCTCTATGGCTGGAAGTAAAGGTGTCGACCCAATGATTGGGGAATGTGATGGTCATTTACACTCCCACCAAAACATGAGTGATTTGTGTGATATTAAGGAATATAAATTACAAATGATTTTCAAATGAAAATGACCTTTAACTTTAAGAAACGGACGTAAAGTGTCCATACTAAGGCAAATGAATTCTAGAATTTAAGTAATATGAAGAAAAGGATACACTTGGTTGCTCTTGGTAGCAGCTAGACGGCCTCTAGCAACAGGATCAGTTTCTGGACTGGGCATTCAATGACAGAAAGCTTGTTGAGGCGATATTGTGAAATTCTTACTAGAAAATATTAGCTTATTGAAAGAATGAATGATAATGAAGAAATCAATATAATGGTTATTATGTGAAATCATTTCAATACTTAATATTCTAAAAACAGATTGTGAGGTAATAGTGCTAATTTCCGTTAAAAATGTTAGGTGATTTCCAGAGGATGACATAAAGTATGATGTATTACTCATGTGATTGCCTCCAGACAATGGGAGGCCATGTTTTTAAAAAATGGCGGCTTGGCCAAATTCCACCATTAAAAAATAAGCTGAGAGGGCAAGTAAATAATCGTGGGAAACCAGACAGGCATAACAAATAAAAAATGTAAAGAACCAACTTTGATACATTGTATAAGAAGAGAGTGTATAAAACATGAAGCTTGGACAAACAAAGACTCAGAGACAGTGGATGTGGTGGCTGTCTTCTCGGCTTTGTTACATTGTTTAATAAAGTCTTGCTTCTGGCACCTGGAACCCTGCTGTTTGAGCTTCTTTGATTGCGTCGAAGAGATCTTCTCCCTCTCTGCTCCACGACATAGACTTGGCGTCACGAACAGGATTGGATTGAGGTCCGGTGTCCGGGAGAGCCCTTGCGGGCGGGGGACCGGGTTGATACGCAAACTAATCCGAAATTAAAGACGCGTCTATAAAGAGGTAAGCAATTTTTGCTTATATTGGAAATAAGATTGTTTGCGTAGTTAACTGAGGTCACGCCTGTGATGGTAATCTGGGACAGGGCTTCACCAATCAACGAATGTAAGATTAGTACCAAAAAATGAAATATGAAAAAAGTGTAAAGTAAGTGTATATAGATTGACGGGTTCCAGGTTCCAAAAGATACGCCCTTAGTAGAATAGTTTAGTAGTTCAAGCATCATATCCTAGGTGGGAGATCAAGGGATACCAGGGAGCTGCTTGTAGGTTGGTTAAGCCTGGCCCTGGTAGATTCTCACAGAGGTATATGAACGCTTCCCAAGTGGGGGGTCAAAGGGACATCAGGGAGCGGCTTGTAGGTTGGTAAAAGCCTGGCCCTGATCGATACTCACGAGGGCGTAGTAAAAGAAGCACAAGAGGTGCAGTGCCTAAGGGAGGCACAGAGTGAGAAGCACAAGAGGTGCTGAGGCCTAAGAGAAGCACAAGAGTTGCTGCCCAAGAGGGGCTTAAAACCCGTGGTTACCGCTTCCTAAGTGAGAGGTCCAGGGATATCAGGGAGCAGCTTGTAGGTTGGTTAAAAGCTTGGCCCTGGTGGACTCTCATGACCGAAGGTCTGATCGGGCGGGTGTCTGCAGACTAGAGAGTTAAAGTGTTAGTCTTTGTATTGTCCATTATATGTTGAGAAGAGATATCTGTATGTGTTAATGCATTAAATGAATGTTTGTGTAATTGGAAAAGAATGATATGTGTCTGATGTGAATGCCTGTTGGTTTGACTGAAATGAATACAAGAAAGAGATGTGTAAATATGTAAATATTTTTTGGTAGAAATAGAGTAAAAAGAATCAGTGTAAATAATTATAAGTCTGAAATAAAGACACTATATTGAATGGAGTATGTTAACATAATTGTAAAAGTTGAAAGAACAAAGAATACTCCATAGAATTGGCTTTGTTGATTGTTTGGACATCGTCCAAATTATCGACGTTGTGATCTAAATTGTGAAACCAAATAATAGGAACAGAAAAAGAACAACTGATCGCCTTCCAAAAGAGGAGAGAGCGATCAGGTGTTGATTTTTGCAGCTACTGTAAATAAAAGGGGAAAAAAAGGTGGGGGACTGGTGAATATAAGTGTATGAGCTCATTGTGCTGTGTGGATTAGGTGTGTGTGTCCGTGTGTGAATACTGTTGATAGCGAGAGTAGGAGTGTGAAGGACAGGGGAACGGAGGGAGGAGATAGTTGTTGCTGTTTTGTGCCTGTCCCATCCAAAATAGAATGAAACGAACAGAGAAAAAGAAACATCTTGAGAATCCAGAAGAGTGGGAAAGTGAGAAAGAGCATCAGCAATTTCAGGAGACCTTGATAAAAACACAAGGAATCCATAATCATTTTTGGCTAGAATCAAGTTACATTGATTTGGAGGGGCAGGTACAAAGATTGGGAGAATTTAAGAAAAACAGTTTTCTTAGAAAATTGACCAAAATCACAAATTTGAGAGAAAAATCAATTGAATGGCCAGGAATACCCTGGGAAGATGTGGTTTTTAGACATATAACTGTTCGTCAATTGACAAATAATTTGTTTAGGCTTTGTGCTCCAGTATCTTCCCAATTAGAACACACATTAAAAGTCATTGACATTCTGGTTGATCCAGTGGTAGCACCATACCTCAAGAGAAATTGGGCAGGGCCGTGGGCAGTGCTGGAAAGGGGAGCAAAAGTTCTTGGCAATGTTCACCTCAGAGTGTCAGCTGACACAAGAGAAGTGATTTGGACATCTAAAGTCTTGTTTAGATCACAAGAAACAGGAGCTGCACAGCCAGTTTACATGACTGGTATAACTTTGAGACGCTTGTTGGTAACAATTGAACAGAGAAACCAGCCACAATACACACAGCACCTGTGGGTGGAGATTCAAAAAGATCAGGAAAGAGCAGAAGCCTCACAGTTTGAATTGTTGAAAACGGTGCTCAATTAATTACAAAGGGGAAGAAACAAAATGACAGACAAAGCAATTGTAAAAAAGGGAAAAAGGGGTAGAAAAACTAACATTACAGGAAAGAAGATCATTGATTGAATATATAGAGCCCTTGCACTTAATGTACTGTACAAGAGATGAATTAAACATTAGTGTGTTTAAAATAGAGGGATTTTGCATAGAATTCACGCCATCTCTCACTTACTCAACCTGGACAGGAGGAATAACGGCTACAGGTCGCAGATTTCATTTGAGGAGGCTGTGGAGTTTTGAGGCATTCAGCTTGGGGGAAAGCATCCTTTGGATAAACAGCAATCTTCAAAGGAAAGAACCAAAGGGCCTTGTGTTACCCTTCAAACGGTTACTCAGAAAACATATAGTGATTATTTTGAAATATTTGAAATGAACTAAACAGATTTAATAAACAAGGTGATAAGTCCTCTGCCCAGCAAAATGTCCAGGTGGAAATCAGGGGTCGGATTCTTTTAGTGGTCCTCGTCTGATGAGCCTGGTGAAGATTAGCTAATAATTTTAAGGTGCTGAGGTTAGAGAGGTAAATCACCAAAAGAAAATTAAGGTAACAATAATTCACTATATTAGACAAAGTAAGAAGACTGCTTTTCAAAAATGTCAACTCCAGTAGAATTATTAGCATCTGAGAATCCAGCCTGTAAAGAAATAATAAGGGATTTTTCAAAGAAGTGGGCAGAAAGAACAAAGAAATTGGCTACCAAATGGCCAGCAGAGGGGACATTTGATGTGATGATGTGTAGGGAAATGGAAGTCTTGTTAAAGAATTACAAGGCTGATGACAAATCTAAAAAGCGAAATGAAAAAAGGGAACAAGAATTAGGGGTATTGGCCTTGTTTAAACAACAAGGAATCAAATTATTGAAATTAAAAAGGGAAAATAAAAAGGATGAAATTAAAGAAAGGCCACCTCCATATGCTCCTTCCTGCGATCAAACTGTAAACAAAATGCCTTTAGTACAGGGAAAAATAGATCTAAAAGGGCCAATAGTATTTGAGGGATATGTACATGACTCAAACACAGAAACTGATAGAGATGAACAGAGCTGCAGGGATGAGGAAAGGGAGAGAGCAGACATCAGAGACAAAAAACACACTCGAATGAGGGAGGGGCTGAACTCACAGGAGCAGAGACTGAGAACATCTACACCACTGCCACAGTCACAACAAAGAGAGAGAGAGAGAACAACCTACCAGGAGGAGCCAAGGATTGAAAGAAGGGGGGCCAGAGACAGCAAAGAAGAGAAAAAAGGTGAGCCACTTTCATATCATCGTCTTTCAGAAATGCTTGAAGAATTGGAAGACTGCCATAAATATTTAACACCAGTAGATGAAGAGGAGGAAAACTATCAAGACAAAGAACCTTCTGAAGGAAGAATGACACCTACGGACTCCATTGAGGAAGCACTGGATGACATGGAGGAAAGATACAACAGAACAAGAGAGAGTCTCAAGCAAGCTGTCGATTTGACAAGAGCAGAATATGACCAAGTTGTGACATCATTGCAACAAGAAATGAGTGAACTATTGAACGACAGTCAAACAAAGAAACCACGTCCAAGTCCACATGACTATGCCCAGCGAAAGCAGTACAAGCAAGTAGCTGGGACATTGGTCATGGAAGATATAGAGTATCCAGATGACTTGTTGAAGTCCTGCCAAACACCAAGAAGATCAGCAAGACTAAAGAGCAAGACTAAAGCTCCAAGCTATGAGTGGCCAATCCTCATCAAGCAGGGACATGCCCAGTACATACCTTGGGCAGGACAAGATCTGGAATCTTTGGTTTCCCGCCTTCCAGATATTCATGAAGGAGCAGGGAAGTGGATCAAGACAGTTGAGGAGGAAACAACTGGAAAACTTCTGGCCCTAGGTGACATCAAAGCCTTGCTTGCCAAGTGCCTGGGGGCCTCCAAGATGAATGACATCCTCAAGCAATCAGGCCTTCATCACGCAGTAGATAGGCCTCAAGCAGATGGAGCCTCCTTTGACAAGCATCGACGAGACATCTGGAAGACACTGAGGACTGAATATCCAATGCAAACTGATCCAAGTTTCCTGAGGGGGGAGCCAATGGGGGAAACTGAGAACCCCACTGCCTACATCCAAAAACAATTGAGAAGATGGAAAGAAGAACTAGAAAGAGATCCAGAAAAAGACAGAGTATTGACAGCACTCTTCAGGACCTCCATTGTGGAAGCCATGCCTGCAGCAGTGAAAGTGAAGCTGGAGGATGTGGTAGGTCTGAATTCAAAGTCACACAAAGAATTCAGAGACCATGTGGTCCATGCTGTGGAACAATACAGAAGACAAGAATTAAAGGTGAAAACTCAAGAAAAGGAGCTGCAAAGAAAACTAACTCAGATGCAGCTTGAAGAACTTCTCAATAAAAAGAAGAAGGTTCAAGCAGTACAGAAAGAAGACCTTTCAGCAGTGATGGCACCTGTCAATGCTTCAGTGCCTGTCAATCCACCAGCACCAATGAATGTGCCTGTACCTGTACATCAGACTGCAGCAACACAAGTCACACCTGCTGGAACAGCCAATGTATCACAAGGACCAGCACCAGTTGTAATCTATCTGAAACCAGAACAATCGAACAAGAACTGGACTAGACAACAAGGAGGAGGACGTGGCAGAGGAGGATTTAACAACATGAACAGAGGTCCACCAGGAGTGTGTTGGGGGTGCAACCAACCTGGACACCACAGAAGAGACTGCCCCATCAATCCTTGGCAACAAAATCAACCAATGGCTCCAGGAGCTAACTATGGGCAACAACAGATGCAAGCTCAGAATTTGGGTCCTGTCAATCCATGGCGTGGCCCTGATCAAGGTTACTAGGGCTGCCCAGAGAATCCTACGGGGAGGAATCAGCTTCCAATGATATCTTATGATGCTGATCAAGAACCAATGCTGCAAGTCAACATCGAAGGAAGACCAATTACTCTCATGCTGGACACAGGGGCCAGCTTTTCTTGTTTGAATCCAAGATATGCCTCGCACCTCCCCTTGTCTGGAAAATATATAAAGACAGTAGGATTCTCAGGGGTAACTCAGCTACTTCCTATGACTGCCCCTGTGAGCATAAGCTTGAAAGACACTGAAATTAGAATACCAATTTTAGTCTCTGAACATACACCTGTTAATCTGTTAGGTAGAGATGCTATATGTAAATTGAAAATGCAGATATGGTGTACCCCAGATGGAATTTATGTAAATGATAAGGCTATTAGACAAATGAATGTTTTAGAAGTAGAACAAGCACAAGAACTATGTGCTAACATATATTGGTTGGGAGACATAAAGAAAGATGTAGAAAAAACAATCAACAAATGGGGAAGATATATAAGAGAACAGCTCTCTGAACCTAGCTTACCAAAAACCGAGTTTCATTGTACAATGAAGTATGATGAAAGTAAAGATCCAGACTTTGAAAAAAGATGGTTAGAAGAAACAAAAGGATTAAAAATCCCAATGATATCACAGTACATAGTTGTAGGACCAAAAGGTGCAGCTCTGCAGATAGATAGGGAAAACTTTATTGACAAATGGTTTGAAGTACCAAATTCAGTTCCCCATGTTACCTTATATGTAAATAAAGATTATCTTTCTAAGGACTTAGGCCCCATGATGGAAAAGGCAGAAAAAAGCAAATGGGAACCCACAGAAAATCATCTAATTTTTCAATCAACAGATAAAGCGTATCTTAAGATTTTGTGTGCCACCCCAATGATGGGAATCCCCAGAATGGTAGTAAACACAAAAATGGAATCAAAAGTTAGGGAACATCAAACACAGCAATCTGAATTAAGGATAGAAATGGAGAAACGAGTACCATCAGAACTATGGTCACAACATGATACTGATGTAGGGTTAGTTAAGTCAGCTAATCCAATTAAAGCGAATCTTAGACTGGGAGCCAAACCACCCAGAAAGACACAATATCCTTTGAAACCTGAAGCAGAGGAAGGAATAAAAAAGACCATTGAAGGGTTAATTAAAGCAGGAGTACTTATTGAAACAACTAGCTGGATTAACACCCCAATATTACCAGTAGCTAAAGCAGATAAAACGAAATGGCGTTTGGTGCATGATTTGAGAGCGGTAAATGAGGTTGTGGAGGACTGGCCTGCTGAAGTTCCAAACCCACATACGTTGTTAACCAATGTTCCGTCTGCTGCTAACTATTTCACCGTGATTGATCTCTGCTCTGCTTTTTTCAGCATTCCCTTAGCGGAGGAGAGCAGACCATTGTTTGCATTCACCTATCAAGGTAAAAAATTGATGTACACGCGAATGCCGCAGGGCTTCAAACATTCACCACATGTTTTCAATCAAGTGTTAAAAGAAGATTTGGGGGATCTCAGGCTGGATAGCACACTGATACAGTACGTAGATGATTTATTGATTTGTTCTATGACTTTGGAACAATGCCATCAAGATTCAATCAAAGTACTCACTAAATTAGCTGAGGGGGGCCATAGGGCCTCTAAAGAAAAACTTCAGTATTGCTTACCTCAGGTTGAATACTTAGGACGAATAATATCACATGGGATGAAAGCTATATCTCCTAGTCAGTTAGAAGGTATTAGTAAAGCGCCTCAACCACAAACAGTAGGCCAAATGATGACCTTTTTGGGAATGACAGGTTTTAGTGCAGATTGGATTGATGATTATGCAATTAAAACAGCTCCATTAAGAGCACTAATGAAACAAGTGGGCCATCAAAATCTTAGGGCACCACTGATATGGACTACTGATGCATTAATAGCATTTGAATCATTGAAACAAGAATTGCAGACAGCTCCTGCATTAACTACACCAACGTATGATAAATCGTTTCATCTGTATGTTGCTAACAGAAAAGATGGCTATGCATCAGCAGTACTGATGCAGGAAAATTGTAGTGGAAGGAAAAAACAACCAATTGCCTACTACAGTACAAAACTGGACAATGTAGCTGAGGGCTATCCACCATGTTACCAACAGGGATTAGCTGCAGTATATTTTGCTTATGAAAAAGCTTCCACAATAACTATGGGGTATCCAGTTGTAATTTACACTCATCATAAAGTGGCAGAACTGTTGGAGCAAGGGAAGTTTGTCCTGACTCCCTCTAGATGTATAGCATATTCAACATTGCTAACCTTTCCAGACATCACCATTAAAAGATGCACGACAGTTAATTCAGCCAATTTTATACCATTACAAGATGAGGGTACACCACATGACTGCGTAGCTGATTCGTTAGCTTTTACTAGATTGCGACCAGACTTAGAATCAACCCCAATTTTGGATGCACATGTCGATTATTTTGTAGATGGCTCCTGTTTTAGAGACCATCTGGGCAATCATGCTGGGTTTGCCATTGTAAAACGTGAAGATGATGATTTTGCCCCAGTGGTGGTGCAGCATTGTGAACAACCATGCTCAGCACAACTGGCGGAGTTGAAGGCTCTCACTGAAGCCTGTAAACTAGCTAAAGACTTGATTGTTAACATCTACACTGATTCTGCATACGCACATGGCGTATGCCACCTCTTTGGAGCAGTCTGGAAGCAAAGAGGCTTTAAGAAAAGTGATGGTACACCCATCCAACATGGTGACCAGATAATTGAGTTAATATCAGCTATGATGTATCCAAATAAACTGGCAATCATTAAATGTCAGGCTCACAAGAAAGGCAATAACTTTGTAATCAGGGGCAATAATGAAGCAGATCAATATGCCAAACAAGCTTCTGGCTGCACGACAGCAATAATGGCTCCTTCTGTTTTAATTCAACCTCAACCTCAATTAGCAGATGTTGCACGAATGCAACAACAAGCTACACCTTATGAACTTAGTGTGTGGCACAAGCCACAAGAGATGCAAATGGGCTATGGCGGTCACATGAAGGACATATGATTGCTCCTACACCTTTGCTTACAATCCTGATCTCTGACGCGCATGGTTTTGACCATTGTGCGAGGGGGGAAGTGATTAGAAAGGTAAAACGCCAAGGTTTTTGGTCTCCTTATTTACAAGCAATGGTGGATGAGTATCTGCCTGAATGTGATGTTTGTGCTCAAAATAATGTCAGAAAAGGAACATCTGCTCCAATTGGCCATATACCAGTTCCAGAAGGTCCATTTAAACATCTAGTCATGGACTATGCAGACATGATAAGAACTGTCAAAGGAAAACGATATTTGCTGGTTATAATTGATAGATTCAGCAGATGGATAGAAGCAGTTCCATCACCAGACCAAGGTGCCCAAACTGTGATTAAATTCTTAACAAGAGAAGTAATTCCTAGATTTGGTATACCATCTCAAATTAGCTCAGATAATGGATCAGCTTTTATTCAAAGGACAGTAAAGACAGTAATACAACAACTGAGAATTAAACAAAGACTAGGTTGCGTCTACCATCCGCAATCACAAGGCATCGTTGAACGGGCAAATGGGACTCTTAAAGCAAAATTGAACAAAATTTGTGCAGATACAAAATTGAATTGGGTAGATGCTTTACCTCTTGCATTGATGAGTTATCGAATGCAGACCAATAGGATAACAAATTTAACACCACATGAAATGTTAACAGGCAGACCAATGCCAGTCCCGTATTTGAGGGGCCCATATGAAGGACCACCTCTTGAACAATTGCAAATGGAATTAAGAGCATACATGAAACAGTTAACAGCCATTCATGAAGCCATTAACACCCAGGAACAGAGTAGAGGCCCAAGAGAGGAAGAGGAAAGACCTGGCCCTATACAACCTGGAGATCGAGTATATTTGAGAGTGTTTAGACGAAGGTGGAATGAGCCACGCAGAGAAGGCCCATACACCGTTGTAAGAGCCACCCCAACAGCAGTGCAGGTAGAGGGAAGTACAACTTGGTACCATTTAAATCATTGTACTAGAGTGCCCAGATTAAGACCTAGAAGACAAGAAGAGCAACAAGAAATTGATGAGGAAGGAGGAGAACAGGTAGAGCCCCCTGAAAGGGAACAGAGCCCCCATGATGCTGAAAGGGAAGGTAGTAACATCGATACACCTCATTCTAGGGAAACAGAGCACGCAGAAGCAGAAGAACTGCCTGAAGATGTGGTGTTGCCCGCAGAAGCAGAACATGAGGATCAGGGAGAAACTGATCCTGATCCTAGTGCTGATATACCTGATGAAGCAATTGCCCAAGACCCAGGGCAATCCACAGAGCCAGTTGAGCCAAGACCCTCCACTAGTGCCCAATCCAGATACCAACCTGACGAATTCCTCACGCTCGATCCAGCCACCATTGCTGAATTATTCCCTTAGTACGATTGCCCAAATACCAGGTATTTATGTAAACAGACATGTTAGACAAAGATCAGCAAGATGGACATATAATGATGAGAATGATACCTTAATTTATGACATGGAGTCTTACCTAAATAAGGAAGGACTGTTAGATGCTGCAAAACACAATGATTGGTTTAAATGGGCAGAATATACTGCAAAGGGAGCAGGAGTATCTAGCTGTGTACTTTGCTCCCCATCTCCTTTAAAGAAACTTGTAGTTGTACCAAGTCCACATGATTACATGCAATGTGGTAAATTTTATTCCCAACATTGTGAAATTATCACTAGTAAAGGATTTTACCCTTATTATTGCCCAGCGGAGTGTTTGTCTATGCTTAGTAACAGGAATTTCCACCGGTTCTATACACAAACAGGGTGGGGGGATGACTGTCAGCGGATGGACATAAAAATTGATGTTAGAAAAAGAGAAACCCCTACAGCCTATGCAATTGATCGCACATTAGATTTTGAGTGTTTTAACAAATCAAAAGGGAAACATGATATGGGAAAATTCAAAGGAAACTGTGTTGTAATTTGGCATTTAGATCAAGATATGTATAATGATTCAGGAGTGGTTAAATCATCTAGTCGAATGTATGCTACAGCTACTGTACAAATGAATATGACACTTATAAAAATAGGAGAGAATTGTACGAAAGCAAACATTGACTTTCCCGTAATTGGGATCATGAAAGACCAATCAGAAGCAGTGGCAGATTATTATTGGGTATGTAGGGGAAGGAGATTGAGAGCCACCCTTCCGGACGATTGGAAAGGCCTTTGCACTAGAGTAAAACTATTACAGGAAATAACAATAATTGAGGAAGATCAAGGTGAAGAGAAACAACCCAATTCAGAAAGACACAGAGTAAAGAGAGCCTACGAGGCAGACCCAAATGTATATTTAGATGCAATAGGCCAACCAAGAGGAATCCCAGACGAATTTAAAGCTAGGAATGAGATAAAATCTGGATTTGAATCAATATTTGTGTGGATAACCCCAAACAAAAATTTAGAATGGATCAATTATATTTACTATAATCAGCAGAAATTTATTAATTACACTGATGATGCCTTAGCTGCTCTAGGAAATCAATTAGGCCCCACATGTAAAATGACCTGGCAAAACAGACAAGCCTTGAATTGGCTCCTTGCCGAGAAAGGAGGAGTTTGTGTAATGTTTGGTTCTGATTGTTGTACTTATATTCCAAATAATACAGCCCCAGATGGATCATTCACCAAAGCAATGGAGAAACTGAAAAACCTGAGAGAGGAAGTGACCAAGAACGCTGGATCAGATATGCATATTGGAAACTGGTTTAATTCACTTTTTGGGGCTTGGGGACAATGGTTAACTCAAGTGGGCATCATAATAGCTATTGCCATTGTTGTGTTTCTTTTACTGTTTTGTTGTATTGTACCTCTCATTAGGTCTATGTTGACCAAAGCAGCAGCCAAACAGATGCTTAACATATCGGTTAAGCCAACCGGAATTGACATTGGGTACACTAACGAACACTGTGTGGGACCTGGACTGGATGAACTGGATGACTTTGACTTGGATAATTTTGTGTGAGACCTTCCTGAGAAACAACGGAGTGGTAGGGAAGGGGTGCCTTTTTCTTTTTATCATTTTTTATTTTTATCTTTTAGAGTAGCATTAGAGAATTTGGGTAGAGTAGGCAGGAAGTTATAGGGTATTATGTATTTTCCTTTGGCATATGCCCCTTCCTGAAGTTATTTACTCCATAAATCATTTATGTTGAAATTACTATATTAAATTAAATGTAAAATGTGATTTTTTCAATCAAAAAAGAAAATGTTGAAGGTCTTAAGCAGGTCCCTGTCCATGTTATGAGACAGTGCTATCAGATAAAGGGAATGATAAAGAAGGACTATTTTCTGAGGGGTGACTGAGGGTCTGACTTGTCAGGGGTGCAATAACAGTGATTATTCATTCAGCCCGGCCTCCAGAGAATAGTTTGTTTTGTTTCGATTACTTTATTCATATAATTATGACATGATTAAATTAATCAAAGATTTTATTATTGGTATGATGATTAATTGTTTAAACACTGGGAAACATCACTAGCAAGTTTGAAGGAAAAAGAGGATCGACGAGCACTTCAGTGCTTAGCAGCATGAGTAGATTCAACTGGAGGTTTAAAAACCCACCATCTACTCCAACACCAGACAGTGCTGGATGGCAAAAAGAATTGCCTGAGAGCTCCTCTGGCAATGAAGGACAGCAGCACCAGATAGCGCTTCAGGCTACCGGAAATGTCTGAAGTTCCTCTGGCCACGTGGGATGAACCAATGCATTTATCTTGCATCAAGTTGATTTATTTTGATTATTTGATTAATCACCTGTATATTCTACATAACCATGATATCTATGGGCAAGGCTCATGCACATTTTTCTGCACATGCTTACATACATATTGTTGATTTGACTAATTAATCATTGACCCCCAAAGAATGTTTAGGTAGGGAAGCAGATTCTTTTACTTCTCTCTGGTCAAGTGGGAGGGGAGATGTTTGGGTCTGACTTCCTCTGGAGTGCATCATTATGAAAAAAACCAATTGTTAAGGAGTAAATGGCGGACCTTTATTGGTTCATAGATGGATTGAAAAATGGGTTGACTCATGGTGTTGCACTCTGGGAAAAGGGTTTAGTAGTGAGACTTAGTTAAGTCTCAAAGGGGGGAATATATTGTGAAATTCTTACTAGAAAATATTAGCTTATTGAAAGAATGAATGATAATGAAGAAATCAATATAATGGTTATTATGTGAAATCATTTCAATGCTTAGTATTCTAAAAACAGATTGTGAGGTAATAGTGGTAATTTCCATTACAAATGTTAGGTGATTTCCAGAGGATGACATAAAGTATGATGTATTACTCATGTGATTGCCTCCAGACAATGGGAGGCCATGTTTTTAAAAAATGGCGGCTTGGCCAAATTCCTCCATTAAAAAATAAGCTGAGAGGGCAAGTAAATAATCGTGGGAAACCAGACAGGCATAACAAATAAAAAATGGAAAGAACCAACTTTGATACACTGTATAAGAAGAGAGTGTATAAAACATGAAGCTTGGACAAACAAAGACTCAGAGACAGTGGATGTGGTGGCTGTCTTCTCGGCTTTGTTACATTGTTTAATAAAGTCTTGCTTCTGGCACCTGGAACCCTGCTGTTTGAGCTTCTTTGATTGCGTCGAAGAGATCTTCTCCCTCTCTGCTCCACGACAGCGACGACCATCGCTTTTCAGATTTTGGTCACCAAGGCATACCTTGACTCTTCTCACAAGCCCGTCTTTATCTGTAGTAGTCTCTGTAACTCTGGCCAGCCGCCACATATTTCTGGGCAGATCATCAGTCTTTTCCATGACAATGTCTCCTACTTGCAGGTTTCTCTTTGCTGTGCCAGCGCTGTCTGGTGGCAATGTTGGATAGATACTCCTTACGCCAACGACTCCAAAACTGCTCTGCGAGGTACTGAACATGACGCCACCTTTTCCTTGCATAGATGTCTTCTCTGATGAATCTGCCTGGTGGTGGTAATGCTGTAACTGACTTCATAGTAAGCAGGTTATTAGGGGTGAGAGGTGCAAGGCTGTTGGGGTCGTTTAAGTTATCAACTGAGAGTGGTCTACTGTTTACTATCGCCATAGCTTCATAAAAGAATTTCCGCAGTGATGCATCGTCCAGTCTACCAGAAGAGAGAGAGAGTGTTGAGCGAAGAACATTCCTCACTGTTCTGATTTGTCTCTCCCATACCCCACCAGCATGACTTGAATGGGGTGCATTTAGGACAAAATCGCACTGCTTTTCAGCTAAGAACACTGTCAGTCGATCGGCGTCAATCTCCTTGCGAGGATTTTTCAGCTCATTCTTGGCTCCTACAAAGTTGGTGCCTTGGTCACATTTGATTTGGCGCACTGCTCCCCGCAATGCAACAAAACAGCGCAAGCCATTGATGAAAGCATCTGTAGACATGTCATCTAGCATTTCTATATGAATAGCTCTGGAGCTGAAACACGTGAAGAGGAGGCCGTACCTTTTATGATCCTTCCGACCCCGTTTAGTGACAAAGGGACCAAAGCAGTCCATACCACAGTATGTGAACGGTGGGGATGGATTCGTACACTCTGAAGGGAGGTCGGCCATTCTTTGTTCTTCTGTGGGTCTCCTGAGCTTCCGACATGTCACACAGTGATGCACATGGGATGCTACTGCTCTGCTCATTCCTGGAATCCAGTAGCCTTGTGATCTGATCTCATTAATTGTGAGACCCTTTCCTTGGTGCTTGACATTCTCATGACACTGAGAGATGATCATCTTTGTTATGTGGTGATCTTTAGGAATGATTGCTGGGTGTTTGACTGAGCTGGATAAGACGCGTCGAAAAGCCTTCCTCCCACCTTGAGTACTCCTCCTTGATCTAGGAAGGCATCAAGATGATACAGTCTGCTGCTACGTGACAGCTGAGCCCCCTTGCTCAATAACTTGATATCCTCTGGATAGGTGTTTCTTTGTAAATCTTTAATGATGATGCATTTAGCATCTTCTCGTTCAGCTACTGTACTGTGACTGCTGGACTTGTCCCCTTTGGCTCGGCGAATGAGGCGAGCCACAGCTTGGACAGCTCCAGACCATGAAGACAGCTTTGACAAGCGGTCCGAGAGGCTGACTTCTGTTGTTTGTGCACTCAAAGTCTGAGCCTGTCTCACTTCAGGATCTCCAATTGTTAGTGCTGTGTCAATATCTGCAACAGGAGGTATATCCTTCTTCCATAAGAATCCTGGCCCTGTCAACCAATTAGATGTAAGAATCTCACCAGCATTTAAACCTCTTGACTCATGGTCAGCAGGGTTTTCATTAGTGGGAACATATCTCCACTGTTGAGGAGTAGTGCAGAGATGTATCTTTTGCACTCTGTTTGCCACGAATGTGTGAAAACGACGTGCTTCATTGTTAATGTATCCCAAAACCACTTGGGAGTCGGTCCAGAAGTGCTCTTCTATGTCCGCATATTCCAGCTCCTGTTTAAGCATATTGCTCATGGCAACTGAGATGACAGCAGCTGTCAGTTCGAGCCTGGGAATAGTCTGGACCTTAATGGGAGCAACTATGGATTTACCGATGACCAGGGCACAATGGATGTTTCCTTCTTCGTTTGTGAGTCTCAAATAGGTACACTGGCCATATCCACTGTTGCTCGCATCAGAGAAGTGATGAAGTTCTCTTTTGATGACCTTTCCAAAGTTTGCAGGCATATAGCAGCGGGGTATGCTGATCTTTTCCAAGTTCACAAGATCAGCTTTCCAATGTTCCCAGTTTGGCTGCAATTCTTTAGGAAGGTGGTCGTCCCAGCCTGTTCCATTTCTGCACATTTCCTGAAGCACTAATTTTCCACTGAGCAAGAAAGGAGCAATAAAGCCCAGTGGATCATACAAAGACGCAACTGTGGATAGTATGCCACGGCGTGTTGCTGGCTGGTCTTTGAGGTCAACAGAGAATCTGAAGTTGTCAGAATCAATGTGCCAGTGGATCCCTAAAGCTCTCTCTAAAGGTGTGTCATCGAAGTTGAGGTCAAGCGCCTTTACTTCAATAGCTCGTTCAGAAATTGGAATGCTATCCTGGACAACTCTGTCATTTGAAATAAATTTGTGCAGTCTAAGACCACCTGAGGCACACAGTTGACGAGCTTCTCTTGATACCTGGATAGCTTCTTCTGTGCTTGCTACACTGGTGACACCGTCATCTACATAAAAGTCTGTTGTGATGAATTTGGAGCCAAGAGGATACATACCCTCATTCTCCTTAGCCAGATGTTTCAAACCATAGTTGGCGCATCCAGGTGACGAGGTTGCACTGAAAAGATGGACCTTCATGCGGTACTCTTGTGGGTGTAAAGCTAAGTCTCCATTTTTCCACCAGAGAAAACGGAGGTAGTTTCGATCTGCTTCTTCCACATGAAATTGGTGAAACATCTTTTCAACATCGCACATAAGGGCCACGGGATGTTGTCTGAATCTTACAAGAACACCAGTCAGATTATTCATTAAATCTGGGCCTTGGAGCAAGTGGTCATTGAGGCTGGTTCCCTGGTACTTGGCGGAGCAGTCGAAGACAACACGGAGCTTGTCTGGCTTCTTAGGGTGATACACCCCATGATGAGGGATGTACCACTTCTCTCCATCCTTTCCTTCATCATGCACTTCTTCTGCATCACCTCTTTCAATGACCTCTTCCATAAACCTCACATAGTGTTCCTTGTACTTTTCATCTTTCAGTAATTTCCTTTTAAGATGATTGAGCCTTACGATGGTAAGCTGCTTATTGTTAAGCAAATGAGGTCTCCTTTTGAATGGAAGAGGCGTCTCGTAATGCCCGTGGTCATTCTTCCTTATGCCTTGCTGCATTTTGGTCAAGAAGAGGATGTCATCCTGTGACACAGTTTTATTATCTTCACCAGCATCTTTGAAGTCAGACTCCAATACTTTAATAACATCTGCTGGGGTCACTGGAGGAAGCTCTTTAATGCTGACTCTATGACAGATGGTGTTGAAGCTTTGTGATTCATGGTCTGAAGACAGGCGACCAACAATACTCCATCCTAGGTCTGTATGGACTGCATAAGGTTCATCGTCTCCTCCTAAAATCACCTGTTTTGGTGCCAAAGCCTTTGGACAGCTGTAGCCTATCAGAAGACCAACCTCACAATCCTGCAGAGGTGGAATTTTGTCCACTATTGTGGAGAGATGCTTCCAGTGCCATGCTGTGTCACAAGTAGGGATGTGAGTACAGTTCACTGGAATGGAGTCCTTAGTGTAGGCAGGAGGCAGGTTGAGGACAACGGAGGAGCTGTAGCCTCTTACTTTGAGACCTGACACCCTTTCACTTGGCATGACAACATCCTTTGCGGTCATGGTTGTCAACTTCAGTCTCACAGGACAGGAGTCAGCTTGTAACTTTTCGCTCAGCTCTCGGTCGACAAACACAGTATCACTCTGGGTGTCAAGCAGAGCATAAACAAGTTTTTCAGAGCCTGGATCCCTCTCGGTTGACACCCACACTGGCACGATCATGGAAGTATTGGCAGAATGCTCATCATTCTCTACCTTGTGAGACAAAGCAGTAGTTGTCTCTGTGTCATCTTGGTTTGAGACTGATGCAGAGTTGACTTTCTTTGTGTAGTTTTCATCATGTAGACACGTTGGATGTCTACCTCTACAAGTGTCATAGGATAGACAGTGACGGCAGTCTTTTGCGCTGTGGCCTGGTTTCATGCAACCATAGCAGAGTTTGTTCTCCTTCACATATTTCTGTTTCTCTTCTAATAATTTTGCTACAAATTTAAGACAGTCGTGAATCTTATGCTTGCTGTCCTTGCAGAAGAAACACATTTTGGAATTTCCTTTAGTGGCCTTTGTTCATTTTCATCATTTTGTTTATTTTCCATGGCTGTTTGAATGTGAAAGACGTTAGCCCTGTTCCTTTTACTGTCCTTAAGGTTCCGTTTTTCCGAAGTGGGGTCAGAGGCATGAAGAGCGCTGAAGGAGGTGACAGGATTACAAGTAAGTTACAAGGAGAAGCCGATTAGTCACCAGAAGAGACGGACGGCAGCGCGTAAGTGTTGTTGTAATACTTGTTGGTAGATCTGTTGTTTAAATTATTTACTTGCTGCTAGGAAGGACTACTTCGTTTCCTGCCTATTTATATTCTGCATTTTCGTTGAGGTTTATATTTTTGATTGCACTTACTGGTAATTATAATAATTTGCGCCTCGGCTAAGAAGGAGCCTGTGTCATTTGCATTGCTCCTTGTGCTAAGTGTTAGCTTCGTCTTGAGCTATTAGCACTCCGTTGGGCTATTGGCTGGGCTAATCAGAAGCCACCACAGCGACTGTTAAAAGTATTTAAACTGCTTGGTCGCTGTTAGAACTTGGGAGAAGCCGATTAGTCACCAGAAGAGACGGACGGCAGCGCGTAAGTGTTGTTGTAATACTTGTTGGTAGATCTGTTGTTTAATTTATTTACTTGCTGCTAGGAAGGAATACTTCGTTTCCTACCTATTTCTATTCTGCATTTTCGTTGAGGTTTATATTTTTGATTGCACTTACTGGTAATTATAATAATTTGCGCCTCGGCTAAGAAGGAGCCTGTGTCATTTGCATTGCTCCTTGTGCTAAGTGTTAGTTTCGTCTTGAGCTATTAGCACTCCGTTGGGCTATTGGCTGGGCTAATCAGAAGTCGGCCACAGCTGTTTTCACTCTAGTCTGTTAAACTGTGTATTTATTTGATGTCCGTGTGCTGACGCGGAAGCATCTGCGGAAGCGTCGTGTTCAGCCTCCTCGTGTGAAGACCGACGAGTGTAAAGACGAACGACTTTTTCCTGCGCGACTTTAACCGAGCAATGAACTTAAGTATCATTTCTATCTTCCCTCACACACTCTCCTTTTCTGTCCTCTTTCTTTCCACCTCGATCGTGTGTTTCCATACCATTCCGGTTGTCTCTCAACCACGCTCTAACATCACACGCAGACGGCAACGTAATCCTGCTAACCTGCGCCCTATCTCTACATCTTCTACCGCACCTCTTTCTTTCTCTGTGGGTCTCTGGAACTGTCAGTCAGTGGTCAACAAAGCTGACTTCATTTCTGCTTTTTCTTTACAATCCACACTCAGCATCTTGGGCTTGACTGAGACCTGGATTCGTCCAGAAGACTCAGCAACCCCAGCTGCTCTCTCTAACAATTTCTCTTTCTCTCACACCCCACGTCAAGTTGGCCGGGGTGGGGGTACTGGGCTGCTCATTTCAAAGAATTGGACATACTCAACCCACTCTCCCCTATGCAATTACAACTCATTTGAATGTCATGCGATTACTGTAACAGCTCCTATAAAACTCCAGATTGTGGTAATTTACCGTCCCCCCGGCCAAATTCTAGCCACCTTCCTAGAGGAGCTGGACGGGCTGCTGTCCTCTTTCATGGAGGATGGCACTCCACTCTTAGTCTTTGGCGATTTCAACATTCATCTAGACAAGCCTTATGCTACAGACTTCCATTCACTCCTAGCTTCATTTGACCTCAAACGCCTTACCACTTCTAGCACGCACAAATCCGGCAACCAACTTTATTTAATTTACACACACAATTGCACTGCAGATAACATTCTGGTGCAACCACTACATATCTCTGACCATTTCTTCATTTCATTTACATTACTTTTTGATACCCGTGTGCCATCAACCCCCTTACCGGTTGCTTTTAGACGTAACCTACGCTCCCTTTCTCCCTCACATCTTTCCTCTGTAGTATCCTCCTCTCTTCCCTCACCTACCCATTTCTCATCTCTGGATGTGAATGCAGCTACTGACACTCTATGCCAGACCTTAACCTCTTGTCTTGACGACATTTGTCCTCTCTCCTCCACCCCAGCACGGGTTGCCCCTTCTAACCCCTGGTTATCCGATGTTCTTCGTGAACATCGGACCAAACTCAGAGCGGCAGAGAGAAAATGGCGCAAATCAAACGATCCGTCGGACCTGAGTAGGTATCAGTCTTTGCTCTCATCTTTCTCTGCTGAAGTCCACACTGCCAAATCCTCACATTTCCACAACAAGATCAACAGCGCTCCAGACATGCGTAATCTCTTCAGAACATTTAATTCTCTCCTCTGTCCCCCTCCACCACCTCCCACCACTTCTATAACAGCTGATGACTTTGCCACTTTTTTTACAGGCAAAACTGGAACAATCAGTAGTCAGTTCTCTCCTTCACACACACACGACCTCCAACCAACCACAGCCACTGCTAAAACTCCCATCTTCTCCTTCTGTCCACTCACTGAGGCAGAGGTATCCAAACTTCTCCTCTCCAGCCATCCTACAACATGTCCTCTAGACCCAATCCCATCACACCTTCTCCAAGCAATCTCTCCCACACTCTTACCAGCACTCACACTCATCATCAACATATCTCTCCTCACAGGCATTTTCCCCACTGCGTTCAAGCAGGCTCGGGTAACCCCACTGCTCAAGAGACCTACATTAAACACCTCTCTTATTGAAACCTACAGACCTGTCTCTCTCCTTCCATTCATAGCGAAAACACTCGAACGAGTTGTCTTCAACCAGGTCTCATTGTTTCTTTCACAGAACAACAAACTGGATGCTAAACAGTCAGGTTTCAGGAGTGGCCATTCAACTGAGACTGCGCTACTCTCATTCACTGAAGCCCTGCGAATTGCAAAAGCAGACTCCAAATCATCAGTCCTCATTCTGCTGGATCTATCTGCAGCGTTTGACACTGTTAATCATCAGATCCTCCTGTCTACCCTCTCATCTCTGGGCATCACTGGGATTCCACTTCGCTAGTTTGAATCCTATCTCACTGGTAGGTCTTTCAGGGTGGCCTGGGGAGGGGAGGTATCCAAAGCACATCAACTGGTCACTGGGGTTCCTCAGGGATCGGTTCTTGGACCCCTCCTCTTCTCCACATACACGACATCACTGGGTCCCATCATACAGGCACATGGCTTCTCCTACCATTGCTACGCTGATGACACACAGCTCTATCTCTCTTTTCAACCAGATGATCCAACAGTAGCTGCACGGATCTCAGGCTGCCTGGCGGACATCTCGGCATGGATGAAAGAACATCACCTACAGCTCAACCTGGCAAAGATTGAGCTTCTTGTCTTCCCTGCTACTCCAACCCTACAGCATGACTTCACGATTCAGTTAGGTTCATCAACAATTGCCCCATCAACTTCGGTCAGAAATCTTGGTGTAATCTTTGATGACCAGTTGACCTTCAAAGAGCACATTGCAAAGACTGCTCGATCTTGCAGGTTTGCACTACACAACATCAGAAAGATCAGGCCCTTTCTGACAGAGCATGGTGCACAACTTCTTGTCCAGGCCCTTGTCATTTCTAGGCTGGACTACTGCAATGCTCTTCTGGCTGGACTTCCATCAAACACAATCAAACCTCTACAAATGATTCAGAATGCAGCGGCACATCTGGTCTTCAATGAGCCCAAAAGAGCCCATGTTACACCTCTCTTTATCTCCTTGCACTGGCTACCAGTTGCAGCTCGGATCAAGTTCAAGACACTGATGCTTGCGTATAGAACAACCACAGCCTCAGCACCCACCTACTTCCACTCACTATTACGAATCTACACCCCCTCCAGAAGTCTGAGATCTGCTAGTGAGCGACGCCTCGTGGTACCATCACAGAGAGGCTCAAAATCACTCTCCAGAACATTCTCATTCACCATTCCTGGCTGGTGGAATGATCTTCCCACCCCTATCCGGAATGCTGGATCCCTATCAATCTTCAAGCAACAACTGAAACCTCATCTCTTTCAGCACTACTTGACTTCACCCTAAAACTTAAAAAAAAAAAAAAAAAATTTTCTTTCTCTTTATTTATTCCTTTCCTTTCTAGCTTGTAATTATTTGAACAATGCCTGAGACTTGTTGTTACGAGCACTTCCTCTGTCTGATTGCCTCTTCAAGACGAATCGCTTTATGTATTCCCCAATTGTAAGTCGCTTTGGATAAAAGCGTCTGCAAAATGACTAAATGTAAATGTAAATCTCTGCTTCCATTTCCATGAAGGTCACAAAATCTATAAACTTTGGAAAGTCACGAGTCTCAATCAGTGTCTGTGTGACCTGACGGTTCCACCGTGCTGCTGCCCAATCTGGTAATTTTTGTACAAGTTTCTGATTTTCATCACAGTCATTTAGTATTTCAAGCCCTTTGACATGAGGCATAGCTTGATGACATGCATTCAAGAAGTCAGAGAATTCTCTGAAACCTTCAGCATCCCTAGGCTGAATCTTAGGCCATTTGGCTAGTTTTTCCCTGAATGCCTTCTGTATGACAAATGGCTGTCCATAACGTTGGTTCAGCTTGTTCCATGCATCCTTATAAGCCTCCTCGTCATTCCTGTAGAAGATACCATCAAGAGACTTACGAGCTGGCCCACCAATATAGCTTTTGAAATAGTGCAGCTTGTCAGCAGAAGAAATGGCCTTTCCATCAATGAGCGACACAAATGCAGCCTTCCACTCAATGAACTGGATAGGATCACCGTTGAACACAGATGGTTCTGTTGTAGGCAGCCTGTTCAGAGCTATGCTATCTTGGACAGCTTGAGCGAGATAAGATATATCTGATTTTGGAGGTGTGGATGTTGCAATGATGTTGGTAGGAAGCGTTGCTGTGATGTTAGTAGGACATTGGATGGGAAATGGAACCACATGCTGTTGCGTAGTTAAGCTTAGATCCTGCTGTTCCCCTCTATTCGAGTCTGAAGAATGAATGCTGACTTCCTGTGCCATTTCTTGATCATAAGCCTGCAGTCTGGCCCTAGCTGCTTTTAGATCCTTCTCTGCCTTTAGTTTTTCCAGTTCACACTTCCAAGCTTCAATCTCTTGCATCATCGAGTATTCCGCTTCTTTGGCTGCTAATTCAGCAACTGCATCAGCCCGCTTGGCTGCAATGGACATAACTGTAGACCTTGATGATGTGAGGCGTGAGACGGTGGATCCATAGACAGAGCGACTATAATCATGATGGAGTAACTCACGAAGACTGTGCTTTACATTTTCTTGGTCAAAATCCTCAAGGCATGCCATTCTGTCAAAAATGATCTTCGAAATATCTTTTGTCACAGCTTCACAAGTATCAATTCTGCATCTAGTGTCACTGGATGGAGCGATGTAATCTCTGATTTCCAGGTAGACATGCATGACATCATCCCTTCCCTTCTCAAGTGTATTAATAAGCACTATCGGTTGGCTCTCACTAACGTCTGTTTTTAGCTCTTCCCTTGTGTTGCGAGCCAGATCCTTCCAATGTTCGTACAGCTGAATCAATCTTTTCTCCTTTTTCAGGGCCTCCTCCTTTTTATATGCACGCATCTTCTCCGTAGGGTTCCGTTGTCGATCAGAACGGTGAAGCTCCTCCTCTTCCGTTCCATTATGAGGGGCCTCCACCTGCTGGTTAGGGTCTTTATTTTCAGATGCATCCATTTTCTTTAAAGGAGTGCCACGGACTTAGATCATTACATCAAGTCCTTTGGTTGTCATTACACAGCTTTCAGATGTGTGGCAGGACTGATGAGGTGAAGCTGTTGTTTTTCTGGGTAAAGCGCTTACTCTCCAGAGTAAGGACAAGCTCTTACTGTAGCATTCCCAGCTGAACAGATGCACTTTACTCTCAGGAACTGATGTTTATAAAGGGTTTAATTTTCAAAAAACACCGTAAGAGCTGAATAAAAACAAACAAACAAAGATTAGACATTTGCCTGCAAATTGTATATAAATGCCCATAACAAGCCTATAAATAAATGAATACACATTTGCAATCTAATTGGCCCACACAATAAATCACATTTTTAGTAAACAGGCTAATTTAATAACCTTGCCTTACTATACTGTAGTAAGCCCGAATAATATGAATTATTTTAACACTTACAGTAACAATATTTAATCCAGATAAAGCACCCATCAAAAAATGAACTTAACAATTGACAAACTTCTTTCGAAGTGCTGCCTGTATGACCTATATGATTTTATAAATTACAACAATGTCCTTTTAGAGTGCAATGAGAACTAAATGAAACACCCGAGTTAACTATGAATTATTTTGGTACAACTGACAATCTCAATTTAGAAAGAAAAACATAAAACATTCAAATAAAGACCTGATTTACTGTAAACAATCTATCTGGAGTGCAAACCAAGTGAAACTATAACATTGACGAGGCAATAGTAACCTGTGTTCTGCTTAAGACAGTAACAATGAATCACACTCTGAATAACAACATTAGCAAATGAAATGGTCATCACTGATATTCAAAACTTTCATATATGCTAACGACCCGCTAAACGTTAGTTAATCGCTTCAGAGGAGATCGCTAAAATAAACACTTCAAAAAGACTTTCAAAGTTTACCACACAGGATGAAATTAAAACGGTACCTTGTGCCCTTCATCAGCCAGGAGCTAAGAGATGGGGAGAAACCTTTTAAACTTATAATTGTACAGCGTGTACCCAAAAGTTAATCTTTCTTCTCTGGTAATGTTAATCAGAATGACGCTTCACGTACGAAAAAGTGCGCCAACATACACACAGGGCCGCTGCACATCCTTTTCCAGATTTCAAAATAAAAGCCTGTGGCAAGAAATGCAAACACTCTTGTAAAACAAATAGGAATACAATGTCCACACTAAGCACTCTGAGAAAATCACCAGTCAACCAAAAACATAAACAAATAAATAGTTATTTAGTAACATGTAAT
This sequence comes from Spinibarbus caldwelli, assembly GCA_039654775.1. Lineage (NCBI taxonomy): Eukaryota > Metazoa > Chordata > Actinopteri > Cypriniformes > Cyprinidae > Spinibarbus > Spinibarbus caldwelli. The sequence continues at coordinate 32,203,154 of CM077246.1, read as the reverse complement.
AATAAAGTCCTTTCTTGACTATTCCATGGCAACACCGCCCTCTATGGCTGGAAGTAAAGGTGTCGACCCAATGATTGGGGAATGTGATGGTCATTTACAGCACTTACTCCTTTTAGAGCCGTCCACGCAGTGGTCATCGACAGAAAACCCCCACAACCCCTAATCCTAACCACTGCATATCATATGCACACCAAAATCAATTTCTGCATATAAATAGATCGCCAAATAGAAACAGAACTATTGTGTTATTGATACGCACTTTCATAATTTACGATATAAAGCTGCATAGATTTTTATTTTAAGACAATCATATGCGGGCCTTGAGTTTGACACGTGTACATTAGACTCAAAGTTGTGTTCGTCTCGGATCTTGATTGAAACAGGCACAGATGCAAGCATTCAAGGAGAAAGAAGAATCGATGTCATGAAGATCAGGACACTCTCTCAGGATGAATGGATGTAGAAACTGAAGCATGTTCTTCTCTTGATTACACGAGAAACAGACACGTTCCTCACAGTATGATTTTGCATATCTTATATTATGTACATTAACATTGGTAAATGGTTTGTGACAGTGCACTAAAAAAGTTTCTAAACTCACATCTGAGTATAACCAGCATTGATTTGTTTGTCTATTGTTTGTCTGTATTCTGAGGGAAATACATTTTTGAACTGTTATAAGATCATACAAGGAATACATTTTCAGATATAAAAATCACACGTTTTGGATTAATATTTATTCACAGTGTTTAACATGATACATCATAAATCATATGAGACATCAAATGAGACACAAGTGATGTGATCTCCGATGATTAATTTTGATATTGAGCATTCCTGAACAATAAAAGCAGATTGTAATAATATCTTTTGCAAGTCTTCATTCCTGTTTGTTACTCAGATCCAGTGTTTCTTTTTACAAAATAACGTCCTTTTCACGCCAAATGTGCAGCTGAAGGGACAGGGACAATGTTAATTGCTACATTCAAAGAAAGATTTTAAAATGCAGGCTAAATATCATATGTTCAGCTAATTGTCAGCCTCTTACATGTGCTTCTCGTAAACAATTAGCGGATATGCATATAAACAGCCTTTTAATTAACAGAGTAGAATAATCATGGCTGATAGTAAGACATGCAAACATAAAAGAAAACCAAACTGGACACAAGAACAGCTGTTACTTCTTGCCCAGCTGGTTAATGAAAACAAGGATATAATCAAAGGAGAATGTAGAGTTGGGATAACCTCCAGAACCAAAGGCAATACCTTTTTAAAAGCCCATTATTTTTAATATTTTCTCCTAAATTGGCGAGTTATGAGCTACTTTTAGCCTTAAGATGTTTTGTGAATACGGGGCCTGATCATCTCTATAATAATCTGTGGGAGGGGAGAGATTTCCACATGCAGATTTAAAAATGTGTTCAAGATGGTGACGTGGAAAGCTGTCGTGAGCTGTGCTTCAAACCAAACCGAGCGTGTTTTAAAGGGTGCTCAACATGAACAGTGTTGAACTGAATGATTAGTTAACGTGTCTTGGAGGCACATGTAGATGCAGTGTGTGTGTGTGTGTGTGTGTGTGTGTGTGTGTGTGTGTGTGTGCGCGTGTGTGTTGCATTTGTCAAATGCTGTGGCCTAAACATCACTTTATTTTGAGCTGGACTGATAACGATCACTAGGCAGAAGATTTCATCCTCTGTGGAAAACAATCACAATGCTTTAAAGTTTCTGTCCACACCTTTTGAAGCGAAGCAAGGCAAGTTTGTTTATATAGCACATTTCATACACAATGGTAATTCAAAGTGCTTTACATTTAAAATGAATTAAAATAATCATACAAATATATAATCACAACAATAAAACTAGAAATGTACAATTTTTAAAATGATTTAAAAATGTATTTAAAATGAATTAAAACAGTTAAGAATAGAAAATGATTGCATTCTGGTTTATATTCAGAGAGCATATCTGCAATATATGAATGAATCCTGGAACTCAGCTCATGCATGACACGAGGATATAAAACACCAGAAACTGACGTAGAATCCAAACAGTCAACATTATGACAACGTTTTAGAGGACGTTCACCGATTTTTCACCTAGCTTTGTGCTGTTATACTGTCATGTATATAAATGAACAGTGTATGCTGTTTCTCCATGTTATCTGCATGCATATCTCTCCATTTAACACATCGTTCATTGGACTTTTGACAGCTTCAAGGCTTTTGTTGAAATTACAGATCATATTTTCGCGTTGTATTCCTGCTGACAGACAAGGCCTTGTTTTGTACTTCTACATTATTAACAAACAGTCAGAGCTTTATAAAAATGTTAATAATTTAAAATACTTAATATATAAATATTGATGATAATCAGAATAACTTTTTATTGTATTTATTCCTACCTTCATGTCAGCTTTGTGGTTTCATTGTTGGGATTATAATACAATGTATAATGTGGCAGGAATAAGTTTGTGAACCCTTGAAAATATCTGGATTTTTGCATTGATTAGTCACAGAATAACCTCTGATCTAAACTGAGCTCAGAGTAATAGACAAACACCATCTGACCACACTAATAATGTACTGTATGTACTTTTATTGCATACAGTGAGTAATCATTCACAGTGCAGCGTGGCGAAAGTAAGTGAACCCTTGAATTTCCTTAAACATTTTCTGGCTTTGACTCATTTTGGACCATGCCTCCAAATCTGTGTTAGTTCATCAATATTTCAGGGATGGTGCAGCTCTCTTTGGGTTACGTCACAGCATCTGAACTGGCTTAAGGTCAGGACTCAGGAAAAAAAACTTATTTTACTCTTTTTTTCAGACATTTTTTGGTTGATTTATGTGTGTGATTTGGGTCATTCTCTTGATGCATGATGAACTGCTGGCCAGACATTCTCCTGTAAAACTTCTTGATACACATTTGGACAAACATGAGACATGCCTCATTTTGTTTCCTTTATGTTCTTGTTAGGTGTTTAAGTGATAGTGGACACATGAGCAAAGCCTTCTGGAGTTTTCCGAGTTTTCTGAGGGTCTTTTGCTGTTATTCTTGGTTTCTATAATCCGTTGTGTTCTTTACATTGTAGTAAGTGCTGCGTGAAAAGTAACCTTTATTTTGTGCACGCGCAGAATAGCATCACGCGAATGACGCAATTAAAAGACCGTTGACCGTGGACAGTCTCAATTCTCGCTGAAGCAGGTGAGTGAATGTTATTTTTTTCAACATTTAAAATGCCTAAGTGTGTTAAAAATCTGTTGTGATGTTAGTCTGTTTGTTTCATCTATCTATCTATCTATCCATCTATCTATCTAAAACTGCCTGTTTATCTGTCTAACTTTTCTCTGTCCAGTTTTCTGTCTTTAATGTCTATCAAAACATTGTTTATTTTCAGTTATATAAGATGTGGGCTATAACAGAATGGACAGAGAATGACGCTTCGCTAGACATTGTAAAGAAAAAGGACATAGCCTACTTCAAAAAGTAATTAATGAGGGAGATGTCTTTGATGTAAAATACGAAGATGAAAGCTCTCCAGCAATTATTTTGAAGCTGAGTGGTAAACAGATACTATTTCAGAATGTAATTACTTTATATATCAATGAGTGCATTGTTGAGGCAAAAGAAATAAGGGCAAACTTCTTGACAAAAGACCCATAAAAGGAAGGAATATTTAGTCTAGAAAAGAGACCATTGCCAAGTCCAGAGAAGAGATGCAAAAGAGTAAAATCTTTCTTCCTGATAAATTATTAAAGAAATTATATATATATATATAAAAAGGGTTTTACATTTTGAACATGAAAGGGGTCAACCACCAGAGGGGCATCCAAAAATGAAATTACATAGTTTACGGGACCCAACCGTTTACAAACTTTAGCTGGACCCTTCCATCTTGCTGCCAGTTTTGCCATATGACCTTCCTCTGCCTTAGACAAAGGATGAGCCCTCACCCAGACCAGATCTCCTTCTTGGAAATCCTCCACCTTTCTCTTTCGGTTGTAGCTCCGCTTCTGTTTCAGCTGGGCTTTTTCAATATTCTCTTTCACAGTTTCCACAAGCTCTCGTTGTCTCTCTAATAGCTCGTAGGTGGGACTGTCAGGGTGAGGTGGTGTTGGTACAGCTCTTTCTAAAGGACCTTTAAGAGGACACCCAAGAGCAATCTCTGCTGGAGTATATCCCGTACTTTCTTGCCAGGCTGAGTTTATTGCAAATCTGAATTCCAGCAACCACCGGTCCCATTGTCGATGGTGATCTTTTACATAAGATGCCATCATTGTCTTCAAAGTACGGTTGATTCGCTCTGTCAAATTGGTCTGTGGGTGGGAAGCAGTAGTCAACTTCTGAACTACTCCCCATTGTTGACAGACTAAAGTGAGGAGACGAGACGTAAATTGAGCTCCTCGATCGGACACAAGGTAGGCAGGAGTACCCCATCGAGTAAAGATCTCCTCAACCAAAATTCGTGCCACTTGCGGTGCTTTACCGGTCCGCATTGGGAACATTTTGACCCATTTGGAGCAGTAATCCACCACAACAAGGAGGTATTCGTGTTGTTTAGTACTTCTGGGAAAGGGTCCCATAAGATCTACACCCAGCATATGCCCAGGTTCCACCACTGGGGTTGACTGTAACTGTCCAGAGAGTTTAGTGATGGAAGGTTTGTATTGTTGGCATACCTGAGAGTCTCTACAATATTTCCAGACATCTTTCCGTATGCTAGGCCAGTATGCAACCTCTAGCAGCCGCAGAAGAGTTTTCAACCGTCCAAAATGTCCACTCAATGGATTATCATGAGCAAACGTCATTTCTTTGACTTCATGGTCTTTCTGTTGCTCTTCAGCTAACCCATCCCAGTCAATCTGAAGACTTGCATGATTATCAGACACTTTCTGAGCTCTACATGCAGCAAGCATTGCTGGAGAAGTTACATCATCCTTACTTCTGGACAAGGTATCAGGTACAATATTACATTGCCCCTTACGATACCTCACCTCAAAGTCAAAACTCTGGAGCCGGATGGTCCATCGTTTTAGCCGGGAAGAAGGTTTTGGATGATTGAAGACCCAAGATAAAGCTGCACGGTCTGTGATGACCTCAAAGCGTTGTCCTTCAAGATAAGGTCGCCACTTTTCCACAGCCCAGGAGACACTCCTTTTCAGACACAGAGTATGCTCTTTCAGCACCATGAAGTAATCTGGACGCATATGCTACAACATGTTCCTCTCCTTCATACTCCTGGGTCAACACGGCTCCAAGACCCACCTGGCTAGCATCGGTCTGAACTGTGAATGGTCTAGAAAATTCAGGAGGACTCAACACTGGAGCTCTGATAAGTGATTGCTTTATGTCGTCAAAGGAGTTCAGACACTCTTCAGACCAGACCCATGTGGCTCCTTTTTGTTTTAAGCTATGCAAAGGTGCGACTCTCTCAGCGAAACCAGGGATGAATCGCTGATACCATCCAGCTAGACCAAGAAATCTCTTTACCTCTTTGAGGGATTGAGGTGTTGGAAACTCCCTCACAGCTCTCACCTTTTCTGGATCTGTTTTCACCCCTTCAGCTGACACCACATGTCCCAAGAATATAAGTGACCTCTGGACCAGGTTACACTTCTTGAGGTTAAGTGTTAAACCTGCTTTCTGAAGACAGCTGAGGACTTGTGAGAGGTGTCCCAGATGTTCTTCTTCACCCTTTGAATAAACAACAATGTCGTCTATATAGACAAAACAGCACTCCCCTTTCAAATCTTTCAACACAATCTCCATCAACCTTTGGAAAGAGGCAGCCCAGTTTTTCAGGCCAAAAGGAAGACGGAGGAATTCATAGAGCCCTGAGGTTGTAACGAATGCTGTCTTGGGAATACTGTCTGGCTCCATACCCAGTTGCCAATGTCCGCTTTTCAAATCCAGGGTGCTGAACACTGTGGCTCCATGCAGTGATTCTAATATCTCTAGAATTTGAGGCATTGGATAGCAGTCCAGGTAAGTCTTTGCATTGAGACCCCTGTAGTCAATACAAAATCGTGTACTTCCATCCCTCTTTGGCACCAACACTACAGGAGAGGCCCAAGGAGAGACAGATGGGCGAATAATCCCTTTAGCCAGCATCTCTTGCACTTCACAATCTATAATTAATTGTCTTTCCCTTGACACACGAAATGGCCTCCTCCTGACAGGAACTTCATTATGTGTGGTGATAGAATGCTTCACAATCTTAGTATGCCCGATGGTAGTGGTGCACACAGTTGGCCACTCTCTCATGACCCCTTGTAATGAACCCTTGTACTCATTGGTGGTGTCAGCCGCTTGCACAAGTTTATGGATCAACTGGTTAGTCTCTATGGTGTCTGGAGGAAAAGGTACAGCAAGATAAAAGTTTAGCTGAGGTGGACAAAATACTTCTTTGGTAACAAATGGATAAACTTGATCTTTTCCATCTGAAGCTGTGGGTAGGATATACTGAGATTTAGAGAAATCCAAAACAATCTCAGAAGACATCAAAAAATCCATCCCCAAAATTAAAGGAAATGTCAGATCAGAATCCTTCATCACATATAAGGTGACTGCGAACTTTTGTCCAAACACCTCACACTCCCAATCTGAACGTCCTAATGCAGTCTGAACTTGTCCATTTGCTAGCAAAAATGTCTGTCCTCCACTAGGTTTCCACTTCTGCTTAGACTCCAACAGCCTCCAGCAGGATTCTTGGATCAAAGAGAAAGTACTCCCAGTATCAAGCATGGCATGGAAATATCGGCCACGCAGAAGAACAGGTAGGGTGAGCATCCCCATCTCTTGCTTACTGGGCTGGATAATAAGTGTTTCAGACTGTATGGTATTAGTACTTGCTATCGCTGACCGAGTAGATGGACCTTGTACATGCTGATTCTTCTTCTTTTGGGATTCTGAATTTATATTGCTCCAGTATTTTTTTGATTCCTCAAAGTCCCTTTCAATCTGGGTTCCAATCCTTACCAGCTCTCCCACACTCTTCACAGTTCCTCGAAGCAAACTGGCTAGCCTTGGGTTGCAATTCCTTAGGATAGCTTGGATGACTTCCTTTTCAGGCATATTGCTCCTATATCTGAGACATAAAGCACGATACTGGAAGGCAAAGTCACGGATACTCTCTTGTCCTCCTTGTCTCCTTTCTCTCAGCAATCTTGCAGCTTCTGCCTCATAGTCCTCTGTCAGGAATGACCTCAGGAAAACTTCCTTAAACTGCTTCCAGGAACTTACGTTTCTCCTCTCTGCTGCCCGCCAGGTTTTTGCAGTACCTTTTAACACGGAAGATAGGGTGGCAAACAACTCTACCTCACAAAGAGGACGTAGAGCTAAATATTCTTCACATTTCTCAACATAAGAAACAGGGTCATCAGCCTCACCTTCACCAAAGCTTGGAAACTCAATATCAACAGGGGGACGGTGTGAGATGGATGCAGATGTAAAGGGAGGATGACTTCTTTGCATACTGTAAGTTTTATTGCAGATACGAGAGACTGCAGGAGTGGAAAATGAACCTAGGTTCTGTGGCACTGGAGTAGATGCTGAGGGTATGCAAGCATTGATTTTCCTGTCCATCTGGACATCGCGTCTAGCAAGGCAATCCACCATCGACTTCCCCAGCTCTTGTATGTCTAACTCCAACTCCTTCTTGACCCGCTCACTGGCTCTCTCAATACAATAGAACATTCTATCCTCTCCTGCTCTGCATCTACTTTCCAATTGGTCACTGGTAACACTCCCACTCACCTTCTGCATACAGTCTTTCAACTGCTCTTCCAAAGAAACCACTTTTCTTGTAAGATTTTCCATCATGTCTTGGACATTTATCTCAGTGTCTGGTGGCGGTGGAGGAGGAAGGTTGATATCATCCTCATCAGCTTCACAGTTATCACCTTCAGCCTCGGGCTCTACATCTAAATCACCAATATAGAGGCCACTAAATGTAGTAATGAGTTCTCTCACAGGCTCTCTTCGGGTAACGAATGGCCCGGCAGTGAAATCTGGATTAAGCTCAGACTCACCCCCTGTACCAGAACAAAGGTCAGCCATGGCAGCATATACTCTTTAATTAAACAACAATCCCACAAATGCAAGTGTCCCCGTACGGGCCACCACTATGTAACACTCTTGCCTTAATTCTTTAGACAATAAGCTACATAAAAAAGGGGTTCACTTTTGCTAATAGATTGTGTTCAAAAGAACTGTAAGAGTCTCAATAAGGAAGTGCAAACCATTAGTATATATTGACTCATTGAATGAAAACATAATAACAAATTGCACACTGATGAAACCCAATGCCATATTGTGAATAACAAAGCTCAATACTTGAAACAAACAAATAAACAATTAATCAATCTCAAACCCAAATAAGAAAGTGTTACCACATATACTACAGCTGGCTCAATGGAATGGGGTACCCGAGTTGATATAAGAGATACAACACAAATGAAGAGAAACAGACAAAATGAGATAGGGACAGTGTACCCAACATTTCAGAATGTAGCAAGAGAAAAGGATACAGCGTCAAGGCATTTAGCAGAGTATGTAAAAGTCCCAGTCTTGACAAAGTCCAATCGGGCCACAAAGATACGCAATCCTAAATCCTTGGACCACGAAACAATCTCATTGGCATAATCCAACCCGGGGGAGAAGTAGGTATCAGCCTTTTAAGTAGCCTTTAAAGCCCCATAGCAGAGTCCTCTGTGAGCTTCTCTGCAAACTTTCAAACACTTTAGATTAACATTTTGCAGGGGTACATCAAAATGTGCATTTGAATATCAGTAGAGCACTTAAATGACAAAATTCACTTAACTTCCTGAACACCATATGATTGCAGGCCTGTTCACCCCACACCAGCAAACTCCATCACCATGCTTTTCTCCCTTCTCCTCCTCTCTACTTCCCCCAAACCTTAAAACCATTTCTCTCTTTGTTACCCTCTAGAGGACAGGATGAAAATTTCATCCCTGTAACTGAATAACTGTTAGACCATATTTCATGTTTTGCATACATTGTCATACATAAACACAAGTTGTTCAAATAGGAACTTTATAGGGGCAGAGCAGGTCATAGAGAAGAAGTTATGATTCTGACATTGTACATATCTGGATTAACTATAAAAATGTGTTACTAAGTTTTTGGAAATATGATGTGCGACATAAATTTGATTATGACTTCAATGTGATTTCCATTTCAGAATGAGATCCCAGACTGTGCACTGTTTACCACTATGACTTTTGGTAGTGACACAGACACTGCATCTGAGGGAGAGCAGGAGAGCACAGACAGGGTTGATATTCTCACTACAGCTGAGGCAGAACCTCGTAAGGAATCACAAGTAGTGGTTCAGAGTGAAACACCTTGTACTGACAGCACTGTAAATGCAAACTTGCCAAAGCCCCTTACACATTTGTTTGAGAAGCACAGTTTACTGTCACAAGATGAGCTGAATAAAATCATGCAAACCATCCCTGCACACTTTAGTGAACTGAATTGTAAGCACCTCCAAGAGAGTACACGGGGTCAGTCCTCTTGTGAACAGTGGTTCGAGCAGACACAGGGCCGAACCACTGCAAGTCACTTTAACGAAGTCTTAAGATGCAAGACAAGTCAAGCTAGCTTGACATCTAAAATCATGGGTTACACATCCAACAGAAATGCACCAGCCTTAGCTTGGGGAAAGAACAATGAAAAACTAGCTATAGAAGCCTTTACTTCAAACCAGATGACTTGTCATGACAGCTTGAGGGTGGAAGAAGTTGGGTTAGTAGTAAATCCAAAGTTTCCTCATTTAGGAGCCAGCCCAGATGGAATAGTCCATTGCAAGTGCTGACCACCTGCTACACTTGAAATAAAATGCCCCTTGAAGTATGCAAATATGTCCATACCTAATGCTATCAAAAGCAAAGATTTCTGCCTAGGGAAAAATTTTGAGCTTAAAAAGGACCATGCAGACTATGCGCAAGTTAAGGGGCAAATGGCAGTATGTGAACTCAAAACATCATACTTTGTAATTTGGACAACAGCGGAGTGCCACACTCAGAAGGTAGAGTTCTCTGAAGAGTACTGAGCTCAGATCACGCCAAAACTAGATCTCTTCTACAGACAGCACATTCTCACTGAACAAACTGAAGAAACAATTTCTGATCGCAGAGTCTTCCTGTTTGTGTAAAAGAATGTCTAAAACATCTGTCACACAGTGCTCTGTCTGCCGCAGGAACCTTTACGTAGTACCCGAACTAATTGTGGAACTACCCACTTTTTGGCGTGTTCGCACCGCGGGAACTAGGAACTGTTTTAGTTCCTGGAACTCTGTTTGGAGGAACTAAATTAGCTCCTACTTCAGAGTAGGGTCTAAAAAAGTTCCATAGGAACTATCGTGATGTAAGTGTACACTGATTGGCTAAATGCGTACGAAAACGCCCTCACCCGCCATGATTTAAAGCACCGTGTAAACACATACTGTGTAAACATTGTATCAACTTATATTTCGCAAGAATGGAGAACAGCGATAGATGGACGGATGCTGAAGTGCAGGCACTTTTGAACATTTATGCAACGGAGGAAATCCAGTTGGAATTCGAAGGAACAAAACGCAACATTAAGGTATTTGAGTCTATTGCTTCTCAGCTAGCAGCGCTGGGTATCCAGCACACAGCTAAGCAGTGCCTTGACAAAATTAAGAAGTTAAAACAAGACTAAAAATACCATGCACAAATGACATCGCTGTCGACCAGCTTACGTCACTTCCTAGTACCCGCTGTCGGTGCGAATGCAACCCTTTAAATGGCACTGGGAAATAGCTCGTGCAAAATTGTCCCAGTACTTTAGTACTGTACTTTTAGTTCTGGAGCTAAAGCGGTACGAAAGGGGCTATAGTTGGAGTAGGTCATTGCTCTTGCACTGAGTGATGTTGGTCGATCAGTGAATATCTCGCTGCAGTCTATGATACACCTCACTGAATTGAAAGGGGGGCTTCTGAAGAGGGCAGGAAGATTCTTTTTAATTTCTTCCCTTGCAGGCCAATGAATTAGAGAGGTGAAACGCTGTGCCATTATGTTCAACCAGTCATGAAATATGGCAGAGATTGTTGCACAACTGCAATGAAACCTGAAGGCAAGATCTTTATGAGTGAGGCCAAGTCTCTAAGTAAAACTGGAGAGCTGTTGGAGGACTCCGTGTTCTCGGACTCCAAGCAGTGGTGAGATATGTCAGAAGTGCGAAGAAGACTTTGGATGAGCGAAGGCCAGTGTAGAAGTGAATGATCTGATCATCCTTTAAATCCACATCATATTTCAGTTGTTTCCTCTCACGGGCAAGTGTTTGAACCTTTGACTCTAGGCTTCTCACTTGCTCTTTGTAAAATGTGTTCAATTTCTCCATGTGTTCAGTATCCCTCATAGTGAGATCTGTTCCAACACACATATCACTGTAGGACTTAACTTCTGTTACATCTGAGTCCATGTCCTCTACTTCCTCCGCTGGCTGACCTGTAGTGCTCATCTCATTTACCTCTGATGCTCGTCTCAGAGACCTCTGATATTGGTCCATAAGCTACAGCTTTCACACATCACTGGTTGAAGATACAATGCAAAAGAAGCTTTTCTTATTTAGTGTTTTCGTCTTGCTTCCAGTCCAAATATCTAACAATTCTTATATCAAGATGTATTTATTAAACAAGTAAAAAGTATTATCTTGTTTTTTTTTTTTTTTTTTAAAAAAATTGAAAAAAAAAAACAAACTTTTTTTCAAACTGAAAATAAGGTTATTTTTCTTACCACATTAGTAGATAATTTAGCTTGTTTTAAGCAAAAACTAAATTTTGACTAGCTTTTACTTGTCTAGTAAATGCTTCTTGATTTAAGAATTTTTAGATATTTGGACTGGAAACAAGGCAAAAATACCATGTAAGAAAAGCATTTTTTTGCAGTGTAGATTATGAACATTGAGCAAAAGCCAAGAGCATTTTGGTGAAAGATAAACACAAGATGAAAAAAAAAAAAACATTTAATTGTATTAACACTTAATTTCATGCTAGCAGTTGAGTGGTCTCAGTTTGCAGATATTCAATTGATATCTACAAATAAACTAACTAGCTACCAGTCTGACCACTGTATATCGCCCTGTAACACTTTTAAAAGGGTCTTAAATTAGTAAATATTTAGGTATCATGAAAAAAAATCATTAACATTTTACAGCATTTTTAAACAATTAATTTTACAGCATTTTGACATTAATTTATATAAATTTACAAAAGTTCATAAAGAACAGTATTGCTTGTTTGTGGATTAACAACATTGTTCATATGGCAAAATCAGGTTAAAACATGAAAACGTACAGTCATTAAAAACATTTTTTAATTAAATAATTTTTCTTCAATATTTATTTAATTTATATTTAACTTACCCAGGTTAGTTAAGTTAAATGTTAAAAATAATAATGTTATTGTTACATTAGTGCATGATGGAATTAACATTAACAAAGCTTAATAAATGAAGGGAAAAAATGTTGTTTACCATTATCCTTTGTGAAGTAATGCAAATAGCTAATGTTACACAATAAAAAAATATTGTAAAGTGTTACACATTGCATCTCTCAGCTGAATAGATAGCTAGACAACTAATGTAAACTACTATTTTCCTAATTACAGCCCACAGAATATTTAGAAGTGAAAACGGAAATAAAACCTGTCTTTTTTACTACAAATGTATCAAAACGCTAACACTAGCTATCTACAAATGAAAACAAAGATGGAGCCACAATGCTAGCTGAAATTTAGATTCAACATAGCGTTACTTAACTATAGTGAACATATGGGAATACAAATTAATGTAGTAATAATCATTCACTCACAAAAACGTTGTTTACTTACCAGAAACAAAATGTGTGCTACATATCCTGGAGTTGCTATCCAGCCTTCTCTCTTCACTGCTGCAATCCAAGCGTCATTTTTCGGAAATCTAAACACTTTAATTTCCGACAGCAAGTTAGTTCCTGGCCTGAGAGAGCATCCAACCACCGAACAACATGGTCCTAGTTTTAATTTTGCCATTTTTTAATCGCAAGAATAAATAAACTGTCGCAACATCACCGTGTATAAACCGTCTCCCGCCAATGTTTTGAACGTGTGCGTCAACTAACCGGAAACGTCCAAGGGCTAAAGACGTCACTTCCTTACATGAACAAAATAGCCGTTGAAAAGGTCTATATTGCATGACTACGGACAAATTTGCAAATCGCCATAAAATCTCACAGTTTGACCTAAAATTGGAAAAGTGTATATATATATATATATATATACACATAAAATTGGTGTTTTAATTGTTATATACTGTTTTTAAGTATATATTTTTGTAATTTATAACATTTGGAAAGGATAACAATTTCTTTTATCAAGGATAGGAACACAAATTCACCTATGAAAAGTAAATGTCACACAAATGATATGAGAAAAAAAAAAAAAAAAGCACATTCAAGTGGGGAGCGGGACCATAATAACTTCCCATATTTGGAAGGTCATGTGTCTGCTGGTGGTTGAGAGACAACAGGAGGATCAACACTAGGAGTCTTATTCTCATCTGAGGAGGATGCCTCATAATCAGGGACCTCCTCAACATTATCGTCTGTCTCAGACACATTCTCCTGTCACTTTCACTGTCAAAAAACTGGGACAAAATCTCATTGACAGAAAACCTTTGCTTAGAGGCCATTGTCAATAGAGAAAGAGAGAGAGAGAGCATAAAGAGAGAGCACAGAGCACAAAGAGAAATGGTTCAGAAGGCTTCTGTGTAAGCTTTATATGTTTGCTCCTCCCATGTAAACCATGATAGTTTTTTATTTTATTTTTTTTATGAATATATAAAATTATAGTGAATATTATAAAATTATAGCATGTTATAGTGACCTCAATATCACCCAAAACAAATGTGTGTAAAATGTTGATATTTCTTATGTTTTATACAGCTAAAAGAGCCTGGGGTCAATTTGACCACAAAGAACACCGATGCTACAAAATGTGTAGAGGACAAATATCATCATGTTCATTTTATGTTTACTGAGTTGTCCCCATTAAATTAGGAAAAGTCAGCTGCTGACAGAGATGTAGGAAACATCGGTAAACTGAAAATAGCTCATTAAATAACTTAACCTGTTTAATCCCAAATTTTTTCCAGACATGAAAATATCCATATTTTGTGTCATTAGTAACCCTTTGAAATAATCAATAATTGTTTTTTTGAACATTTTTTAGAAAACTGTGTGAAAAATTATGTTTTATGGTCGGTGGGATCATTTGTATACTAAATGAACATATTTCTGCAATCATAAAAATTGTTATATATCTCAGCCCAGCTATTTTAAACTCTGTTTCATCACGTTATAGGGTTACTATTGTGCATAAAAACCCTTGTACAACACTGATAGAAAAATACAAAAAAAAAAAAATATATATATATACATATATATATATATATATATATATATATATATATAACCATCACCATATTTCAAAGCTGTTGCTTTTTTGTGAAATATAACATCAAATTTTTAAATTGGTGCTACCAGTATTCCAGCATCAATATTGTAACTTATTTGTAACATTTGAACTTTTAATTTAGTACAATATTTTGTCATGTCAACATTTTAGTGCAGCTTTCACTAACAACTGCAATTGGATTTATATTGTAGACCTAAATTCACTGTTGTCCCACCGGTCACAACATGTTTACTCATTCTATGACTGCATTCCCCAATGGGCCCCCTAGGGGGAGCAGCATGGAGTTCCCTAGAAGTGGAACACATCTCTTCCATATTTATTTGACCCTCTAACTCTAGCACTCTCTATTCTAATTCTATTCTTAAAAAAAAAAAAAAAAAAAAAAAAACCTTGCCCCTTTTAGACTTGCACTCTATTCATTTACTGCCTTTTCATAAACCTTTACCTTTCAAAAATAGTAGAGTATAACATTACCAGAGTTTATAAATGGGTAAAGGACATGTAACCTGCAGAAAATAAATACCTGTGTATGTGTATTTTTGTATTGATTTATAACAGATGCTAAAGTTAGATGCTCATCTGATGTTGTGTGTTGCTGGTAAGTTATGTGTTAATATCTGTCTTTTAGAGATTTTTCACATTTTTCTGATGTGAATGCCATGCATTAGATATATTACATTTTTAATCGTATAATAGTCTCAAAGATAACATACTCTGTTCGTGTTTATCATATAACCGCAAATGTCAGTACAATTTAAATGAATTAAGATTGTTTAAAGCAGTGGTTCTCAAAGTGTGTTACTCAGGCTCCCTCTAGTGGTACGCAGAGGAATCACTAAATTAAATATAAATTAATGTTAATACATTTTAATTTAATCTTTATTTGTTTTTGTTTTTTTGTTTTTTTACATTTAAGTACAGTACAGTTTTTATTTAACTTTTGGCACAACACATTTTAATTTAATCATCAAGTTTGTTATTTACCTGTATGTAAGCACAGTGCAGTGTTAATATTCAAACTGTGTATTTACAATGTTAAAGTGGCTGACAACAATAAATATTCTTATTAGGAATAAAACTGCCTCGTTTTTGATCTGTGCAGAGCTGTAGCAGAATAGTTAGGCCTCCTACGCTACTGAAATTTAATGTTAGTCATTATGGTGGTGCTTAGAGAGCCAAATATTTTCTGAAGTGGCACTTGGTATAAAAAGTTTGAGCACCACTGGTTTAAACGAAGGGTAAGAACTTCTTAAGAACTTTTCAGTAAACCATTTCTTCTTTCCCCTTGCAGAGTCATCAAGGATCCAGCTTATTATTGGCAAACTGGTAAGGAATTGTTCATCTGCTACATTGTGCTGTCACTTCTGGAAGAGATTCATTGACCTTTTGTGATGGGTTTTGATTTTACTTTGTTTAATAAAAATGTACTTAATTTGATTTTACCTGTTTTACTAAATACACTGTACAGTTAGGATTCTGATTAAAACGGTGTAACTGGGGGCTCTGAAAAAGATGCTTGTGAATAATTTGTTAATATTGTAAACTTTCATCTGAATACATTAAATAGGTGTTTAATGAATAGTGTTGTGCACTTTGTTTCCAACCCCACTGTTACTGAACTGTAAAGTGAAAATATTGTATGTGA
This sequence comes from Spinibarbus caldwelli, assembly GCA_039654775.1. NCBI lineage: Eukaryota > Metazoa > Chordata > Actinopteri > Cypriniformes > Cyprinidae > Spinibarbus > Spinibarbus caldwelli. The sequence continues at coordinate 32,187,006 of CM077246.1, read as the reverse complement.
TTTGTTTGCATTCAGTTTTTCGGTTAAAGATATTTCACAATATCAAAGCTGATATTTTATGAGTATTTATTTTTGGTGTTTTTGTTTTTATTTGTACACAAGTGTGAGAGAGAGGAGGGGACGGCATCAGAAAGGACCTAGAGCTGGGACTCTTTCAAGGATCACCCGAAGCACAACCACGCGATATGCACAAAGCTGTTGGTTCTGACATTTTATCAGAATCTGAAGAAACATTTCTACTTAAAATATTAAATGCATTTCATTCAAGGCAGGGTTTTTCCTGCATAAAGAATTTCAAGGCGACTGTTTCTGTCAAATTTAGTGCCGCCTCTGACTGTCGACAAAACTCAGACAGACGCTCTGTTGCAGGTTTCATTCTCAAACTGTTCTACATTTTCACTGCACAAATGTACAAATCTCTTGTAATGAGACACATTAGTAAAACATGTTTTCACAGAAATTATAGTTTTCCACCAAAATAAAAGATCAACTGCTTTCAGTCATAAAAGTACAAGGGTTTCTCTCGCAAGTGCAGCGCAAAATATGCATGTTATTTTACAAAAACTTTTTTTTTTCTTTTTTTGAGTTTTTAAATATTGTATTTGGATTGTTCTAGTACAGGTTTTTAACAATACATCCAAGCACAAACACTGCAAGCTAAAGTTTGGGAGTATTTCCATGTGTTTTATACAGTATGTTTCCAAAATAAAACTGTTGTTTTACAAAATTGAGCATGTGGTAGTTTATTGAAGTTGATTGTAAAGCCATTGCTGCCAGTCATTTGATTTTTAACCTTTATGTATGTACAGTGTTGATCTAAATGCAAACTAGGTGCTAACTGAACGTACAGTTGTGTATTTGCCCATGTTGAAAGTATGACGGTGAAATGTCACAATATCAACATTGATTTTTTTTTTTTATTGCAGGAAAAAAAGGAACATACAAATATATAAATAAATTTAAAAAAAAAATTATATAAATAAAATAAAAAATATATATATAAATAAATAAAATAAAGACATAGCTCACATTCAATTTTAACAAATAAGGATATTACAAAGTACCAGGGGAATTGAAGAATGTATCATAGTATTTTAAACATTTCACAGACTTTTCATTTTTTAACAATCTTACTGAAGAAAAATAAAAGTCAAATTCAGAACAAAACAAATTTAACATAGGAGATGAATTAAGAATTTTTTGTTTATGTATGTGAAATTTTGCTAATAAAATAAAAAGATTGACAATAAATTCTAGATCCTTATTGCTTTTGTTTTCATAATACAAGATAACATCCTTTAAAGTAAAGCAATAATTAATATTCATTAAATTAAACATAAAATCTGCCAAATCAATCCAAAACTTGTTTACAACTTTACAGTCAAAAAATAAGTGAGTCAGTATCTCTTTCTCATTATTACAAAAACAGCATATATCATCAATATGAGTGAATCTCGATATTAAAGATTTAGAAGGGTAAACTGTATGTAGAATTTTGAAGTGTATTTCTTTTATTTTATTATTAATACAATATTTAAAAGGAATTAACCAAGCTCTTCTCCAGTCAATATTCTCAATTACAGAGTTCCAAAAAAATTTCCCTCTAGGAGATATTTTATTTTGTTTTTGGAAAATATTACAAATATGTTTGTTATTGCATTTTTTCTCAGTTAGCTCAACACCTTCTAAAATTATTTTTGGGTTTGCCACAAATAAAGAATTATAACAAATATGACTTTTGACAAGTTGGCGTAGTGTTGCAGGAATAGCTTTAATAACTGAATTAAATTCCCTAAACTGTACGGGAAAACTGTAAATTGACATGAATTGTTCGTAAGTTAAAAGATTCCCAAAATGGTAAAACAGTTTTATAAGATGATTAATGTCTTTGTTGAACCAATTTGTTAAGAATAAAGATTTATTTGAAGCAGTTATATTACCATTATTCCAAATGAAAGAGGTGTGAGGAGAGAAATTGTGACAGTAACAAATCTTCCAAGCGAGAAGAGCTTGCTGATGAAATTTGGATAATTTGAGGGGGATTTTAGAAATATTATAATCACATATTAACAGAAGTTTCAAGCCACCAATTTGATTAAAGAGACTATGAGGAATATGGTTCCAAAGAGAATTAGGGGTGATCAAACATCTCTTAAGCCAATTAATCTTAAAGGTCTTATTTACGTCCTCAAAATAAAGCATCTCCAGACCTCCTTCAGCCTTCTTATTAGTGAGAACCCTTTTTTTAAGTCTTTGGGATTTATTTTTCCAAATAAAAGAGAAGAACAAATTATTAATATCCTTGCAGTGAGAATCTTTAACATGCAGTGATAAAGCGGGATAAACAAACAGAGATAAGCCTTCCGCTTTGGATAATAAGGCACGACCATAAATGGAAAGATCACGCTGTAACCAGCAATTTAACACTGCTCTTGTCTTCTTTAATCTAGAGGAAAAATTTAGGTTTTGCCTTTCAAGAACATTTTTTGTAACAAAAGTTCCTAAGTATTTGACAGAGGATTTTACTGGAATGTTCATTATATATTTATCATTTAAAGTGTGTAAAGGGAGGATTTCACATTTAGATAAATTTAAAGTTAAGCCAGAAGCTTTTGAAAAATTATTGATGAAGGAAATAGCATTGGGAATAAAAGATACGTTAAATAAAGTAGAGTCATCTGCCAACTGGGATATTTTAAGTACTTTTTCAAAAATTTTGAGACCTTGGATTTCATCATTATTAACAATACCGATTGATAATAATTCAACTACTAACAAAAATAAAAAAGGGGAAATTGGGCAGCCTTGACGCACTCCACGATTAATATTAAATCTCTTAGTGGTGGAGGCATTAAGAATCACAGAGCTATTAATATCAGTGTAAAACATTTTAACAATTTTTTGAAAATTATTTCCAAAACCAAAAAGTGCTATAGTCTTAAACAAAAATTTGTGTTCAACTGTGTCGAACGCCTTAAAAAAATCCAAAAAAAGAATGATAGCACCATCTTCCACATTCTCAGCATAGTCTAAAAGGTCAAGCACTAGCCTAATATTATTAGTTATGTGACGACCTTTTAGAAAGCCTGTTTGATTTTCACTGATTATGTTATTTAACCCTTTCCGTAATCTATTAGCAAATACCGAAGTAATTAGTTTATAATCAATTGTTAGAAGGGAGATCGGCCTCCAATTTTCTAAAAGATGTGGGTCTTTATCAGGTTTAGCAATTAACGAAATGACTCCCTGTTTCATGGTAGTAGACATTTCACCACTATTAATACATTCAATAAACATATTATAAAGAGGATTTTCAATTTGTTCCCAAAAATGTAAATAAAATTCTACTGTCAACCCGTCTATACCAGGTGCTTTCCTTTTTTTCATTCTAAGAAGGGCATCTTTAACCTCAAGACGGGTTATGTTTGAGTCACATAAATCATGAAATTCTTTATCAATAGTAGGAGTGTTCTGGTGAATTATTTGAATGAAATTTTCACAATTAAATAGATCAAAGTTAGAGTTATATAAATTACTATAAAAGGAAAAAACAGAATCAGAAATTTTTTTAGGGTCTGTACAAGGGCTTCCATTAATATTTAAAGCTGATAAAGTATTTCTTTTAAGATTTCTTTTCTCTAGAGCGAAGAAATAGCTTGTATTTTTTTCACCCTCTTCTAGCCATTTTGCCCTTGAACGAATAAAAGCACCTTTAGCTAGATCAAGGTAGATCAGATCTAGTTGAGATTGAATTTTAGCTAATTCAACTTCATCTTCTTTAGTAAGAATTTGCTTCTGCTCCAGTATACATAAATTATCAAGTAATTCTATTTCCTTTTGTTTGTTGTTTTTTTTTTAATTCTTTACTGCGTTTAACAGCAAGGTTTCTGACATTATATTTGAAAAATTCCCATTTATTTTTAAATCCTTCATTGAATCCTCCAAAAATATCTTTGACAATATTTTTAACACAGGCATTAAAGTTATCATCTTTAAGAAGATTATTATTAAATTTCCAGTACCCTCTAAGATTAGAGATCTTTTTTGAGCCTGTAAGAGTTAAAGAAAGTTTATGATCAGTTAACGGGGCATGTCTATGAACAATTTCCTTAACATGTTGTAAAGCGGAGTTAGATATTAGGAACAAGTCAATTCTAGACCGCAAAGATTTGTTTTTGTTAGACCATGGGTACTCTGACTTCCCAGGGTTATAGAAATGCCAAGTATCAGCAAGTAATAAGTTGGCACAAAGAGATGCCAAGCTGGATGGAACAGCACGTTGAGAGGAGCGAGGAGGGTATCTATCAATCAAATCATCCATGCATTCATTAAAATCACCTGAACATATAACATATGAAGCCTGGAAATTATTAAGTTTACACTGAACAACATCAGAAACGTTGGCAAACAGGGTCTTATTTAACACACTGGAATTATAACCGTACATATTACAAAGTATAAATGTGGTGTTGTCCAGTTTAACAGTTAAGACTATCCATCTTCCATTTTCATCTGCAACAGAGTTAAGTACGTCTCCTTTAAATCGGTGCAATAAAACCATAACTCCTGCTGACTGTGAAGATCCATGACTGAAATAGATAGAGCTTCCCCATTGAGATTTCCAAAATTTCACATCCAAGTCCGTAGAATGTGTCTCCTGGCAGAAAATAATGTCAGCATCACTCCTTTTAAAGTAAAGAAATAAAGCCTTTCGCTTCGTGTTGTCGCGAATACCCCTTACGTTCAAAGATGCTATGCTTTAAGAATGAAACTTAAAATCCATGAAGCTGCAATTAACTTATCTAACTATGAACCAGGAGAAGCAGCAGCCAATAAGCCTTTCGTGAAACAGTCAGGCATGTTTAGTGATTCGAAGCAGCCTCTTTTAATTTAGGCTATTATTCAGTCACGTTTCATTGAAGTCAATTCTTTTCCCCTCAATGTACGCAAACGGACCGCGGAACACGGCCCTTTTACCTTCCTCCCGTGCCTTCTTCACCCTCGGCCACAGTTTCTCTCTTGCTGCTTTATCTTCAGGTGACAGTAATTCGGAGATGCGAAGGTTGTTGTCCAGTAAGAACTTGGAATTTCTGGCTGCCCTCCAGACCTCGTCACGGTAAATGCGCATCGAGAAGAGAATGACAATGGCCCGCTTAGGATTCGCATTTGACGGTGAAAATTTGCGACCAAGACGATGAACTACATCCACCACCCTATCAAGCTGGTCTTGTATTTTCGGAGCAACTTTAGCAAGAGCATCGATAGTTATCCGTCTAACGTCTTCTCCATCAGTCTCTTTCAGGCCATGCATTTTGAGTGACCATCTTCGACTGTAATGTTGCGCCTCGGCTATATTTGCCTTCAAAGATACATTTTCAGCCTTTAAAGCTCGCATTTCCTTCTCCATCGCGGATAGCCGTTCATCGTGAGTTTTAACATCAGCAATGAGTTGTTGCATAGAAGTTGCTAAACTGTCCACCTTGGCCGAAGTAAGCACCGTAGTCTTCTCGATCATCGAAATCTTTGAAAGCGTACAATCAAGTTTCAAGCTAAGCGCCTGAATAGCTTCAAGCACTTCGGAAGTATTCTCAGGGTCCATTTTCGAATCGACTTTGTGCCTTTTTTTTAGCAGGAGAGTCACTTTTTTGAGGGGTATCAAGCAGACTGGGATAATCAGCAAGGCATCGGGGTTCTAAGACGGGCTCGCAAGAAAGATCCATCACGTCTGCTTCAACGTTGAGAAGAGCGGATTGCGGTTTCCTATTTCTTTTTTTGCCCATTCAAAGTTTAAACTATATCTCCAACCCAGTTAAGATGTAAGAGGCATCTTCATGTTAAGATGTAGGCTATTTGTCAGCTGCAAACCCCCAATTTACCTGAGACAGAGAAACAGCACGTCTAACTAGACAGACGCCATCTTGGCTCCCCCTATATCAACATTGATTCAATTTCCTAAATGTCACTAGATGACATCATAATGGCAAATTCACTGATTATATAAAGATGAATATAGATCAGTGGGCAAGATGAGAACTTTGATAAGGTTTGTCCAAGAAGTTGCTATATTTGCCCCTAAACTTTAAAATAAAATAAAAAAAAAAAAGGTCTCAAAAGGGGTGGGCACGTCGCTAAATCTAGTTACAAAATTGTTAAATTGGCAACACTGATTATCCAGCGTTGATTCAACCATGTGACGTTGATCCACCGGTGAATCAAGGCTGAAATGCCGGCTGGGAGTAATCAGTAATCAGTCATTTAATTACATTTTCAGAGTAACTTGCCCAACCAGACATGTTCAGGTTGTTGACGTGGGCTTTGTGTTCCTGGCTGCTGATTGGCTAGAACCAGACATCACAATCTTGATTAACCGTATAAATGCATTCTGAAGCAGCTGTGAAAGAATCAGGCTGATTCTGCTGACGGATCACAGACAGTTCAGAAAGGGTTCTTGTTCTGGATTTGAAGAAACCCTTCCTTTGAGCAGTTTTACTGGTTCAGATTTAATTTAGTGTTTTATTCCATCAGACCAGTGCTGCAGCAATGCATCACTTCATTTCCATGATGTTTTCACTGCTAGTCATTACTGGACTGCAGGAGAGTGTGGAGAGTTACACATTGGAGCTGACTGTGCCGAATGGAGAAGGATGGGGGTCGTGGGGTGACAGGCAAATGTGTCCAACTGGAACGTATGCCACAGGATTCAGTCTAAAGGTGAGCTAAGAATTGAATTAATTGCAGTATAGTATGTTTAATGCTTGAAAGTGTGAGCTGGTGACTGAGGGTTGAAGATTCAAATCCTTAGGGGAAAAAAAAAAACCTCTGGAGTTGCTGTTAGTAATTCAGTTCCAGGTAAGTTTTTGACTGCTTTGCTTAACACTAAAGAAACATGGAGTTGAATGTAACCGTGGATTGGGTTAGTCCAGAGATCCACAGCCCTGTTCCTGAAGATACACCAACAGTGAACGCTTTTGATTCAACTGATCATCTTTAGTAGACATCCAAAATGTGTGATGTTGGTGTACTTTGAGGAACACTGGAGGTTGGAGTTAAGATTACTCCTTTTCTCTTTGTCTTGTTTAAGGTGGAAGCTCCTATTGGTTCAGGAGATGACACGGCACTCAACGGGATTCGCCTTCTCTGCGTTGATCCGTCTAAAGCCTCAAACTCTAATCGTGACTACGCCTCCATTCAGTCAGAAGTAGGCAGGTAATGGGCTCAGGCCAAAGAGTAATGTAGCAGGTTTGCAGTTAAGAATTCTTACATTGTAAGAGTACAAGGGGTTTTTTTTTTTTTTTTTTTTTTTTTTTTTTTTTTTTTCCTCCAGCTGGGGTCAGTGGACGGATATCAAATGGTGTCCTTCTGGATTCTTGACTGCTTTTCAGCTGAGAGTCGAAACATTTCAAGGGTTTGGTGACGATACGGCTGCAAACAACATCGGGTGAGTTCGTGCTGTGCTAAAAATCCTTTAACCTAATTTGGTGCTCTAAAATGATTGGTCTCTTACAAATTGCTTGTAAATAACTCCTGATTAACTATCATCACCAAATGTTACTGGAACTGATTGCAGGGCTCCAGACTGCAACTAAAATGGTTGAATTTGCGACAATATTAATTCAAGATTTTATTTTAATTTTTGGCTTAAGTTGCCACTGACGACTATATATAAATGTACATGTTATGATTTTAAAAACGTGCATATAATGCTTTTTCCCTTGCTTGTTTTGCAATCACATCATTCATTGTTGACGTAATAAACTGATGCGCATCAATTTTGGTGGAAAAACACCAGTGCTGACGGCACACGTTGTGATATTGTGAATACCGTGACCAAAAGATTTAGCAATTATTGCAACATCAAAATCTGATAGCGTCACACAGCTCCCACTTTAAGTGAACCTTAGTTCCAGGACATCTGAAGTACAAGATGGATTAAAATGCTGATAAACGCATGATCGTGTGACTGAAGTGATAGTGTTCAAAAAATTATTTTTATTTTTAAGGTGCAAGTTCCAAGAGCTCGTTTTACCTTTTGTTAGTATTGATTGAAACCACACATTTTCTCAATGTTATAACACCCAAACGTCCAGGTTCAAATGCGGCGACGTTCCTTTAATGGGTGGAGGCACAGGCTGGGGCGATTGGGGTGCCTGGAGTCAGTCATGTGACGGAAAAGGGATTTGTGGTATCCAGACACTGGTAGAAGAGCCACAGGGAGCTGGAGACGACACCGCTCTCAATGATGTGCGCATGTACTGCTGTGATTAAGGTGAGCTGAATGCTATCAAACACTCGGATTGCAGAGCTGCTTGGAAGATCTCTGTGATTTTTAGTGCTGGCTCATCTGACTTTGGCTTTTCTTTCAGGTGTTCGAGGACGACAAGAACAGCAAGAAGATCAGATGGATCATAACTAATCTGCATACTGTTAGTTCACATCAACCATGTCATTATTACAAAATAAAGCCTGAAGTGATCAGGACCTCAACACCAAGCAGAGGCTGACAGTACATCTCATTGTCTTATCGGTTCATGCATTTCAAACAAACTCCACATTTTTATCCCAACATGAATTAAAATATTCACTTAACTTGAAGTCACTTTAGTGTTTGTCTGATTTAATGTGCTGCTTCGTTGACCTGATTGAAGGGTGTGGGGGTTTTTTTTTTTTTTTTTTTTTTTTTTTTTTTTTTTTTTTTTTTTTAATTTTCATTAAATCCCACGCCCCATAAATCTTTTGCATTTAAAGACCGATATTGTTCAAAGATCATACAATACTCATCAATAGTGACAACGCATATTAAACTTAAGAAGTGCATTGTGCACAAGTGAGAAAGCATAGCATGAGGAGTTTTTACAGTGAATAACATTTCTCTGGACATATGAAATACCAAAAAAAATGCATTAATTTCCCAAAAGGTCCAAGAAATGTTTTTTTTTTTTTTTTTTTTTTTTTTCTCCTTCATGGTGTCCAATCAGATGATTAAAAAAAAAATCACAATCCACACCCCACCACTCCAGTCCATCAGTTCTTTGTTTACAGACGTGACATAATGACGCAGTGCCATGCTCTAATTTCCCATGAAAACCTGCCTGTACCACTCGAATTAGAAAACATAAGCTAACCGTTGTGAATCGGGCTAAAGTAAGGCGATAGTTTTGAACACTAGCTGGTTATGTACTTGCTCAAATATTGTTTTCGGATCATTTTTAATCAAAATAACCGGGGGTAAATGTGACACATGTAGAACTTTAATCCTACATATGTGTATTTTTATGATAGCAACTATGTTAAAAATGTTTTCATATATCTTAAAAAAAGGTCATTACATTTTGGGCACAATACATTAAATACAGTTGGTTGTAGATGGTTTTTATTTATTTGATATAAGTTGCATTTTCTGTATGCTTTTATTTCTGGACTGATAGTAAAGTAAAATAATTGTATGCGTGAGTCAGTGGTAAGTAATATCAATGCGTTCCTATTGGTCAGCTTAGCCTGCTCTGGACCGGGTTAGTTTCCCAGCGTAAGCTGCCACAGTGACTGAGCTTGAGCTATGGTAAATGTGCTTTCTGAAACCAAATCAAGTGACAGTAAGTCAGGCTAACTGAAATAAGTCTAGCTTATTTGGTAAACTTGTTTTCTGAAACAGCCCCCAGGAGTGTTGTGATCACTAGATCTCTGATCACTGTGTTCATTCTCTCTCTGATGTTGTGCAGACGGGATCCCAGCGTCTGAGCCTCTGCGCAGCGGCCTGAGCAACCTGACTGAAGTGTGCAGATATGTGCTGCACACCTTTGAGGTGAGGCGCTGCATTTGGCCCGTTGGTTGTGATTTGAAATTCAATAACTAAAAAAAAAAAAAAAGTTCTCATATCATGAAATATGATTTTGGTCATGTCGCCCTCCCCTATTCTCAGACACTGATTCTGTAAATGCATTAATGCAGGGGTGTCAAACTCATTTTCATTGAGGGCCACTTTAACATTATGGCTGGTTGTAACTGTAAGACTGTACAAATGTTACTACTCCTTAACATATTGTTAAATAACTGTCTCTATATTTTATTATTACTTAAGTTACAAATATTGCATATGTAAAAATATGTTATTGCTCTGTGTCATTTTAACTTAAATCCTTTTAATTTATCAGGTTAAGAAATCCAAATTACTCCATAAATCAAAGTAAATAAAGACAAGTATAATCAAACACAGGTCAAAAAATATTTTTGTTACATTTATGGTACAACAAATAATTGTGAGCTTCTAAGAACGTGTGACAGATACGGCGTTTAAAAAAAAACAAATGAGCCTGGTCTCATGAAAATGTGTATCAATAGCACGATTTTCTGTTTCTATTTGCTATGCGATTTATACGCAGAAATTGACTTTGTCGTGCATATGATACGCAATCAATGCTTGTAGTAGAAAAAAAGAAGTGGAGGCACTCGAGCCCACTCCCCCACCCAAAAATAAATACATACAAACTAAAGTACTAAAAAAAGTACTTTTTTAATTTTCATAATTTGCAATGAATGTAATATAATGAGCCAAAATAAATAAATTCATTTATAATTGTTTGCAATTCAATTCACATTTATTTGTATAGCACTTTTCATGATACACTTGTGAAGCAGCTTCACAGAAAATGAACATTTCTACATTACATTTAGTAGTTTATAGCACTTAAAAAAAAAATCATTCTGCGATACCAAACAGGAACACAGGGGGACGCCAAAAGACCACTAAACGAGCTCCCTTGACCTGACTGATCCAGATTGACTAAACCACTGACTACCGTGTAATCTAAAACACTTTCAGCCAGAGTCCAGTATAAAACACTTGTGCTTTTAAGCCAAATAGCTTGCTGATTTTTATTTATTTTTTACTGACATCTGTACATGAGTACTATTATCTCCGCCATCTCTGATGAAATCGGCCGTGTTTTCTCTGCATTAGCGCTGTTTTGAACTTACACTGTTTGAATGCATTCGCTTACTGGATCCTTAGACTTTCCAGGAGTTTACCGGTTGATCTGATCGCAAAAAAACTGCTTCTTTTTATTTTCATAATATATTGTTTTCGTTAAAATTTACTGATTCAAATGAGTTATTTCATTACTCTTACCACCTGGCTATAGATCTGTTGCAGGACAGTAGATGTGATTTTGTGGGACAATGCGGGACACGTGCGAAACAGATACATTTAGACTACTACTGTTATGTTATGTAAAACCTGATTTACATTAGTTGGCATATGCGCCAATGTATGTTTCTGCCAGTGGATGCGTTTATTAAACTCAGGAGAGAAGATTATTTTATTTTACATGTAATGTCTGATTGATAGAAAGTGTGTCCGTTTTCTGTGAGAGTGAATGAATGAGAATCCACCTGCGAGCGGAGAGATGCGCTCTCGCATAGGCAATATAATGCACTCTGGACATCTGCCATTAAAATAACCACCTCAAACGAACTATTACAACGAGAAGAGAAGTGTCTCAAAGCTGCAATCGGTTTTTTAATTCATTAAATGAATGGAGAATATTGTGTTTTTTTCCATTTCCGTCGGTGGTGCTCGAGCACTGAGGTCCGCACTTGTAGCATTCCCAGCTGAACAGATGCACTTTACTCTCAGGAACTGATGTTTATAAAGGGTTTAATCTTCAAAAAACACCGTAAGAGCTGAATAAAAACAAACAAACAAAGATTAGACATTTGCCTGCAAATTGTATATAAATGCCCATAACAAGCCTATAAATAAATGAATACACATTTGCAATCTAATTGGCCCACACAATAAATCACATTTTTAGTAAACAGGCTAATTTAATAACCTTGTCTTACTATACTGTAGTAAGCCTGAATAATATGAATTATTTTAACACTTACAGTAAAAATATTTAATCCAGATAAAGCACCCATCAAAAAATGAACTTAACAACTGACAAACTTCTTTCAAAGTGCTGCCTGTATGACCTATATGATTTTATAAATTACAACAATGTCCTTTTAGAGTGCAATGAGAACTAAATGAAACACCCAAGTTAACTATGAATTATTTTGGTACAACTGACAATCTCAATTTAGAGAGAAAAACATAAAACATTCAAATAAAGACCTGATTTACTGTAAACAATCTATCTGGAGTGCAAACCAAGTGAAACTATAACATTGACGAGGCAATAGTAACCTGTGTTCTGCTTAAGACAGTAACAATGAATCACACTCTGAATAACAACATTAGCAAATGAAATGGTCATCACTGATATTCGAAACTTTCATATATGCTAACGACCCGCTAAACGTTAGTTAATCGCTTCAGAGGAGATCGCTAAAATAAACACTTCAAAAAGACTTTCAAAGTTTACCACACAGGATGAAATTAAAACGGTACCTTGTGCCCTTTATCAGCCAGGAGCTAAGAGATGGGGAGAAACCTTTTAAACTTATAATTGTACAGCGTGTACCCAAAAGTTAATCTTTCTTCTCTGGTAACGTTAATCAGAATGACGCTTCACGTACGAAAAAGTGCGCCAACATACACACAGGGCCGCTGCACATCCTTTTCCAGATTTCAAAATAAAAGCGTGTGGCAAGAAATGCAAACACTCTTGTAAAACAAATAGGAATACAATGTCCACACTAAGCACTCTGAGAAAATCACCAGTCAACCAAAAACATAAACAAATAAATAGTTATTTAGTAACATGTAATAATAAAGTCCTTTCTTGATTATTCCATGGCAACACCGCCCTCTATGGCTGGAAGTAAAGGTGTCGACCCAATGATTGGGGAATGTGATGGTCATTTACACTCCCACCAAAACATGAGTGATTTGTGTGACATTAAGGAATATAAATTACAAATGATTTTCAAATGAAAATGACCTTTAACTTTAAGAAACGGACGTAAAGTATCCATACTAAGGCAAATGAATTCTAGAATTTAAGTAATATGAAGAAAAGGATACACTTGGTTGCTCTTGGTAGCAGCTAGACGGCCTCTAGCAACAGGATCAGTTTCTGGACTGGCCGTTCAATGACAGAAAGCTTGTTGAGGCGACGACCATCGCTTTTCAGATTTTGGTCACCAAGTCATACCTTGACTCTTCTCACAAGCCCGTCTTTATCTGTAGTAGTCTCTGTAACTCTGGCCAGCCGCCACATATTTCTGGGCAGATCATCAGTCTTTTCCATGACAATGTCTCCTACTTGCAGGTTTCTCTTTGCTGTGCCAGCGCTGTCTGGTGGCAATGTTGGATAGATACTCCTTACGCAAACGACTCCAAAACTGCTCTGCGAGGTACTGAACATGACGCCACCTTTTCCTTGCATAGATGTCTTCTCTGATGAATCTGCCTGGTGGTGGTAATGCTGTAACTGACTTCATAGTAAGCAGGTTATTAGGGGTGAGAGGTGCAAGGCTGTTGGGGTCGTTTAAGTTATCAACTGAGAGTGGTCTACTGTTTACTATCGCCATAGCTTCATAAAAGAATGTCCGCAGTGATGCATCGTCCAGTCTACCAGAAGAGAGAGAGGGTGTTGAGCGAAGAACATTCCTCACTGTTCTGATTTGTCTCTCCCATACCCCACCAGCATGACTTGAATGGGGTGCATTTAGGACAAAATCGCACTGCTTTTCAGCTAAGAACACTGACAGTCGATCGGCGTCAATCTCCTTGCGAGCATTTTTCAGCTCATTCTTGGCTCCTACAAAGTTGGTGCCTTGGTCACATTTGATTTGGCGCACTGCTCCCCGCAATGCAACGAAACAGCGCAAGCCATTGATGAAAGCATCTGTAGACATGTCATCTAGCATTTCTATATGAATAGCTCTGGAGCTGAAACACGTGAAGAGGAGGCCGTACCTTTTATGATCCTTCCGACCCCGTTTAGTGACAAAGGGACCAAAGCAGTCCATACCACAGTATGTGAACGGTGGGGATGGATTCGTACGCTCTGAAGGGAGGTCGGCCATTCTTTGTTCTTCTGTGGGTCTCCTGAGCTTCCGACATGTCACACAGTGATGCACATGGGATGCTACTGCTCTGCTCATTCCTGGAATCCAGTAGCCTTGTGATCTGATCTCATTAATTGTGAGACCCTTTCCTTGGTGCTTGACATTCTCATGACACTGAGAGATGATCATCTTTGTTATATGGTGATCTTTAGGAATGATTGCTGGGTGTTTGACTGAGCTGGGTAAGGACGCGTAAGGACTGAGCTGGGTAAGGACTGAGCTGGGTAAAGCCTTCCTCCCACCTTGAGTACTCCTCCTTGATCTAGGAAGGCATCAAGATGATACAGTCTGCTGCTACGTGACAGCTGAGCCCCCTTGCTCAATAACTTGATATCCTCTGGATAGGTGTTTCTTTGTAAATCTTTAATGATGATGCATTTAGCATCTTCTCGTTCAGCTACTGTACTGTGACTGCTGGACTTGTCCCCTTTGGCTCGGCGAATGAGGCGAGCCACAGCTTGGACAGCTCCAGACCATGAAGACAGCTTTGACAAGCGGTCCGAGAGGCTGACTTCTGTTGTTTGTGCACTCAAAGTCTGAGCCTGTCTCACTTCAGGATCTCCAATTGTTAGTGCTGTGTCAATATCTGCAACAGGAGGTATATCCTTCTTCCATAAGAATCCTGGCCCTGTCAACCAATTAGATGTAAGAATCTCACCAGCATTTAAACCTCTTGACGCATGGTCAGCAGGGTTTTCATTAGTGGGAACATATCTCCACTGTTGAGGAGTAGTGCAGAGATGTATCTTTTGCACTCTGTTCGCCACGAATGTGTGAAAACGACGTGCTTCATTGTTAATGTATCCCAAAACCACTTGGGAGTCGGTCCAGAAGTGCTCTTCTATGTCCGCATATTCCAGCTCCTGTTTAAGCATATTGCTCATGGCAACTGAGATGACAGCAGCTGTCAGTTCGAGCCTGGGAATAGTCTGGACCTTAATGGGAGCAACTCTGGATTTACCGATGACCAGGGCACAATGGATGTTTCCTTCTTCGTTTGTGAGTCTCAAATAGGTACACTGGCCATATCCACTGTTGCTCGCATCAGAGAAGTGATGAAGTTCTCTTTTGATGACCTTTCCAAAGTTTGCAGGCATATAGCAGCGGGGTATGCTGATCTTTTCCAAGTTCACAAGATCAGCTTTCCAATGTTCCCAGTTTGGCTGCAATTCTTTAGGAAGGTGGTCGTCCCAGCCTGTTCCATTTCTGCACATTTCCTGAAGCACTAATTTTCCGCTGAGCAAGAAAGGAGCAATAAAGCCCAGTGGATCATACAAAGACGCAACTGTGGATAGTATGCCACGGCGTGTTGCTGGCTGGTCTTTGAGGTCAACAGAGAATCTGAAGTTGTCAGAATCAATGTGCCAGTGGATCCCTAAAGCTCTCTCTAAAGGTGTGTCATCGAAGTTGAGGTCAAGCGCCTTTACTTCAATAGCTCGTTCAGAAATTGGAATGCTATCCAGGACAACTCTGTCATTTGAAATAAATTTGTGCAGTCTAAGACCACCTGAGGCACACAGTTGACGAGCTTCTCTTGCTACCTGGATAGCTTCTTCTGTGCTTGCTACACTGGTGACACCGTCATCTACATAAAAGTCTGTTGTGATGAATTTGGAGCCAAGAGGATACATACCCTCATTCTCCTTAGCCAGATGTTTCAAACCATAGTTGGCGCATCCAGGTGACGAGGTTGCACCGAAAAGATGGACCTTCATGCGGTACTCTTGTGGGTGTAAAGCTAAGTCTCCATTTTTCCACCAGAGAAAACGGAGGTAGTTTCGATCTGCTTCTTCCACATGAAATTGGTGAAACATCTTTTCAACATCGCACATAAGGGCCACGGGATGTTGTCTGAATCTTACAAGAACACCAGTCAGATTATTCATTAAATCTGGGCCTTGGAGCAAGTGGTCATTGAGGCTGGTTCCCTGGTACTTGGCGGAGCAGTCGAAGACAACACGGAGCTTGTCTGGCTTCTTAGGGTGATACACCCCATGATGAGGGATGTACCGCTTCTCTCCATCCTTTCCTTCATCATGCACTTCTTCTGCATCACCTCTTTCAATGACCTCTTCCATAAACCTCACATAGTGTTCCTTGTACTTTTCATCTTTCAGTAATTTCCTTTTAAGATGATTGAGCCTTACGATGGTAAGCTGCTTATTGTTAAGCAAATGAGGTCTCCTTTTGAATGGAAGAGGCATCTCGTAATGCCCGTGGTCATTCTTCCTTATGCCTTGCTGCATTTTGGTCAAGAAGAGGATGTCATCCTGTGACACAGTTTTATTATCTTCACCAGCATCTTTGAAGTCATACTCCAATACTTTAATAACATCTGCTGGGGTCACTGGAGGAAGCTCTTTAATGCTGACTCTATGACAGATGGTGTTGAAGCTTAGTGATTCATGGCGTGAAGACAGGCGACCAACAATACTCCATCCTAGGTCTGTATGGACTGCATAAGGTTCATCGTCTCCTCCTAAAATCACCTGTTTTGGTGCCAAAGCCTTTGGACAGCTGTAGCCTATCAGAAGACCAACCTCACAATCCTGCAGAGGTGGAATTTTGTCCACTATTGTGGAGAGATGCTTCCAGTGCCGTGCTGTGTCACAAGTAGGGATGTGAGTACGGTTCACTGGAATGGAGTCCTTAGTGTAGGCAGGAGGCAGGTTGAGGACAACGGAGGAGCTGTAGCCTCTTACTTTGAGACCTGACACCCTTTCACTTGGCATGACAACATCCTTTGCGGTCATGGTTGTCAACTTCAGTCTCACAGGACAGGAGTCAGCTTGTAACTTTTCGCTCAGCTCTCGGTCGACAAACACAGTATCACTCTGGGTGTCAAGCAGAGCATAAACAAGTTTTTCAGAGCCTGGATCCCTCTCGGTTGACACCCACACTGGCACGATCATGGAAGTATTGGCAGAGTGCTCATCATTCTCTACCTTGTGAGACGTAGCAGTAGTTGTCTCTGTGTCATCTTGGTTTGAGACTGATGCAGAGTTGACTTTCTTTGTGTAGTTTTCATCATGTAGACACGTTGGATGTCTACCTCTACAAGTGTCACAGGATAGACGGTGACGGCAGTCTTTTGCGCTGTGGCCTGGTTTCATGCAACCATAGCAGAGTTTGTTCTCCTTCACATATTTCTGTTTCTCTTCTAATGATTTTGCTACAAATTTAGGACAGTCGTGAATCTTATGCTTGCTGTCCTTGCAGAAGAAACACATTTTGGAATTTCCTTTAGTGGGCCGTTGTTCATTTTCATCATTTTGTTTATTTTCCATAGCTGTTTGAATGCGAAAGACGTTAGCCCTGTTCCTTTTACTGTTGTTCATTTTCATCATTTTGTTTATTTTCCATAGCTGTTTGAATGTGAAAGACGTTAGCCCTGTTCCTTTTACTGTCCTTAAGGTTCCGTTTTTCCGAAGTGGGGTCAGAGGCACGAAGAGCGCTGAAGGAGGTGACAGGATTACAAGTAATCTCTGCTTCCATTGCCATGAAGGTCACAAAATCTATAAACTTTGGAAAGTCACGAGTCTCAATCAGTGTCTGTGTGACCTGACGGTTCCACCGTGCTGCTGCCCAATCTGGTAATTTGTGTACAAGTTTCTGATTTTCATCACAGTCATTTAGTATTTCAAGCCCTTTGACATGAGGCATAGCTTGATGACATGCATTCAAGAAGTCAGAGAGTTCTCTGAAACCTTCAGCATCCCTAGGCTGAATCTTAGGCCATTTGGCTAGTTTTTCCCTGAATGCCTTCTGTATGACAAATGGCTGTCCATAACATTGGTTCAGCTTGTTCCATGCATCCTTATAAGGCTCCTCGTCATTCCTGTAGAAGATACCATCAAGAGACTTACGAGCTGGCCCACCAATATACCTTTTTAAATAGTGCAGCTTGTCAGCAGAAGAAATGGCCTTTCCATCAATGAGCGACACAAATGCAGCCTTCCACTCAATGAACTGGATAGGATCACCGTTGAACACAGATGGTTCTGTTGTAGGCAGCCTGTTCAGAGATATGCTATCTTGGACAGCTTGAGCAAGATAAGATATATCTGATTTTGGAGGTGTGGATGTTGCAGTGATGTTGGTAGGACGCGTTGCTGTGATGTTAGTAGGACATTGGATGGGAAATGGAACCACATGCTGTTGCGTAGCTAAGCTTAGATCCTGCTGTTCCCCTCTATTCGAGTCTGAAGAATGAATGCTGACTTCCTGTGCCATTTCTTGATCATAAGCCTGCAGTCTGGCCCTAGCTGCTTTTAGATCCTTCTCTGCCTTTAGTTTTTCCAGTTCACACTTCCGAGCTTCAATCTCTTGCATCATCGAGTATTCCGCTTCTTTGGCTGCTAATTCAGCAACTGCATCAGCCCGCTTGGCTGCAATGGACATAACTGTAGACCTTGATGATGTGAGGCGTGAGACGGTGGATCCATAGACAGAGCGACCATAATCGTGATGGAGTAACTCACGAAGGCTGTGTTTTACATTTTCTTGGTCAAAATCCTCAAGGCATGCCATTCTGTCAAAAATGATCTTTGAAATATCTTTTGTCACAGCTTCACAAGTATCAATTCTGCATCTAGTGTCACTGGATGGAGCGATGTAATCTCTGATTTCCAGGTAGACATGCATGACATCATCCCTTCCCTTCTCAAGTGTATTAATAAGCACTATCAGTTGGCTCTCACTAACGTCTGTTTTTAGCTCTTCCCTTGTGTTGCGAGCCAGGTCCTTCCAATGTTCGTACAGCTGAATCAATCTTTTCTCCTTTTTCAGGGCCTCCTCCTTTTTATATGCACGCATCTTCTCCGTAGGGTTCCGTTGTCGATCAGAAGGGTGAAGCTCCTCCTCTTCCGTTCCATTATGAGGGGCATCCACCTGCTGGTCAGGGTCTTTATTTTCAGATGCATCCATTTTCTTTAAAGGGTGCCACAGACTTAGATCATTACATCAAGTCCTTTGGTTGTCATTACACAGCTTTCAGATGTGTGGCAGGACTGATGAGGACAAGCTCTTACTGTAGCATTCCCAGCTGAACAGATGCACTTTACTCTCAGGAACTGATGTTTATAAAGGATTTAATCTTCAAAAAACACCGTAAGAGCTGAATAAAAACAAACAAACAAAGATTAGACATTTGCCTGCAAATTGTATATAAATGCCCATAACAAGCCTATAAATAAATGAATACACATTTGCAATCTAATTGGCCCACACAATAAATCACATTTTTAGTAA
Source organism: Spinibarbus caldwelli (assembly GCA_039654775.1). Classification (NCBI taxonomy): domain Eukaryota; kingdom Metazoa; phylum Chordata; class Actinopteri; order Cypriniformes; family Cyprinidae; genus Spinibarbus; species Spinibarbus caldwelli. The sequence goes on along the minus strand of CM077246.1, from coordinate 32,167,743 downwards.
ACAGGCTAATTTAATAACCTTGCCTTACTATACTGTAGTAAGCCTGAATAATATGAATTATTTTAACACTTACAGTAACAATATTTAATCCAGATAAAGCACCCATCAAAAAATGAACTTAACAATTGACAAACTTCTTTCGAAGTGCTGCCTGTATGACCTATATGATTTTATAAATTACAACAATGTCCTTTTAGAGTGCAATGAGAACTAAATGAAACACCCGAGTTAACTATGAATTATTTTGGTACAACTGACAATCTCAATTTAGAGAGAAAAACATAAAACATTCAAATAAAGACCTGATTTACTGTAAACAATCTATCTGGAGTGCAAACCAAGTGAAACTATAACATTGACGAGGCAATAGTAACCTGTGTTCTGCTTAAGACAGTAACAATGAATCACACTCTGAATAACAACATTAGCAAATGAAATGGTCATCACTGATATTCGAAACTTTCATATATGCTAACGACCCGCTAAACGTTAGTTAATCGCTTCAGAGGAGATCGCTAAAATAAACACTTCAAAAAGACTTTCAAAGTTTACCACACAGGATGAAATTAAAACAGTACCTTGTGCCCTTCATCAGCCAGGAGCTAAGAGATGGGGAGAAACCTTTTAAACTTATAATTGTACAGCGTGTACCCAAAAGTTAATCTTTCTTCTCTGGTAACGTTAATCAGAATGACGCTTCACGTACGAAAAAGTGCGCCACCATACACACAGGGCCGCTGCACATCCTTTTCCAGATTTCAAAATAAAAGCGTGTGGCAAGAAATGCAAACACTCTTGTAAAACAAATAGGAATACAATGTCCACACTAAGCACTCTGAGAAAATCACCAGTCAACCAAAAACATAAACAAATAAATAGTTATTTAGTAACATGTAATAATAAAGTCCTTTCTTGACTATTCCATGGCAACACCGTCCTCTATGGCTGGAAGTAAAGGTGTCGACCCAATGATTGGGGAATGTGATGGTCATTTACAGCACTTACTCCTTTTAGAGCCGTCCACGCAGTGGTCATCGACAGAAAACCCCCACAACCCCTAATCCTAACCACTGCATATCATATGCACACCAAAAATCAATTTCTGCATATAAATAGATCGCCAAATAGAAACAGAACTATTGTGGTATTGATGCGCACTTTCATAATTTACGATATAAAGCTGCATAGATTTTTATTTTAAGACAATCATATGCGGGCCTTGAGTTTGACACGTGTGCATTAGACTCAAAGTTGTGTTCGTCTCGGATCTTGATTGAAACAGGCACAGATGCAAGCATTCAAGGAGAAAGAAGAATCGATGTCATGAAGATCAGGACACTCTCTCAGGATGAATGGATGTAGAAACTGAAGCATGTTCTTCTCTTGATTACACGAGAAACAGACACGTTCCTCACAGTATGATTTTGCATATCTTATATTATGTACATTAACATTGGTAAATGGTTTGTGCCGGTGCACTAAAAAAGTTTCTAAACTCACATCTGAGTATAACCAGCATTGATTTGTTTGTCTATTGTTTGTCTGTATTCTGAGGGAAATACATTTTTGAACTGTTATAAGATCATACAAGGAATACATTTTCAGATATAAAAATCACACGTTTTGGATTAATATTTATTCACAGTGTTTAACATGATACATCATAAATCATATGAGACATCAAATGAGACACAAGTGATGTGATCTCCGATGATTCATTTTGATATTGAGCATTCCTGAACAATAAAAGCAGATTGTAATAATATCTTTTGCAAGTCTTCATTCCTGTTTGTTACTCAGATCCACTGTTTCTTTTTACAAAATAACGTCCTTTTCACGCCAAATGTGCAGCTGAAGGGACAGGGACAATGTTAATTGCTACATTCAAAGAAAGATTTTAAAATGCAGGCTAAATATCATATGTTCAGCTAATTGTCAGCCTCTTACGTGTGCTTCTCGTAAACAATTAGCGGATATGCATATAAACAGCCTTTTAATTAACAGAGTAGAATAATCATGGCTGATAGTAAGACATGCAAACATAAAAGAAAACCAAACTGGACACAAGAACAGCTGTTACTTCTTGCCCAGCTGGTTAATGAAAACAAGGATATAATCAAAGGAGAATGTAGAGTTGGGATAACCTCCAGAACCAAAGGCAATACCTTTTTAAAAGCCCATTATTTTTAAGATTTTCTCCTAAATTGGCGAGTTATGAGCTACTTTTAGCCTTAAGATGTTTTGTGAATACGGGGCCTGATCATCTCTATAATAATCTGTGCGAGGGGAAAGATTTCCACATGCAGATTTAAAAATGTGTTCAAGATGGTGACGTGGAAAGCTGTCGTGAGCTGTGCTTCAAACCAAACCGAGCGTGTTTTAAAGGGTGCTCAACATGAACAGTGTTGAACTGAATGATTAGTTAACGTGTCTTGGAGGCACATGTAGATGCAGTGTGTGTGTGTGTGTGTGTTGCATTTGTCAAATGCTGTGGCCTAAACATCACTTTATTTTGAGCTGGACTGATAACGATCACTAGGCAGAAGATTTCATCCTCTGTGGAAAACAATCACAATGCTTTAAAGCTTTTGTCCACACCTTTTGAAGCGAAGCAAGGCAAGTTTGTTTATATAGCACATTTCATACACAATGGTAATCCAAAGTGCTTTACATTTAAAATGAATTAAAATAATCATACAAATATATAATCACAACAATAAAACTAGAAATGTACAATTTTTAAAATGATTTAAAAATGTATTTAAAATGAATTAAAACAGTTAAGAATAGAAAATGATTGCATTCAGGTTTATATTCAGAGAGCATATCTGCAATGTATGAATGAATCCTGGAACTCAGCTCATGCATGACACAAGGATATAAAACACCAGAAACTGACGTAGAATCCAAACAGTCAACATTATGACAACGTTTTAGAGGACGTTCACCGATTTTTCACCTAGCTTTGTGCTGTTATCCTGTCATGTATATAAATGAACAGTGTATGCTGTTTCTCCATGTTATCTGCATGCATATCTCTCCATTTAACACATCGTTCATTGGACTTTTGACAGCTTCAAGGCTTTTGTTGAAATTACAGATCATATTTTCACATTGTATTCCTGCTGACAGACAAGGCCTTGTTTTGTACTTCTACATCATTATCTGTGCTATTTATAGACCAGAACCATGGTGTTTTTTCCAACTCGATCTTTACTCAAATAACACTTTGCATATTTCTCTTTAAATATCACCCTTCAAGTCATTGCTCAGTTATATGTGGTTGTTTCTGTGTGAAAATATGAAATCAACTCATCAAGAACACAGTCTGAGGCGTGGGCTGCTCTTAATTTAACAGTCACACACAATCTGACTACACTAGTATAACACACAAACAGCTGCACTTTCAACATTTTTATTCAAGTCAAAAATGATCATTGACAAGGACAGGCTGGAAGAAAGTGGCACAGGTGCCCTGTCCTTTAACAAACAGTCAGAGCTTTATAAAAATGTTAATAATTTAAAATACTTAATATATAAATATTGATGATAATCAGAATAACATATTGTATTTATTCCTACCTTCATGTCAGCTTTGTGGTTTCATTGTTGGGATTATAATACAATGTATAATGTGGCAGGAATAAGTTTGTGAACCCTTGAAAATATCTGGATTTTTGCATTGATTAGTCACAGAATAACCTCTGATCTAAACTGAGCTCAGAGTAATAGACAAACACCATCTGACTACACTAATAATGTACTGTATGTACTTTTATTGCATACAGTGAGTAATCATTCACAGTGCAGCGTGGCGAAAGTAAGTGAACCCTTGAATTTCCTTAAACATTTTCTGGCTTTGACTCATTTTGGACCATGCCTCCAAATCTGTGTTAGTTCATCAATATTTCAGGGATGGTGTAGCCCTCTTTGGGTTGCGTCACAACGTCACTAAAATCAGACAAAACGAGATAGGGACAGTGTACCCAACATTTCAGAATGTAGCAAGAGAAAAGGATACAGCGTCAAGGCATTTAGCAGAGTATGTAAAAGTCCCAGTCTTGACAAAGTCCAATCGGGCCACAAAGATACGCAATCCTAAATCCTAGGACCACGAAACAATCCCATTGGCATAATCCAACCCGGGGGAGAAGTAGGTATCAGCCTTTTAAGTAGCCTTTAAAGCCCCATAGCAGAGTCCTCTGTGAGCTTCTCTGCAAACTTTCAAACACTTTAGATTAACATTTTGCAGGGGTACATCAAAATGTGCATTTGAATATCAGTAAAGCATTAAATGCCAAAATTCACTTAACTTCCTGAACACCATATGATTCCAGGCCTGTTCACCCCACACCAGCAAACTCCATCACCATGCTTTTCTCCCTTCTCCTCCTCTCTACTTCCCCCAAACCTTAAAACCATTTCTCTCTTTGTTACCCTCTAGAGGACAGGATGAAAATTTCATCCCTGTAACTGAATAACTGTTACACCATATTTCATGTTTTGCATACATTGTCATACATAAACACAAGTTGTTCAAATAGGAACTTTATAGGGGCAGAGCAGGTCATAGAGAAGAAGTTATGATTTTGACATTCTACATATCTGGATTAACTATAAAAATGTGTTACTAAGTTTTTGGAAATATGATGTGCTACATAAATTTGATTATGACTTCAATGTGATTCCCATTTCAGAATGAGATCCCAGACTGTGCACTGTTTACCACTATGACTTTTGGTAGTGACACAGACACTGCATCTGAGGGAGAGCAGGAGAGCACAGACAGGGTTGATATTCTCACTACAGCTGAGGCAGAACCTCGTAAGGAATCACAAGTAGTGGTTCAGAGTGAAACACCTTGTACTGACAGCACTGTAAATGCAAACTTGCCAAAGCCCCTTACACATTTGTTTGAGAAGCACAGTTTACGGTCACAAGATGAGCTGGATAAAATCATGCAAACCATCCCTGCACACTTTAGTGAACTGAATTGTAAGCACCTCCAAGAGAGTACACGGGGTCAGTCCTCTTGTGAACAGTGGTTCGAGCAGACACAGGGCCGAATCACTGCAAGTCACTTTAACGAAGTCTTAAGATGCAAGACAAGTCAAGCTAGCTTGACATCTAAAATCATGGGTTACACATCCAACAGAAATGCACCAGCCTTAGCTTGGGGAAAGAACAATGAAAAACTAGCTATAGAAGCCTTTACTTCAAACCAGATGACTTGTCATGACAGCTTGAGGGTGGAAGAAGTTGGGTTAGTAGTAAATCCAAAGTTTCCTCATTTAGGAGCCAGCCCAGATGGAATAGTCCATTGCAAGTGCTGACCACCTGCTACACTTGAAACAAAATGCCCCTTGAAGTATGCAAATATGTCCATACCTGATGCTATCAAAAGCAAAGATTTCTGCCTAGGGAAAAATTTTGAGCTTAAAAAGGACCATGCAGACTATGCACAAGTTCAGGGGCAAATGGCAGTGTGTGAACTCAAAACATCATACTTTGTAATTTGGACAACAGCGGAGTGCCACACTCAGAAGGTAGAGTTCTCTGAAGAGTACTGAGCTCAGATCACGCCAAAACTAGATCTCTTCTACAGACAGCACATTCTCACTGAACAAACTGAAGAAACAATTTCTGATCGCAGAGTCTTCCTGTTTGTGTAAAAGAATGTCTAAAACATCTGTCACACAGTGCTCTGTCTGCCGCAGGAACCTTTACGTAGTACCCGAACTAATTGTGGAACTACCCACTTTTTGGCGTGTTCGCACCGCGGGAACTAGGAACTGTTTTAGTTCCTGGAACTCTGTTTGGAGGAACTAAATTAGCTCCTACTTCAGAGTAGGGTCTAAAACAGTTCCATAGGAACTATCGTGATGTAAGTGTACACTGATTGGCTAAATGCGTACGAAAACGCCCTCACCCGCCATGATTTAAAGCACCGTGTAAACACATACCGTGTAAACATTGTATCAACTTATATTTCGCAAGAATGGAGAACAGCGATAGATGGACGGATGCTGAAGTGCAGGCACTTTTGAACATTTATGCAACGGAGGAAATCCAGTTGGAATTCGAAGGAACAAAACGCAACATTAAGGTATTTGAGTCTATTGCTTCTCAGCTAGCGGCGCTGGCTATCCAGCATACAGCTAAGCAGTGCCGTGACAAAATTAAGAAGTTAAAACAAGACTAAAAATACCACGCACAAATGACATCGCTGTCGACCAGCTTACGTCACTTCCTAGTACCCGCTGTCGGTGCGAATGCAACCCTTTAAATGGCACTGGGAAATAGCTCGTGCAAAATTGTCCCAGTACTTTAGTACTGTACTTTTAGTTCTGGAGCTAAAGCCGTACGAAAGGGGCTATAGTTGGAGTAGGTCATTGCTCTTGCACTGAGTGATGTTGGTCGATCAGTGAATATCTCGCTGCAGTCTATGATACACCTCACTGAATTGAAAGGGGGGCTTCTGAAGAGGGCAGGAAGATTCTTTTTAATTTCTTCCCTTGCAGACCAATGAATTAGAGAGGTGAAACGCTGTGCCATTATGTTCAACCAGTCATGAAATATTGCAGAGATTGTTGCACAACTGCAATGAAACCTGAAGGCAAGATCTTTATGAGTGAGGCCAAGTCTCTAAGTAAAACTGGAGAGCTGTTGGAGGACTCCGTGTTCTCGGACTCCAAGCAGTGGTGAGATATGTCAGAAGTGCGAAGAAGACTTTGGACGAGCGAAGGCCAGTGTAGAAGTGAATGATCTGATCATCCTTTAAGTCCACATCATATTTCAGTTGTTTCCTCTCACGGGCGAGTGTTTGAACCTTTGACTCTAGGCTTCTCTCTTGCTCTTTGTAAAATGTGTTCAATTTCTCCATTCAATATCCCTCATAGTGAGATCTGTTCCAACACACATATCACTGTAGGACTTAACTTCTGTTACATCTGAGTCCATGTCCTCTACTTCCTCCGCTGGCTGACCTGTAGTGCTCATCTCATTTACCTCTGATGCTCGTCTCAGAGACCTCTGATATCGGTCCATAAGCTACAGCTTTCACACATCACTGGTTGAAGATACAATGCAAAAGAAGCTTTTCTTATTTAGTGTTTTCATCTTGCTTCCAGTCCAAATATCTAACAAATCTTATATCAAGATGTATTTACTAAACAAGTAAAAAGTTTTATCTTGTTTTTAAAAAAAAAAAAATTGAAAAAATTGAAAAAAAAAAAGACTTTTTTTCAAACTGAAAATAAGGTTATTTTTCTGACCACATTAGTAGATAATTTTGCTTGTTTTAAGCAAAAACTAAATTTTGACCAGCTTTTACTTGTCTAGTAAATGCTTCTTGATTTAAGAATTTTTAGATATTTGGACTGGAAACAAGGCAAAAATACCATGTAAGAAAAGCATTTTTTTGCAGTGTAGATTATGAACATTGAGCAAAAGCCAAGAGCATTTTGGTTAAAGATAAACACAAGATGAAAAAAAAAAAAAACATTTAATTGTATTAACACTTAATTTCATGCTAGCAGTTGAGTGGTCTCAGTTTGCAGATATTCAATTGATATCTACAAATAAACTAACTAGCTACCAGTCTGACCACTATATATCGCCCTGTAACACTTTTAAAAGGGTCTTAAATTAGTATATATTTAGGTATCATGAAAAAAAAATCATTAACATTTTACAGCATTTTTAAACAATTAATTTTACAGCATATTGACATTCATTTATATAAATTTACAAAAGTTCATAAAGAACAGTATTGCTTGTTTGTGGATTAACAACATTGTTCATATGGCAAAATCAGGTTAAAACATGAAAACGTACAGTCATTAAAAACATTTTTTAATTAAATAATTTTTCTTCAATATTTACTTAATTTATATTTAACTTACCCAGGTTAGTTAAGTTAAATGTTAAAAATAATAATGTTATTGTTACATTAGTGCATGATGGAATTAACATTAACAAAGCTTAATAAATGAAGGGAAAAAATGTTGTTTACCATTATCCTTTGTGAAGTAATGCAGATAGCTAATGTTACACAATAAAAAAAATATTGTAAAGTGTTACACATTGCATCTCTCAGCTGAATAGATAGCTAGGCAACTAATGTAAACTACTATTTTCCTAATTACAGCCCACAGAATATTTAGAAGTGAAAACGGAAATAAAACCTGGCTTTTTTACTACAAATGTATCAAAACGCTAACACTAGCTATCTACAAATGAAAACAAAGACGGAGCCACAATGCTAGCTCAAATTTAGATTCAACATAGCGTTACTTAACTATAGTGAACATATGGGAATACAAATTAATGTAGTAATAATCATTCACTTACAAAAACGTCGTTTACTTACCAGAAACAAAATGTGTGCTACATATCCTGGAGTTGCTATCCAGCCTTCTCTCTTCACTGCTGCAATCCAAGCGTCATTTTTCGGAAATCTAAACACTTTAATTTCCGACAGCAAGTTAGTTCCTGGCCTGAGAGAGCATCCAACCACCGAACAACATGGTCCTAGTTTTAATTTTGCCATTTTTTAATCGCAAGAATAAATAAACTGTCGCAACATCACCGTGTATAAACCGTCTCCCGCCAATGTTTTGAACGTGTGCGTCAACTAACCGGAAACGTCCAAGGGCCAAAGACGTCACTTCCTTACATGAACGAAATAGCCGTTGAAAAGGTCTATATTGCATGACTACGGACAAATTTGCAAATCACCATAAAATCTCACAGTTTGACCTAAAATTGGAAAAGTGTATATATATATATATATATATATATATATATATATATATATATATATATATATGAAATTGGTGTTTTAATTGTTATATACTATTTTTAAGTATATATTTTTGTAATTTATAACATTTGGAAAGGATAACAATTTCTTTTATCAAGGATAGGAACACAAATTCACCTATGAAAAGTAAATGTCACACAAATAATATGAGAAAAAAAAAAGAAAAAAAAGCACATTCAAGTGGGGAGCGGGACCATAATAACTTCCCATATTTGGAAGGTCATGTGTCTGCTGGTGGTTGAGAGACAACAGGAGGATCAACACTAGGAGTCTTATTCTCATCTGAGGAGGATGCCTCATAATCAGGGACCTCCTCAACATTATCGTCTGTCTCAGACACATTCTCCTGTCACTTTCACTGTCAAAAAACTGGGACAAAATCTCATTGACAGAAAACCTTTGCTTAGAGGCCATTGTCAATAGAGAAAGAGAGAGAGAGAGCATAAAGAGAGAGCACAGAGCACAAAGAGAAATGGTTCAGAAGGCTTCTGTGTAAGCTTTTATATGTTTGCTCCTCCCCTGTAAACCATGATAGTTTCTTATTTTTTTTTTTTTTTTATGAATATATAAAATTATAGTGAATATTACAAAATTATAGCATGTTATAGTGACCTCAATATCACCCAAAACAAATGTGTGTAAAATGTTGATAATGTTGATAAGAGCCTGGGGTCAAATTGACCACAAAGAACACCGATGCTACAAAATGTGTAGAGGACATTGGAAAAATATCATCATGTTCATTTTATGTTTACTGAGTTGTCCCCATTAAATTAGGAAAAGTCAGCTGCTGACAGAGATGTAGGAAACATCGGTAAACTGAAAATAGCTCATTAAATAACTTAACCCGTTTAATCCCAAATTTTTTCCAGACATGAAAATATCCAGATGATGTGTCATTAGTAACCCTTTGAAATAATCAATAATTGTTGTTTTGAACATTTTTTAGAAAAGTGTGTGAAAAATTATGTTTTATGGTCGGTGGGATCATTTGTATATTAAATGAACATATTTCTGCAATCATAAAAATTGTTATATATCTCAGCCCAGCTATTTTAAACTCTATTTCATCACATTATAGGGTTACTATTGTGCATACTATTGTTACCTTGTACAACACTGATAGGAAAATACAAAAAAAAAAAAAAAATGACTGCATTCCCCAATGGGCCCCCTAGGGGGTGCAGCATGGAGTTCCCTAGAAGTGGAACACATCTCTTCCATATTTATTTGACCCTCTAACTCTAGCACTCTCTATTCTAATTCTATTCTTAAAAAAAAAAAAAAAAACCTTGCCCCTTTTAGACTTGCACTCTATTCATTTACTGCCTTTTCATAAACCTTTACCTTTCAAAAATAGTAGAGTATAACATTACCAGAGTTTATAAATGGGTAAAGGACATGTAACCTGCAGAAAATAAATACCTGTGTATGTGTATTTTTGTATTGATTTATAACAGATGCTAAAGTTAGATGCTCATCTGATGTTGTGTGTTGCTGGTAAGTTATGTGTTAATATCTGTCTTTTAGAGATTTTTCACATTTTTCTGATGTGAATGCCATGCATTAGATATATTACATTTTTAATCGTATAATAGTCTCAAAGATAACATACTCTGTTCGTGTTTATCATATAACCGCAAATGTCAGTACAATTTAAATGAATTAAGATTGTTTAAAGCAGTGGTTCTCAAAGTGTGTTACTCAGGCTCCCTCTAGTGGTACGCAGAGGAATCACTAAATTAAATATAAATTAATGTTAATACATTTTAATTTAATCTTTATTTGTTTTTGTTTTTTTGTTTTTTTACATTTAAGTACAGTACAGTTTTTATTTAACTTTTGGCACAACACATTTTAATTTAATCATTAAGTTTGTTATTTACCTGTATGTAAGCACAGTGCAGTGTTAATATTCAAACTGTGTATTTACAATGTTAAAGTGGCTGACAACAATAAATATTCTTATTAGGAATAAAACTGCCTCGTTTTTGATCTGTGCAGAGCTGTAGCAGAATAGTTAGGCCTCCTACGCTACTGAAATTTAATGTTAGTCATTATGGTGGTGCTTAGAGAGCCAAATATTTTCTGAAGTGGCACTTGGTATAAAAAGTTTGAGCACCACTGGTTTAAACGAAGGGTAAGAACTTCTTAAGAACTTTTCAGTAAACCATTTCTTCTTTCCCCTTGCAGAGTCATCAAGGATCCAGCTTATTATTGGCAAACTGGTAAGGAATTGTTCATCTGCTACATTGTGCTGTCACTTCTGGAAGAGATTCATTGACCTTTTGTGATGGGTTTTGATTTTACTTTGTTTAATAAAAATGTACTTAATTTGATTTTACCTGTTTTACTAAATACACTGTACAGTTAGGATTCTGATTAAAACGGTGTAACTGGGGGCTCTGAAAAAGATGCTTGTGAATAATTTGTTAATATTGTAAACTTTCATCTGAATACATTAAATAGGTGTTTAATGAATAGTGTTGTGCACTTTGTTTCCAACCCCACTGTTACTGAACTGTAAAGTGAAAATATTGTGTGAGATTTGTTTGCATTCAGTTTTCGGTTAAAGATATTTCACAATATCAAAGCTGATATTTTACGAGTATTTATTTTTGGTGTTTTTGTTTTTATTTGTACACAAGTGTGAGAGAGAGGAGGGGACGGCATCAGAAAGGACCTAGAGCTGGGACTCTTTCAAGGATCACCCGAAGCACAACCACGCGATATGCACAAAGCTGTTGGTTCTGACATTTTATCAGAATCTGAAGAAACATTTCTACTTAAAATATTAAATGCATTTCATTCAAGGCAGGGTTTTTCCTGCATAAAGAATTTCAAGGCGACTGTTTCTGTCAAATTTAGTGCCGCCTCTGACTGTCGACAAAACTCAGACAGACGCTCTGTTGCAGGTTTCATTCTCAAACTGTTCTACATTTTCACTGCACAAATGTACAAATCTCTTGTAATGAGACACATTAGTAAAACATGTTTTCACAGAAATTATAGTTTTCCACCAAAATAAAAGATCAACTGCTTTCAGTCATAAAAGTACAAGGGTTTCTCTCGCAAGTGCAGCGCAAAATATGCGTTATTTTACAAAAACTTTTTTTTTTTTCTTTTTTTGAGTTTTTAAATATTGTATTTGGATTGTTCTAGTACAGGTTTTTAACAATACATCCAAGCACAAACACTGCAAGCTAAAGTTTGGGAGTATTTTCATGTGTTTTATACAGTATGTTTCCAAAATAAAACTGTTGTTTTACAAAATTGAGCATGTGGTAGTTTATTGAAGTTGATTGTAAAGCCATTGCTGCCAGTCATTTGATTTTTAACCTTTATGTATGTACAGTGTTGATCTAAATGCAAACTAGGTGCTAACTGAACGTACAGTTGTGTATTCACCCATGTTGAAAGTATGACGGTGAAATGTCACAATATCAACATTGATTCAATTTCCTAAATGTCACTAGATGACATCATAATGGCAAATTCACTGATTATATAAAGATGAATATAGATCAGTGGGCAAGATGAGAACTTTGATAAGGTTTGTCCAAGAAGTCGCTATATTTGCCCCTAAACTTTAAAATAAAATAAAAAAAAAAGGTCTCAAAAGGGGTGGGCACGTCGCTAAATCTAGTTACAAAATTGTTAAATTGGCAACACTGATTATCCAGCGTTGATTCAACCATGTGACGTTGATCCACCGGTGAATCAAGGCTGAAATGCCGGCTGGGAGTAATCAGTAATCAGTCATTTAATTACATTTTCAGAGTAACTTGCCCAACCAGACATGTTCAGGTTGTTGACGTGGGCTTTATGTTCCTGGCTGCTGATTGGCTAGAACCAGACATCACAATCTTGATAAACCGTATAAATGCATTCTGAAGCAGCTGTGAAAGAATCAGGCTGATTCTGCTGACGGATCACAGACAGTTCAGAAAGGGTTCTTGTTCTGGATTTGAAGAAACCCTTCCTTTGAGCAGTTTTACTGGTTCAGATTTAATTTAGTGTTTTACTCCATCAGACCAGTGCTGCAGCAATGCATCACTTCATTTCCATGATGTTTTCACTGCTAGTCATTACTGGACTGCAGGAGAGTGTGGAGAGTTACACATTGGAGCTGACTGTGCCGAATGGAGCAGGATGGGGGTCGTGGGGTGACAGCCAAATGTGTCCAACTGGAACGTATGCCGCAGGATTCAGTCTAAAGGTAAGCGAAGAATTGAATTAATTGCAGTAAAGTATGTTTAATGCTTGAAAATGTGAGCTGGTGACTGAGGGTTGAAGATTCAAATCCTTAGGGGGGAAAAAAAAAAACCTCTGGAGTTGCTGTTAGTAATTCAGTTCCAGGTAAGTTTTTGACTGCTTTGCTTAACACTAAAGAAACATGGAGTTGAATGTAACCGTGGATTGGGTTAGTCCAGAGATCCACAGCCCTGTTCCTGAAGATACACCAACAGTGAACGCTTTTGATTCAACTGATCATCTTTAGTAGACATCCAAAATGTGTGATGTTGGTGTACTTTGAGGAACACTGGAGGTTGGAGTTAAGATTACTCCTTTTCTCTGTCTTGTTTAAGGTGGAAGCTCCTATTGGTCCAGGAGATGACACGGCACTCAACGGGATTCGCCTTCTCTGCGTTGATCCGTCTAAAGCCTCAAACTCTAATCGTGACTCTGCCTCCATTCAGTCAGAAGTAGGCAGGTAATGGGCTCAGGCCAAAGAGTAATGTAGCAGGTTTGCAGTTAAGAATTCTTACATTGTAAGAGTACAAGGGGTGTGGGTTTTTTTTTTTTTTTTTTTTTTTTTTTTTTCCTCTCTCTCCAGCTGGGGTCAGTGGACGGCTATCAAATGGTGTCCTTCTGGATTCTTGACTGCTTTTCAGCTGAGAGTTGAAGGATATCAAAAGCTTGGTGACGATACGGCCGCAAACAACATCAGGTGAGTTCGTGCTGTGCTAAAAATCCTTTAACCTAATTTGGTGCTCTAAAATGATTGGTTTCTTACAAATTGCTTGTAAATGACTCATGATTAACTATCATCACCAAATGTTCCTGGAACTGAGTGCAGGGCTCCAGACTGCAACTAAAATGGTTGCATTTGCGACACTAATTCCTTTTTTTTTTTTTTTTTTTTTTTTTTTTTTTTTTTTTTTTTTTTTTTAAAAATGTGCATATAATGCTTGTTTTGCAATCACCTCATTCATTGTTGACGTAATAAACTGATGCGCATCAATTTTGGTGGAAAAACACCAGTGCTGACGGCACACATGTTGTGATATTGTGAATACCGTGACCAAAAGATTTGGCAATTATTGCAACATCAAAATCTGATAGCGTCACACAGCTCCCACTTTAAGTGAACCTTAGTTCCAGGACATCTGAAGTACAAGATGGATTAAAATGCTGATAAACGCATGACCATGTGACTGAAGTGATGGTGTTCATATTTATTTTTAAGGTCCAAGTTCCAAGAGATTGTTTTGCCTTTTGTTAGTATTGATTGAAACCACACATTCTCAATGTTATAACACCCAAACGTCCAGGTTCAAATGCGGTGACGTTCCTTTATTGGGTGGAGGCACAGGCTGGGGCGATTGGGGTGCCTGGAGTCAGTCATGTGCCGGAAAAGGGATTTGTGGTATCCAGACACGGGTAGAAGAGCCACAGGGAGCTGGAGACGACACCGCTCTCAATGATGTGCGCATGTACTGCTGTGATTAAGGTGAGGTGAATGCTAGCAAACACTCGGATTGCAGAGCTGCTTGGAAGATCTGTGATGTTAGTGCTGGCTCATCTGACTTTGGCTTTTCTTTCAGGTGTTGGAGGACGACAACAAGAACAGCAAGAAGATCAGATGGATCATAACTAATCTGCATACTGTTAGTTCACAACCATGTCATTATCACAAAATAAAGCCTGAAGTGATCAGGACCTCAACACAGCAGAGGCTGACAGTACATCTCATTGTCTTATCGGTTCATGCATTTCAAACAAACGCCACATTAACTGTAAACCTGCTGTTTTCTGAGGGCATAATTGTATCCCAACATCTATTAAAATATTCACTTAACTTGAAGTCACTTTAGTGTTTGTCTGATTTAATGTGCTGCTTCGTTGACCTGATTGAAATCCCCCCCCCCCCCCCCCCTTTTTTTTTTTTTTTTGAAACTTTCATTAAATGTCCCCCCCCCCCCCCCCCCCCATGTATTTCATGCTAAGTGTACTAAATACATTTTATGTACTTGACAAAATACCCTGCAATTGTTCTTTTGGTATCTTAAATGGGTGTACTTCAAATCTGCTAAACTGGAACAACTAATTTTGTACTTGGATGCACTTTGTGCTGAAGTGCAACTAAAACTATACTGAAGTATATTTGTGCTAAAGTGGAACTAATAAGTATACTTCAGGTACACTAAGTCTTTTGCATTTAAAGACTGATTGTTCAAAGATCATACAATACTCTTAAGTGCACAAGTGAGAGCATAGTATGAGAAGAGTCTTTACAATAAAATTTCTGTGAACATGTGTAAAAAAAAAAAAAAAAAAAATGCATTAATTTCCCAAAAGGCCCAAGAAATGTCATTTGAGGGTTTTTTTTTTTTTTTTTTTTTCCCCTTCATAGTGTCCAATCAGATGATAAAAAAAAAATCACAATCCCCACTCCAGTCCATCAGTTCTTTGTTTACAGACGTGACATAATGACGCAGTGCCATGCTCTAATTTCCCATGAAAACCTGCCTGTACCACTCGAATTAGAAAACATAAGCTAACCGTTGTGAATCGGGCTAAAGTAAGGTGATAGTTTTGAACACTAGCTGGTTATGTACTTGCTCAAATATTGATTTCGGATCATTTTTAACCAAAATAAGTTACGGACTGCATCTTAATTTAATAAAGTTAATACTTTGAAATATGAAAAATGACTAAAATCTCCAATGTCTTCAGAGCTTTAAAGGAAACAGTTCACCAAAAATGGAAGTTTGCTGAAATTGTGCTCCCCCTCAGGTCATCTGAGAGTTTGTTTCTTCATCAGATTTGTAGAAATGTGTCTCTGCATCAGTGTCTCAGCAATGGATGCTCTGCAGTGAATGGGTGCCGTCAGAATGAGAGTCCAAACAGCTGATAAAAACATCACAATAATCCACACCACTCCAGTCCATCAGTTAACATCTGGAGAAGACAAAAGCTGAAACAAATCCATCAAGACGTTTTTAATTAAAATATGAGTCCATAATCCATAACGCTTCCTCCAGTGAAAAAGTATTCTGGTCTGAATGAGGAGAGAAATCTGCACAGATCAAGCAGCGTTTACAAGCCAAAACAGCTCTAAAATATGTGGCTGGATTTTGATGTGAGAGACAACAGGAGATGCACTTTTTCTCTGGAGGAAGCGTTATTATGGATTATGGACTAAAATGTCTTCGTGATGGATTTCAGCTTTTGTCTTCTCAAGATGTTAATTGATGGACTGGAGTGTGTAGGGCTGTCAAAATGTCTGAAAAACTAAATTCGAATTTTGTACTTAAATATTATCAAAATTCAAATTATATTCGAATTTAAAATGCATAATTTCAGTTAGTGAAGAAAAGCTTTTGGCTTCTCTCCTGAGGCCACAAGAGAGTGCATCAAGCAAAATATTACTAATGCACGTTTATTCAAAGCAAAAGATAACATGACTATCTGTGAAAAAAATGCATAATGTGTAAAATAATGTTTATAAACCAATTATAATTAAGTTGCTTAAACAACTATAAACAAAACAGCATCATGTATGTATGTATAGTTTAATATAAAGAGCGGAAAGCCAATCACACAGAGTACATTTTCATTTAAACACATGAGATGCAGTGGGATGGGAAAAAAACCTGCCATAAAGTCTCGAGACGTTTTTTTTTTCAAAGTTAAACTTGCATTAATTTTACATGGCTTTCTAAACATGTGGCTCTTCTGCGAGACGTGAGTGCAACGGTGATAGATGTCCCTCGTCTAGAGGGATCCTCAAATCTGGCCCACGAGATCCACTTTCCTGCAGAGTTTAGCTCTAACCCTAATCAAACACACCTGAGCATGCTAATCAATGTCTTCAGGATCATTAGACAATCACAGGTAGGTGAGTTTGATCAGAGCTAAACTCTGCAGTTGGCCCTCCAGGGCAAGATTTGAGGAGCCCTGCTCTAGAAAATGTGATAAATATGCGTTCTGTGTGAACGGCTTGGTTTCAGTTTTGATGTAAACAAGATCTTCTTCGCATTGAAGTTCTCTTTTTCCGCAATATTTTTAATGAACAACGCAGCAGCGCTGCATCTAGTGCTTTCAACTGGATAGGCTAAAAAAAAAAAGCATTAAAATGCAACGACACTTACATCGTCATCACATCTCGTGTGCCACTGATAAAGCTGCCTCCTTAACGCACACCTACAATTCAAATGCAAAGTTTTGACAGCCCTGATTGGAGTGCTGTGGATTACTGTGATGTTTTTATCAGCTGTTTGGACTCTCATTCTGACGGCACCCATTCACTGCAGAGCATCCATTGCTGAGACACTGATGCAATGCTACATTAGGTTCATTGTTGGAAGTTTGTTGGAAGTATTCATTTAAAGGAATCTGCTTTACAGTATATTTGTCTTTAAAACCTCATGAAAGGTAATAAAAAATGTAAACTATCAAGCAAAGCTGTTTCAAAGGGCACATGATCAGTCAGTGTTTGTCTAAAGTGAGTTCATTGATTTGCATCATTTAGTTTTGCATTATCGTCTTGAATGATAATATGGATAAACACCATGGGCGTCGCTAGGCCGTTTTTAGGGGGGCTATATAAAATGACTACTCAGCCACCCTAATATTTTGCGATTAGCTCCATAAACTGTAAAATTTCCATTTGAAAATTTAACTTTCAATGATAGCATACAGTTCCGGGCCAAATATGGCACATATGGCTGAGTTCTGGCAATGGCAGAGGTCATTTGGGCCAGATCTGGCCCACACACATCAAGCCAGGTTTAGTGTCAGTTGTGGCTAGCTGTATGTGGGCCAGATCTGGTCTATACCAGGTGACCAGACGTGCTGTTTTCTGGGGACATGTCCCGGCCAGGATTTCTAAATTGCCTAAAATAACCAGGTGTTGGTTGTTTGCGCTGTGCAGATCGATCGTTATATGATGTGTAAGTACCGTGAGAGCTATAGAGAGCAGAGCTGACGGCTCCTTATGCTTTCACAGTGCTCTGAGGTCAAACAACGATCGATCTGTGCAGCGCATACAGCCAGAACCTAATTATTTTAGGCAATTTCAAAATCCCAGCCGGGACGTGTCCCAGGAAAATGGCACGGCTGGTCACCTTACTTTCCAGTGATCGCTGGAGAGAATGTTCTGTGGATTCATGAACACCATGGTCTTTAGCAATGCTTTCATAGTCTTTTCCAGCTTCGTGCATCACCATAATGCATTTTTAAGCCTTTTGTGTATTTCTCAGTAATCAGACTTTGTGTTTCTGTATTTAAAGATTGCATTATTGATTTTTTTATTATTATTATTTTATTATTTCAAACACACATATGCCTGTAGAAAGATGCATAAAACAAATCCATGAAGAAAATGTGCAAATAATACATATACCGTGAACCCCGCCTGCTGTGCGCGCGCGCGTGTGACGCAAGCGGAAGTCTCGTGGTCGCACGTATGTGACGTAACGCGGAACACAATGACGCTTGTTGATTTTTCGGTTTACACAGACCGGTGTTATTTTTAACTGTACGTTAGTATTTATTTATGATTTCAACCATGTTCGTCAGGCTATGAAAGTACGGTTTATGCCACTGCGCTTTAAAGACATCAAAGAGCGGAGCTTCATCAGGATTTCAGGTAATTAACAGAGCAGATGATGAGCTCGGTTATTAACTTCAGCAGAGCGAAATAAACACATATAATAATAATAATAATAATAATAATAATAATAATAACATCTGTGATCGCTGTCAGATTCAGTCAGATCCACTAGCAGGGGGCTCGTTCTACAGAAATGTCCTCTTTTGGTAGGGCAAGATGTCTTAAAATGTATTTATTTTATTAATATTTAAACTTAGACCACATTATTAGATTACTTTTTGAATTTATGTATACATATAAATTGCAGCTTAATGATTAATCTTTTTTTGTGCACTTATTTAAAGACCACATGTACCATTTTTGTCACTGATGTTACCTTCTTTGGCAATATTAAAGGTTTTTATGAAATATTATTTCTCGATTTTTTTTTCAGCACATGTAGACAGAGTTACAGAAAAATAATGAAAATGCAAGAAATGAGGAGATTATGTTTTATTTAAAGAGACAGTGGACCTTTCTTCAGATCTTCAGGAAACAGGAAGAAGGAAGTCTAGTGATGTCATCACTGTTTCAAAATAAATATGAGTTTTGATAAACAATAACACCAGTGACACAACTCCAGGGGACCACGGTTTTGTTTTGTATAATATTTATTCAGCATTTAGTTTTTTTTTTATTTATTTATGCCATTTACATCATATATTTGATAGTTATGAATACATTATTTTATTTTAAATGGTAGTTTAAATGGTTTTATTTTAAAAAACCTGTTTTTGGCCTCAAAACAAGGCACTTTTTTTTGTCCCACAGTGTCTGTACGATGTCAGTTGTATTCTTGTATGATTAATCTATCTATTATATCTATTCTGCGTCTTATATGAAGTCTTTCTACACCACCAGTTGATCACTACTGTCCATTTAATGGCATTTAATGGATGTATAACAAGTAACTCTCAAAATGATGAACTCTTGGATAGACTTGTGCTGACAAACTCATCCATGCTTTCAAAATTAGGATTTTCACCAAAAGCAAAGTTGGGCTCGTTACTCAAAAAAATGTAATGTATTACTCATTGCTAGTTACTCCTTTCAAAAGTAATATTATTACTTTACTTGTTACTTTCTGGCGACAGTAATTAGTTACATTACTCTACTTTTCCTTCATGCCCCACAGAAGTTGTAATTGCATATCTTACCCACAAAATTCTTCTGAAATGTTACTAACGGTATATTTCTGCCTCATCATTTGACCAGAATCCACACTGGATCGCAGTCAGAAGTGATTACAAACACTCAGTAGTGATTCATAGTAACGCCTAATTAAAAGTGTTGTATTAACCTCATTAATTCTCATGTGTAGCTTCTCTCTTATACCCATATACGATGATATTCCTTGATGCATTATATCAAAATAAATCATATGAGTTCATAAGAAAATGTTTCATTTTCTAAAAGGAATTTATACAGTTTATATCAGGATCAGAGGGACGAGGGCAAGCTATGTAACGCCAGAGTAAAGTAATGCCACAGCTCACACAGTGATCATCTTTTCTCCTCACTAAATCAATGTAATGCAATATTTCTATTCGTTCAATGTAAGCTTTTCCATATTCCGAGCTCGTCTGCTGCTCTGGTGACTTCATGTGTTTGTGCAAGTTGTGGAAATTATGAAACTGAATCTAGGAGTTATTGGATTGTTGGACTTTAAATCAGTAGAGGTTGAGGCATCGAAAGTAACTAACTAGCTGTTTTATGGATGGTAACTGTAATATTATTACTGAAATCTTATTAGTAATCAGTTACACTACTAGTTAGGTACAAAAAAAAGTAATATTACTACTGTAACTAGTTACTGCCCAGCACTGACCAAAAGGCCACGAGTCAGGAAATCCCTCAGAGATTACTGCCTTCTTTGTTTTGGGTTCTTTGATGCATTGTAAATCACAATTCCTCAATATACGTATTATAAATTGTGATGAAACATGCAGTATTTTCAGGAATGCTCTGTATGGTGTGTGTGTGTCAGTGTGTGGTCAGCTGTGTTTGTGGCGATGGCTATCCTGTTTGCGGTGGTGGCTCGAGGATCCACGATCCTGGCTAAACACGCCTGCTTCTCTGGAAACTTCCTGGAGGTGACGGAACAGATCCTGGCCAAAATCCCCTCAGAGAACAACAAGCTGACGTATTCCCACGGCAGGTGCGTCTGAGATCGAGCTGTTGGGCTGCGAGTGTTCACTGAGGCCGGCCCGCTCTGATGTTGTGTGTGTTTGCTGCTGTTTTCCAGCTATCTCTTCCACTACATCTGCCACGAGAGGATCGTGTATCTGTGCATCACCGATGACGTGAGTATCTGTGTCTGCTTCTGAGCTACTGATGTGTCCTTCATGAACGATTCGTTCAATTTGAGCTATGACTCTCAGTGAGGGATTCACTCATTTAGTGATTACTGCGCATGCACAACATCCTACGGAAATGATTACTTCACCTCTCGAGTCGTTCATTTGTTCCCATAGACGCTATGCAGTCTGTGCCGGAAAGAGAAATGGTTAGTTCACTTCTCGAGTCTTCGGGTCTGAGCCGTTCGTTCTTTTGTCACGTGACAGCAGTATTCATAGCTTTCAGACCGGCTCGAAGACCTGGAGGGCAAAACATTCATAGAACTGCAGGACAAGCCTGTAAATTTTCCATCTGTTTCACAGCCGCAAATATTTAGATCACCACTCAAAAGAGTAAAACAAAGGTATGTGAACAAAATGCAATTGCAATCCATATTACGCACCCGCGGCAATATTTCAATCTTTAAATAGTGTGACAAAGCGTTGTAGAAACACTTAAAGTGCCTTAATATATTTAAAACAGTAATATTCTCTATATTAATGATGCATAGTTTACATAGGCAAGCAGATGAGGCCGGAACATGAACGCAATCCGCTTAACGGTTCAGTGTTTTCCTTCTAATGGTTTTCTATGGGAAACCATTTAACGTGAAACTTTGCACACTGCCAGGGCTTAAAGTTCTCCGGCACCGTGCTAGTACAGACTGTATGTGTGAAAGGGGCTAAACTCTTCCTCTGCATATGCTGTGAATTTGAATTGCTTAACGTTTATCTGGGAAAACAGTGTGCATTATCTCACTAGATTTGTAATGTAAATCATTTATAAACCTTTGCCAACACAGGAGAATACATCAACCTATTTCTAAATTTGCATGTTACCAAATAAGGGTGGTCTATATGACCAAAATCTTATATCACGATATGACTAATTTTATATCACGATAACGATATGTATCACGATATAGTTTTTTTTTTCTTTTAAAAAGGTTTTTATGTTATTAAAATCTTTGATACCATAGAATTTTCATAATCCTTGTCGCCAATATCAATATCAAACTAATACAAGCCTAAAAAGAAAGAAACAAAAAAAAAAAAACTCAAGCTCACTGAAGATAAATAAACAGTCAGTGATGAAATAAGGATAAGAAACTAATTGCAAGCAATAGGCAAAAAACTACAATAAATAAGAAATGCTACATTGTGTAAATTAATTAGTCTATAGATAGATAGATAGATAGATATAATTAACACATGTATTATGTATAGATTCTATACATATATATATATATATATATATATATATATCATTATTATTATTTTTTAATTTCTTCTTATTGAAGTTACAAAAGTGATTTAGTCAAGAGCAGTGAGAGATTTTCTCTCACTGTTGTTTGATTAATATGAACGGCAGACAGGACGAATATTGGACAGCTTCCCCTTTAAGACCGAAGACCGGATCCAATTTACTGTTACATATGCGTTTTCTTTTTCAGCTGTTTACTCTCTCTTAAGACCTAAATCACTGTGTTTATGAGGATACTTGCAAAGATGGGGATTCTGACGCATATAAATGTGTTTATGTAATCGTTCAAAGCCAATAAAGCGGCAAAAAATGCGCACTCCTCTCACACAGAAACAGAGACGGTGCACGCATATAGCTCTGTTGTTTGTGTTTCAACGGCTTACATTTACATTTACATTTAGTCATTTTGCAGACGCTTTTATCCAAAGCGACTTACAATTGGGGAATACATAAAGCGATTCATCTTGAAGAGGCAATCAAACAGAGGAAGTGCACGTAACAACAAGTCTCAGGCATTATTCAAATAAGTACAAGCTAGAAAGGAATAAATAAAGAGAAAGAATTTTTTTTTTTTTTTTTTTTTTTTTTTTTTTTTTTTTTAAAGTTTAGGATGAAGTCAAGTAGTGCTGAAAGAGATGAGTTTTCAGTTGTTGCTTGAAGATTGATAGGGATCCAGCATTCCGGATAGGGGGTGGGAAGATCATTCACCAGCCAGGAATGGTGAATGAGAATGTTCTGGAGAGTGATTTTGAGCCTCTCTGTGATGGTACCACGAGGCGTCGCTCACTAGCAGATGTCAGACTTCTGGAGGGGGTGTAGATTCGTAATAGTGAGTGGAAGTAGGCGGGTGCTGAGCCTGTGGTTGTTCTATATGCAAGCATCAGTGTCTTGAACTTGATCCGAGCTGCAACTGGTAGCCAGTGCAAGGAGATAAAGAGAGGTGTAACATGGGCTCTTTTGGGCTCATTGAAGACCAGACGTGCCGCTGCATTCTGAATCATTTGTAGAGGTTTGATTGTGTTTGATGGAAGTCCAGCCAGAAGAGCATTGCAGTAGTCCAGCCTAGAAATGACAAGGGCCTGGACAAGAAGTTGTGCACCATGCTCTGTCAGAAAGGGCCTGATCTTTCTGAAGTTGTGTAGTGCAAACCTGCAAAATCGAGCAGTCTTTGCAATGTGCTCTTTGAAGGTCAACTGGTCATCAAAGATTACACCAAGATTTCTGACCGAAGTTGATGGGGCAATTGTTGATGAACCTAACTGAATCGTGAAGTCATGCTGTAAGGTTGGAGTAGCAGGGAAGACAAGAAGCTCAGTCTTTGCCAGGTTGAGCTGTAGGTGATGTTCTTTCATCCATGCCGAGATGTCCGCCAGGCAGCCTGAGATCCGTGCAGCTACTGTTGGATCATCTAGTTGAAAAGAGAGATAGAGCTGTGTGTCATCAGCGTAGCAATGGTAGGAGAAGCCATGTGCCTGTATGATGGGACCCAGTGATGTAGTGTATGTGGAGAAGAGGAGGGGTCCAAGAACCGATCCCTGAGGAACCCCAGTGACCAGTTGATGTGCTTTGGATACCTCCCCTCCCCAGGCCACCCTGAAAGACCTACCAGTGAGATAGGATTCAAACCAGCGAAGTGGAATCCCAGTGATGCCCAGAGATGAGAGGGTAGACAGGAGGATCTGATGATTAACAGTGTCAAACGCGGCAGATAGATCCAGCAGAATGAGGACTGATGATTTGGAGTCTGCTTTTGCAATTCGCAGGGCTTCAGTGACTGAGAGTAGCGCAGTCTCAGTTGAATGGCCACTCCTGAAACCTGACTGTTTAGCATCCAGTTTGTTGTTCTGTGAAAGAAACAATGAGACCTGGTTGAAGACAACTCGTTCGAGTGTTTTCGCTATGAATGGAAGGAGAGAGACAGGTCTGTAGTTTTCAATAAGAGAAGTGTTTAATGTAGGTTTCTTGAGCAGTGGGTTTACCCGAGCCTGCTTGAACTTAACTCAACTCAACTCAACTTTATTTATATAGCACCAATAAAAACAACATTAGTTGACCAAGGTGCTGTACAATCAATAAAAAAAACAAAAAACAAAAAAAACAACAGCATTAATACTCAAAACAACATAGATTACAACACAGAACAGAGCTGACACCACACATTTAACTACAATTAAAGGCTAACGAGAAAAGATGGGTTTTGAGTTTGGCTGTAAACTCATTCAATGTAGAGGCAGTTCTAATAAAAACCGGTAAGCTGTTCCAGAGTTTCGGGGCAGCAACAGCAAAGGCTCGGTCACCTCTTGATTTCAGTTTAGCTCTAGGAACATTTAAAAGTCTCTGGTTGGAAGACCTAAGAGACCTTCCAGGATTGTGAGGAGATAATAAGTCAGATAGATATACAGGAGTTAACCCATTCAGAGCCTTAAAAACCAGCAACAAGACTTTAAAATCAATTCTATATCGAATTGGGAGCCAGTGCAGAGATATTAAAACTGGGGTAATGTGCTCTCGTTTTCGCACACCAGTAAGGAGCCTAGCAGCAGCATTTTGTACCATTTGGAGTCGATTAAGCGATGCTTGGTTAATACCCATATAAAGGGAATTACAATAATCAAGCCTCGATGAAATAAAAGCATGAATAACCCTTTCAAAATCTTTCAAAGAAAGAAATGGTTTCACTTTAGCTAAGAGTCTGAGATGGAAAAAACTAGTTTTGACTACTGTTCGAATCTGTTTGTCAAATTTAAGAGCACTATCAAAATAGATCCCCAAATTCTTAACTACTGGTTTCACACAGGAAGACAAATGGCCAAGATTTAAGCCAGGGGAACAAACAACATCTGATGATAAAAAAACTATAATCTCAGTTTTGCCTTCATTAAGGTGGAGAAAGTTTAGGGACATCCAGGCCTTAACATCGGCTAGACACGCCAGCAGAGGATCCAAATCTTTGTTATTGGATTCCACGGCAGATAGATTTGGGTATCATCTGCATAACAATGGAAGGAGACACCATGTTTCCTAAAAATCGACCCCAGGGGGAGCATGTACACAGAAAACAAGATTGGAGCAAGGATGGAGCCTTGAGGGACACCACACGTAAGGGGAGCTGCATCTGAAGTAAATTCACCAACACTAACAGATAACCTTCTATTATTAAAATAGGATTTAAACCATTTGAGAGCATTACCCTGAATGCCCACCCAGTGCTCCAGACGAGAAATCAAAACAGAGTGGTCAATTGTATCAAATGCCCCCTTCAAATCTAACAGCACTAACACAGCAGATTTGGCAACATCAAGAGTCAGTAAAATGTCATTCAAAACTTTAATCAGTGCTGTTTCTGTGGAATGGTTTTTCCTAAAACCCGATTGGATTGGATAGAAAGCTCTGCAGTTGGTGAAACACTATTTTCTCTAAAATTTTAGACATAAAAGGGACATTTGAGACTGGCCCTAAAGTTGGTCAAATCTGTCGGATCTAAAGTAGACTTCTTAAGAAGTGGATGTACAATGGCGAGCTTCATGTCATCTGGAACCACTGCCGTTTCAAGACAGCTGTTCATAATCCTAAGAACGGTAGGCCCAATCACCTCAAAAATTTGTTTAAAAAATCGAGGAGGAAGAATGTCAAAGGAAGATCCGGAGGGTTTAAGCTGGGTTACAATATCCTGTAGAGCAGGCAGAGTTACAGGCTCAAACAGACTCAGAATGCTGGTAAAGAGTGGAGGGACAGAGGGATCTTCACACGAAGAGGGAATATCTAACCTAATATCCCGTATCTTGTCCACAAAAATTTTCTGAAATTTGTCACACATCGCCAGGGACTCTGTAGGGAAGAGATCAACTGA
This sequence comes from Spinibarbus caldwelli, assembly GCA_039654775.1. Classification (NCBI taxonomy): domain Eukaryota; kingdom Metazoa; phylum Chordata; class Actinopteri; order Cypriniformes; family Cyprinidae; genus Spinibarbus; species Spinibarbus caldwelli. The sequence goes on along the minus strand of CM077246.1, from coordinate 32,141,589 downwards.
AGGGTTAATGGCCGCATTAATAGTGGAAAAAAGTGCCCTTGAATTGTGAGAGTTCTTTTCAATTAAATCTGAAAAATACTTAAACTTTGCTGTTTTCACTGCTTTCTGATATTGTATCAGGCTGTCCCTTAATATTTCATAAGAAACTTGCAGCTTATCTTTTTTCCACCTTCTTTCGGCCCTTCTGCAGCCCTGACGACAGGCACGAGTGTCCTCATTGAGCCAAGGCTCAGCCTTTGGTTTGTGTTGCTTGGCTTTTTTAGGAGCCAGCGAGTTTAAAATATTAGCAGAGATAGTGTTAAAATGATTAAGATAGTCTGCACCATTCCAATCATCACAAACTAAGTCAGATGATTGGAATACCTCCTTAAAAACAGCTGAAAACTCAGTACATGTAGTTGGTGTGATCGTGCAAGACCAACGAACAACCTTGGTGGGTCTAGTAATGTTAATATTTATGGGGACTCTAAATGTAATAGGCTTGTGATCTGAAATAGCATGGTCATCTATTGCAAAATCACGTACTGACAAACCATGAGAAAGCACTAAATCAAGGGTATGCCCATGCATATGAGTAGGCACATTCACAAGCTGTGCCAAATCAAGAGAGTCGATAAGGCTCAAAAATTCTCTGGCCAACAGATTAGTTGGGCAACACACATGTATGTTGAAGTCCCCAAGGATTAAAAGTCTATCAAAATTGGGGATAATTCCTCCTAAAAAGTCTGAGAACTCGTTAATAAAGTCCTTATGTGGTTTAGGTGGACGATAGATGACTGAGATCGCCATCGGATTATCCAGTTCCAAAACAAATAACTGCACTTCAAAACTGGAATAGGCATCCGTCGTTAACATCCGACAAATATAGTTCTGTTTAAAAATAGAAGCCAGTCCACCTCCTCGACCCACCGAGCGAGGAGAGTTTAAGAATTTAAACCCAGATGGTACCAGTTCAGAAAACGGGCTCAGGTCCCCTGGGGTAAGCCAAGTTTCCGTGATAAACAAAAAGTCTAGTGTACGTGAATCGAAAAAGTCATTGATGATAACAGTCTTGTTTGACACTGACCTGGCGTTAATCAACGACATCCTGATCTCTCGCGAGTCAATGGTCTGCTCTGAAACCCGGGATAGCAAGCGGAGGTGTCTAATACAAACGCCTCCTCGGCTCAGACGCGGTGGGCGCCTCCTTGGAGGTTGATCCAGCGGATCCCCGGCAATCGGTATATTCCACGCGTATAGTGGTTCTAGCGCGCGCCCCGCAATGAAGCGGCCGCACCCTGCCATGTAGGTACAACGGCCAGCGTGAGGTAGAAAATCCGATTCGGACAGGAGGAGTTTGAACTTGACCGCAAAGCCTCCGCGCCTTCCCCGTCTTTTGCAGCGCTTCCTTCCCGGCAGAGGACCAGACAGCCGGCGCAGATAGATAGGTATAGTTGCCAGAGGAGAAACAAACTGCGCACCACACTTAGCGTCACGGAGTAACTCTTCAGTGATGCCTTTAATGCCAAGCACTGTTTGACGATCGTATGTTAAAAGTGACGAAACATTTTGTACAATAGCTAACATAAAACACATTAAAACAAACAAACGTGTAAGCACAACAGGCGGCGGAAGGCAGGCCATACACACCGGCACCATCTTGCCCCCAATGTACGCAGTGGGGAAAATGCCTGTGAGGAGAGATGTGTTGATGATGTGTGTGAGTGCTGGTAAGAGTGTGGGAGAGATTGCTTGGAGAAGGTGTGAGGGGATTGGGTCTAGAGGACATGTTGTAGGATGGCTGGAGAGGAGAAGTTTGGATACCTCTGCCTCAGTGAGTGGACAGAAGGAGAAGATGGGAGTTTTAGCAGTGGATGTGGTTGGTTGGAGGTCGTGTGTGTGTGGAGGAGAGAACTGACTACTGATTGTTCTAGTTTTGCCTGTAAAAAAAGTGGCAAAGTCATCAGCTGTTATAGAAGTGGTGGGAGGTGGTGGAGGGGGACAGAGGAGAGAATTAAATATTCTGAAGAGATTACGCATGTCTGGAGCGCTGTTGATCTTTTTGTGGAAATGTGAGGATTTGGCAGTGTGGACTTCAGCAGAGAAAGATGAGAGCAAAGACTGATACCTACTCAGGTCCGACGGATCGTTTGATTTGCGCCATTTTCTCTCTGCCGCTCTGAGTTTGGTCCGATGCTCACGAAGAACATCGGATAACCAGGGGTTAGAAGGGGCAACCCGTGCTGGGCTGGAGGAGAGAGGACAAATGTCGTCAAGACAAGAGGTTAAGGTCTGGCATAGAGTGTCAGTAGCTGCATTCACATCCAGAGATGAGAAATGGGTAGGTGAGGGAAGAGAGGAGGATACTACAGAGGAAAGATGTGAGGGAGAAAGGGAGCGTCGGTTTCGTCTAAAAGTAACCGGTAAGGGGGTTGATGGCACACGGGTATCAAAAAGTAATGTAAATGAAATGAAGAAATGGTCAGAGATATGTAGTGGTTGCACCAGAATGTTATCTGCAGTGCAATTGTGTGTGTAAATTAAATCAAGTTGGTTGCCTGATTTGTGCGTGCTAGAGGTGGTAAGGCGTTTGAGATCAAATGAAGCTAGGAGTGAATGGAAGTCTGTAGCATAAGGCTTGTCTAGATGAATGTTGAAATTGCCAAAGACTAAGAGTGGAGTGCCATCCTCCATGAAAGAGGACAGCAGCCCGTCCAGCTCCTCTAGGAAGGTGGCTAGAATTTGGCCAGGGGGACGGTAAATTATCACAATCTGGAGTTTTATAGGAGCTGTTACAGTAATCGCATGACATTCAAATGAGTTGTAATTGCATAGGGGAGAGTGGGTTGAGTATGTCCAATTCTTTGAAATGAGCAGCCCAGTACCCTCACCCCGGCCAACTTGACGTGGGGTGTGAGAGAAAGAGAAATTGTTAGAGAGAGCAGCTGGGGTTGCTGAGTCTTCTGGACGAATCCAGGTCTCAGTCAAGCCCAAGATGCTGAGAGTGGATTGTAAAGAAAAAGCAGAAATGAAGTCAGCTTTGTTGACAGCTGACTGACAGTTCCAGAGACCCACAGAGAAAGAAAGAGGTGCGGTAGAAGATGTAGAGATAGGGCGCAGGTTAGCAGGATTACGTTGCCGTCTGCGTGTGATGTTAGAGCGTGGTTGAGAGAAAACCGGAATGGTTTGGAAACACATGATAGAGGTGGAAAGAAAGAGGACAGAAAAGGAGAGTGTGTGAGGGAAGATAGAAATGATACTTAAGTTCGTTGCTCGGTTAAAGTCGCGCAGGAAAAAGTCGTTCGTCTTTACACTCGTCGGTCTTCACACGAGGAGGCTGAACACGACGCTTCCGCAGACGCTTCCACGTCAGCGCACGGACATCAAATAAATACACAGTCTAACAGACTAGAGTGAAAACAGCTGTGGCCGGCTTCTGATTAGCCCAGCCAATAGCCAAACGGAGTGCTAATAGCTCAAGACGAAACTAACACTTAGCACAAGGAGCAATGCAAATGACACAGGCTCCTTCTTAGCCGAGGCGCAAATTATTATAATTACCAGTAAGTGCAATCAAAAATATAAACCTCAACGAAAACGCAGAATAGAAGTAGGTAGGAAACGAAGTATTCCTTCCTAGCAGCAAGTAAATAATTTAAACAACAGATCTACGAACAAGTATTACAACAACACTTACGTGCTGCCGTCCGTCTCTTCTGGTGACTAATCGGCTTCTCCCAAGTTCTAACAGCGACCAAGCAGTTTAAATACTTTTAACAGTCGCTGTGGCTGGCTTCTGATTAGCCCAGCCAGTAGCCAAACGGAGTGCTAATAGCTCAAGATGAAACTAACACTTAGCACAAGGAGCAATGCAAATGACACAGGCTCCTTCTTAGCCGAGGTGCAAATTATTATAATTACCAGGCTTAAAATCGGTTGTTTTAAAACCGCAGTGCTTAAAAACGCGTGTCCATGCTACAGAGTCCCTCGTTTAGGAACGAGCTCCTCGTTTTGTCCTGGCTGCTCGTTCTCCATCTGGTTCTGTCTCTGCTTCACGCCCCTGGTGGCGTGTAAAGATCGCAGTCATCCAAATGATGGAAAAGTATTACCGTAAACAATGTATTTTGCGACACCACGAAATAAACGATAGAGCATAATATGAAATGATAGACTTTTTATTTTGTCCAGCCGATATACGTATATCGTCATATCGCATTAAATGGATTTAAACGTCGTTTAATCACGCTGTAAAGTGAAACGTCACCAGGCCGTTGGCGCCCTCTGCAGGTATTTGTTATAATACATAATGTACTTAAGTCGGTTATGTTCATATTATGTATAGGCATATTACATTGTGTATTTTAACAGTGTTTTTCAATAAAACCATGTAATTACTTGGTTTTGATATTTTATTTGAGCCAATTATTATTGCCTCATCGTTAGTGTATGTATAAATAATCATACTAAAGCCTGGTTTTCACTTAGGTTTTTTTGTTACTAAAAATATCATATTACTCAGTTGTCAAAATAATCAGTTGATTACTTGATTACCAAAATAATCATTAGTTACAGCCCTAGATTAGTTAAAATATTTCAAAATACAACTGCACTGTTTCAAGTCAAAAGTCAAGTCATAGTATTAAAATATTGTCTCGTTCTAGTGAACCAAGTATCTGTGTTATGTCTCATCTCGTGAGCTAAGTGTATTGTCACAAAGCGGTGATATAGCTCATAATTTTCCGAGTGTATGAGATAGCTTACATTCTTCAGGTCAACCATATAATAAGGAAAGCGATAACTTTGCCATAGTATCCTTTCAAATGTTAAAGTTGCCACAGTCCCCCCGGAGAAATAGTTCAGGCTCAGGGTTTTTTGCTTTAACCCCTGCATTGCATTTATATTCTGGGTTCATCTGCTTGCCTGTACAAAATATACATCATTAATAAGGTGTTTACTGAATTTCGCCTTTTAATATCTGCATTTTACTACATTACTACATTACACATACTACATTACATCACATTATCCAACCTTCCTTACAAACACGTTTACAGTTATGTGAAGCTTTTCTGGTCTCAAATTGTAGCTTATTATTTCTCTCAATTTGTACATTTGTAAGTTTCTGTCATGATGGGTAACATAATGTGGTAAAAAGAGGCTTTAAACTTTAGCAGTATGATGAGGAAAATCACTCTGTTAAAGCAAAGATACCTACATATAATAACAGCATAGTTATTACAAATGTAACGTTTGTATTTATTGTAAGACAGGCTACTGAGCCGGGAAGCAGGCACGTGACAAAAGAACAAACGACTCGAACGTGAAGACTCGAGAGGTGAACTAATCAATTTTGTTTCCGGGACAGACTGCATAGTTTAGTTTATGGGGATGTGACGTGATAAAAGAACAAACGATATGATCGAGAGGTGAGGGAAAATAACAGACTGCATAATCTGAATTAATCGTTTCTATTTCTCATAATCTGGCCTTGGTTGCATTATAGTTTTATCGCATTAACAGTTTCATTTGAAACGTCGCGTAAGTAGATGTGTTGTGGAATTTGGCTATTAACATGCCTTTTAATTATATTCTGCTGAAATGAATGAAATGACTCGAAAAAAGTTTGGTTCATTTTGATGATTCAGAGTCAGTGAAATGATGGGATCACTGAGCTGTGCGTGTCTCTTGCAGGAGTTTGAGCGCTCGCGTGCGTTCGGGTTCCTGAATGAGGTGAAGAAGCGCTTCCAGACCACCTACGGCTCGCGAGCTCAGACCGCGCTGCCCTACGCCATGAACAGCGAGTTCTCCAGCACGCTGGCTGCGCAGATGGTACTGCTTCACCTATAAACACCACTGCCTGCTTATTCTCCGCTGTGTTTGTCTGTGTGCTTAGACACACAGGTAATCGAATAAGTGTATTGTTGTATGGTTGATCTACTCTCTTGATTGAAGACAAATTTCTCCTAAGGGAGATCATAAAAGAGAAACTTAAATTTAACTTAAACTTAGACAGAGGCTTTGCACTAGGGCTGGGCAATTTGGCAAAAAAAAAAAATCCCCCGATTTTTGACTAGTCAACTTGAAAATGTAACTACAACATGATTCAAGTAACTTTTTCTTTATTAACCTTCTAGTTAAAGAAGATTCTATTCCAAGTGCAGCACACATGAAGCTGTCAACATGATATAAATGTTGTTAAATATCTTTGCAGAAAAGATGCATGAACTACAATCACATCTTGTACAAACTTGTCTTATACATATGTTCAGAAAAAATACGAGGAAAATGCTTTAAAAAATCTCAAAAGTCAAGGTAATTCAAATTCAAAATGACTGAAGGTATAACACCAGTAGACTATTATTAACTACAAATGATCTGTAAAAACAATGAACAGCAGCTTTCAGCCTGTAACCATGATGCAAACATGAAATATCAGACACACAGTAGTAGTTACAAGTTTTTTATTCGCTTGTGCTGCTTTTCCATTGTTTTTTTCTATGTAAACATGGACGCATTTGACTGTTGCGCTCTTGTTTCTTGCATGAAACGGCAGTCTAAAAACACGGCGCTCAAGTTAAATTGTTCACTTCTATCTTCTTGCATATTTTTCCTATTCCACTGCCCGCGTCACATCTTTGTCAACACAAAAGTGCATTCTGTGTGATATGAGCGCGTCACATGTGAGTGGTTAATCACGTGCAGTTGGATCACTCTTCTCTATTTACTGTTATCACCGGCATATTGTCAAAGTGTATAATTCTAACTTTTGGTAATATTTCTATTCAAAATCATGATTCCTCAATTTCTAAGAAATAAAATCGTGGCAAAACATTAAATTCAAATTAATTGATAAAATCAGAAAAATCACCCAGCCCTAATTTGCACACACAGCAGCTCCAGAACCACTAGGGCTGGGTTTTGACACAAATTGCACAGTTCGATTCGATTCTCATTCACAAGCTTACGATTCGATTCGATTACCAATTCGATTTGATTCAATGTAATGTCAATTATTTTGGATATATATCAGGTACAGTACATGCCAAATTTTCTCAAGGAAAAAAAAAAATCTCTCCACTAATGCTGTAAAGTATACATGAGAGTCAGATGGTACTACATTAATACAATCTTGAGCTGAGGCACTACGGCGATCTGTCACTCCACATTAAACAGTGCCAAAACTGCATTTATTGTTTGGAGTCTGTAATAAATTGGACAGAATTGGAAATCTGAGACTTTGTTCTCTGAGACTCACAAAGCTTATTGCGATTTATTGGATGGGAGGTGCACTACAATGTTCCATGTTTTGACTGAAAACAGGCTAGACTAATCGATTCTTGGGATTTAAGAATTTTGTCAAAATGAGAATCGATTAAAATCGAGAAATCAATATTTTTTTTTTTATCCAGCTCTACGAACCGCCCTCAGACGTCTCAGGATTTCACAGAAACACACTACATGCAATAATAGTACATATATAGAGCTGGTGGATGCAGAATACATCTGATCAAACCTCTTTGACCATCAGTTATGATTGACTACGAATCAAGACATGCAGGTGAATCTACAGAGAAACAGAGGCATACAGGTGCATTAGCTGAGCAAATGCGTACCTAAACTGCATGGTTTGTTTTGTTTTCAAGAACCATTACACCCGTAATGTACTTTCTTAGTGTAAAGAATGAATGTGCAGTATTTGCAAAAAAGCTTTTGCTGCCTGCTCCTTGTGATTTTTTTTTTATTTATTTTTTTTCTACCACCTGGATGCAATCAAAAAATCAAATGTGTAAATTTGAGCCAAAACTGGATTACATGAAAGCCATTTATATATATATATATATATATATATATATATATATATATATATATATATATATATATATATATATATATACATATATATATATATATATATATATATATATATATATATATATATACACACACACAGTGGGTACGGAAAGTATTCAGACCCCCTTCACTTTTTTCAATTTTGTTATGTTGCAGCCTGATACTACAATTGTTTAAATTCATTTTTTTTTCTCATTAATCTACACTCTGTACCTCATAATGATGAAGTGAAAACAGAATTTTAGAAATGTCTGTAAATTTATTAAAAAGAAAAAACTGAAATATCACATTTACATAAGTATTCAGACCCTTTGCAACAACACTTGAAATTTCGCTCAGGTGCCTCCCATGTCTCTTGATCATTGCAGAGATGTTTCTACACCTTGATTGGAGTCCGCCTGTGGTAAATTAAATTGATTGGACATGATTTGGAAAGGCACACACCTCTCTGTAAAAGGCCTCACAGCTGATAATGCATATCAGAGCGAAAACCAAGCCACGAGGTCAAAGGAACTGCCTGCAGAGCTCAGACACAGGATTGTATTGAGGCACAGATCTGAGGAAGGCTACAAAAAAAATTCTGCTGCACTGAAGGTTCCCAAGAGCACAGTGGCTTCCATAATTCTCAAATGGAAGAAGTTTGGCACAACCAGGACTCTTCCAAGAGCTGGTCCCCAGCCAAACTGAGCAATTGATGGAGAAGGGGCTTGTCTAGACTGGTGACCAAGAACCTGGTGGTCACTCTAGTTGAGCTCCATGATCATATATGCAGATGGGAGAAACCTACAGAAGGACAAACATCACTGCAACACTCCACCGATCTGGGCTTTGTGGGAGTGTGGCCAAACTTAATCCTCTCCTCAGTGAAGACGCATGAAAACACACTTGGAATTTGCAATAAAGCACCTAAAGGACCCTCAGACTCTGAGAAACAAGATTACCTGGTCTGATGAACCTCAATTCTAAGCATCATGTTTGAAGGAGACCGGCTCTTCTCATCACCTGCAGAGTACCATCCCAAAAGTAAAGTGTGCTGGTAGCAGCCTCATGCTGATGGGCTGTTTTTCAGCGGCAGGGACTGAGGAACTCATCAGAGTAGAAGAAAAGCTCAATGCACCAAACTATTGAGATAGCCTTCATGAAAACCCAGTCCAGGGCATTCAAAACCTCAGACTGGGCCGAAGGTTCACCTTCTTACATGACAATGACCCTAAGCACACAGCCAAAGCAACACAGGAGTGGCTTAGGGACAACTCTGTGAATGTCCTAGAGTGACCCAGCCAGAGCCCTGACTTGAACCCTATCGAACATCTCTGGAGAGACCTGAAAAAGGCTGTCAACAGACGGTTCCCATCCAACCTGACCGAGCTTGAGAGGATTTGCAAAGAAGAATGGCAGAAATTCCCCCAATCCAGTTGTGCAAAGCTTGTTGCATCATACCCAAAAAGACTCGAGGCTGTAATTGCTCCCAAAGGTGCTTCAACTAAGTACTGAGTAAAGGGTCTGAATACTTATGTAAATGTGATATTTCAGTTTTTTCTTTTTAATAAATTTACAAACATTTCTAAAATTCTGTTTTCACTTTGTCATTATAAAGGACAGAGTGTAGAGTAATGAAAAAAAAAAGAATTTAAACAATTGTAGTATCAGACTGCAACATAACAAAATTCCGTACCCACTGTATATACACACACACACACACACACACACACACACATATATATTTATATATATATATATATATATATATATATATATTCTGGGTTTTAAATTTTCTGCATTCTATTGCAATGGTTAATAGTTAATTGTAATCACCAAAAAGCAAGTAAAATCAGTTGAATTCATAAAATTTTATCAACCCTAATTATTTTTTAGAACTTTGAGTAATGAGGCTCTATGAAATCTGTTTTTTTACTACATTCTATATTCAAAAAATGCAGTAATCAAATTATAAAACTTTAACAAAGACGTTTATGTTTCTGAGTTTGTTTGATGATGCATGGGAAGACGTTCTGAAAACACTGCTTATTACTACAGTAATTATTATTTGCAACTTTATTTTGTCACAGCACATCAGACTTTGTTTCAATGCTTCTTTCTGAGTACAGATAAATAAAAAAAAAACCCTATGAGTTCTCAGTAGTTAACTGAAAGGGTGTAGATGTGGGTCATGTGGTTTCAGGATTAAGAGGCCTCTGGTGGCTGTTGAGCTTTAGCTTAGACTTTATTGAATGCTTTCACATGACTGTGTTAATCTGTGACTCTCTAGTTAGAGAAATATGTAGCCTATGAAGTCTTCGTTTAGTAGACACTTCTTAACTCCCCACAGTCCAACAGTGATTTACAGTAAACGTATAACATTAATAGTCTCCTAGCAGCAGCTTCAGTGGTAATATGCTCTGCACTGATGTAGATCCAAAATAAACAAAAAGTGACGCTTCATCACAGCCAAAATGTAAAAAAAAAATCAGCTTTTGCTGAAACATGTTGTAGGCATCCATTATGGGCTCAGATTCCCGCCTAAAGTATTGCAGTCACGGATAAAAAAAATAACAAGTGTGAAAACTAAATTTAAAAACGCAAGTAAAAATATATTGCACAAGATTTAAAAATGAAAGCAAAGTTTTCAGAATAGCAAACAATGGTCACGGATAGAAAAATAATAAGCATAAATCAAAAAATTTATAACACATTTTTAAAAATAATAAGCATGAATTAAAACTTTAAACACGTTTAAAATATTGCACAAAATTGAAATATTAATGCAAAATTGTCTGACTTGCGCACAAAATCAAATTTTCCTTGGTTATATTTTTCTGTTTTTTCTGCTCTCAGACAGTTATTTTTATTTTTTGTATGCTTATGCTGTTTTTCCCTTCGCTCTTGTTTCCACATTCTGTGCTTGCTTTTCCAAATGTTGCGGTTAGAGTTTCAAGTAAATCAGGGCGGGTTTAAGCGTCATCATTGGTCCACTAGTTCTAGATTGACAGCTCCTCCTCAGCCAATCAGTCGAAGAGGGGCGGTGACGCCACTCCAGTGCGCCTCATTAGCTGCTGATGCTCAGTGCTCTGTTCACTTGTACAGGTGAAAATGGACAGCTGTCAGCTGGGAGACATCTTTCCATACAGGACACTGTTATATGTGTCTGCCTGTCACTGCTGTACGCCTGCCAGGCGAGCCGTCCTAGTGACCCGTCGTGGTTATATTCACCTGTATTTATTTGCCTATGGCCACATCGCGAAAGGGAGCAGCCACAATACGCACCGGTCTCGCGAAGTCATTGATGTGCCTGGCTCACCCATACCTGACTGATAATAAGTCATGGTTATGATTGTTAGGAGAGGATAATATGAGTAAGAGTAATACATCCCAGTCAAAATTGATTAGTTTACTGTATATTGCTCGTAATTGTTAACTGTCTGTAGGCAATATTTTGCTTATCTTTTTCTCATGTAGCCTATTGTTTTTTTGTAAACAGCTTTGCAGATTTTCTTTCATGTACAGTATGTTATTGATAAGGTTGATGGTCTTGTCAGATTTATCACATTTTGTGTTACTCTGAGATTATAAAATGACATACAGTTAAGCAATATCACGAGGAAGAGCATTTTCCCTGAATATCAGCTCCATTGAAAATCTTTATTGAACTGTAGTGTAAAATCAATATAACGAAGTAAATTTTGAGTGAGTTTAATATTGTACCTATTTTCTTATTTTGCTTGATGAAGAGTCCAAACAAAGCCACAGCAGAACAGTGTCCTACAAGCAACACACAGCAGCCTTATATTGAAGGATTCACTTTATTCCTCACTGAACGAATCTGCCGTTTGAATGAATGATTTAATGTCTTACTTTAAAGATACTTGCCATCACCTGCTGGCTGTTTTACTTTCATATTGTAGCTGTATTCTAACTTTATATATTTAAAACATTATGATAGTGTTATGCAATTATATATGTAGCTTGTTGCATATGTTGCATAGTGTTTTTGTAAATAAATCATTGTGTTTATCAAATCCACCTGGCCTCTGTAACGGTCTCCTCTGTAACACTATCGCTTTCATTGATCAGTAGTCAAATCTAGCCTAGTCAATGCAAAAACATTACATTCATTTATTCATAATTAATTTACTCATTTAACGTTAACGGATCACCAGGCAGGTGTACAACAGTGACAGGTAGACACATATAACAGTGTCCTGTATGGAAAGATGTCTCCCAGCTGACAGCTGTCCATTTTCACCTGTACAAGTGAACAGAGCACTGAGCATCAGCAGCTAAAGAGGCGCTTTAGAGTGACGTCAACACCCCTCTTCAACTGATTGGCTGAGGAAGAGCTGTCAATCAAGAACTAGTGGATCAATGATGACGCTTAAACACGCCCTGATTTACATGAAACTCTAACCACAACATTTGGAAAAGAAAGCGCAGAACGTGGGAACAAGAGCGAAGGGGAAAACAGCATAAAAATATGAGCAGAAAATGTCTGAGAGCAGAAAAAAAACAAGAAATATAACCAAGGAAAACATGATTTTGTGCGCAAATCAGATAATTTTGCATTAATATTTCAATTTTGTGCAATATGATTTTAAATGTGTTTAAAGTTTTGATTCACGCTTATTTTTTATCCATGACTGCAATACTTTAGGCGGGAATCTGATCCCATAATACATTGACTCATGAGTCAGTTAAACATTGTGTTTTCATGATATTATCAGAAGGTCGGTATGTCATTATATACATGTGCTTTGCTGTTATTGCTAGAAACATCACTCAGATCCCAAAGGCTCAGACAGACTGACAGAAACACAGATGCACGTAGACGACTTGAAAGGCATCATGGTCCGGAACATCGGTGAGACTCGCTCACTTTATTCAGTTTTATAGATGTCAGTGGTGACTTTTGAGTGAACGTGCTGCGTTGTATTGCTGTAGATCTCGTCGCTCAGAGAGGAGAGAGACTTGAGCTGCTCATCGATAAAACAGAGAACCTGATGGATTCTGTGAGTTTCTGTTTTAAACTTTAGTTTAAGTCACTTTACGGTATTATGTATGCTGATGATTATTCTTCTTGTATGTGCAGTCCGTCACCTTTAAAACAACGAGTCGTAACCTGGCCCACGCCATGTGTATGAAGAACCTGAAGTTAACCGTCATTGTCGTAGTAGTCGTGCTGGTAAGTTCTGGAGCTCACAGTAGGTAAAACATCACGGTCCAGTAACAGACAAACCCCTTATAAACACAGCAATAACAGCTGTATCTCAATGTGTATGTTTATCCTCTGATATTTTGTAGAAGAGTGATTCCCCCCAATTCAACCAAACAGCAGTTGTTGAAAAATATATCCAAAATGTTTCACGGCAAGTCACTTTTATTTATAAAGAACTTTATACAAAAAGATTGTTTCAAAGCAGCTTCACAGTGATGAACAGGAAAATAATGATGTAGTAATACAAACAGAATTCAGTTCTGCTGTAAAGCAGCTCAAAAAAGACTATACATGCTGTTAAACAGAATAAAAATTAAGTCATGTTCTCCACACCTATGTTTCACTAAATAAAACCCAAGGGAGAAGGATATGTAATATAAACATTTTTCACTCCATCTTCTGCTTTTGTCCGATCCATTCTTTCTCTTGTTTTGTCTCACTGTGTGTACTGCAATGAGCATGAACAAATAAGGATGTAATGATATCAAAATCTCACGATACAATATTGTTGCAGTATGAAGTCCACGATACAATATTTATTGCGATATTTAAAAAGAAAAAAGACAAATGAAGAATTAGGGAAAAAATTACAATTTTGTTCATTTTAAAGTTGAATTATTCTATCTAATGCACTTTGAGAGTTCAAAATTAAGAGCTCCAACCCATGTTTCTTAACCAAGAAAAGTTAAGTCAGAAAAAAGTCTGTGAATTGACTCGTAGCTGAACTTTAAAGGGGACTCAACCATCTTTTTATTTGTGATATACTGTCTCTGTCTAAATTACATTCACACTGGTGTTTTAGGAAGCCAAACAAAATTAGAATAGAATAATAATAATAACAACAATGACAGTAATAGCCATATACTGTAAAACAATTGCACTGTAAAATAAATGAAAATGAATATTTCATATGTATATTATTTTTGCTTTACACTACAGTAGGGAAATTACAATACTTCTTTCCTAATTTCTACACTTGAAAGAGATATTTTGAATTTGGACTGCATTTAAACCGCTAGCTGTCAGCAATTCATACTGCACTGTAAAGGTGCTGTATGTAGGGCTATATGTAACGGTAGTGGTTGAACTAGGTATTGCCGTCCAAATTCAAAATATTGGAGAGAGTTTTTTTGACTTGATGCACACGCAGGTTGCCAGATTGACAACACCAACAGGAACAAGCGCACATGATGATGAATGAAATGAAATATGCTGTTTTTTGCAAACTGGCAACCCGGTGTGCCGAAATACAACTGGGTAAATTGGCAGTGGGCAGTTTACACAGACCAAAATAACATTCCGGCCCGGAACGCACATTTTCAAAGGAGAATAACTGACTTTAGCATTGTTTTTCAGATAAACAAGTATGTTAAATTAGCATGTTTCTTAAATATCTGCAAACATATTATGGCATTTTTATGCTTTAGTAGAGTCAAAAACTTACAGCACCTTTAAGCTTTTATTTTGACGGAAACGGCAATAGAGCTTTTATTTTGAAGGAAAACTATAGCTTCAGTGAAAACATGTTTACAAAAATGCGTCTCACTACAAATCTAGTGAAATGCTGTAATCATCTGCCATGAAAATAAAGCCTAACTGGTGGCTGTTGCGTTCCCAAGTCAAGTCACTATTATTTGTATAGCACTTTTAACAATGCAAATTGTGTTAAAGCAGCTTTACATTGGCTTGATATAAAGCTGGGTGGCTTCATATCAGCTTTACAGTATTTAGACGGGGAAATAGTTTGTCGAAATAGTGTCATTCTCCTCTGTTCAGACAAAATCAGCAGTTTAAATCGAGGCTAAAGCAGAGTCAGATTGTGCAAAGGACTCATCTGGTTCTTGTGGTTTTGTCCCGATGGCTGTCTAGGAGACAGGGTCTTCACTGGGGATCTGTCACTGGGGCACATCTAGTTGTCCTGGTCTCCGCTGACGTTCAGGGCTGTAGAGGTCATCTCTAGGTTCTGATCCACCATCTGATCTGGATGCAGTCTGGATCCGGGTGGCCTCAGTGACCATCTGATCTGGATGCAGTCTGGATCCGGGTGGCCTCAGTGACCATCTGATCTGGATGCAGTCTGGATCCGGGTGGCCTCAGTGACCATCTGATCTGGATGCAGTCTGGATCCGGGTGGCTGCAGTGACCATCTGATCTGGATGCAGTCTGGATCCGGGTGGCTGCAGTGACCATCTGATCTGGATGCAGTCTGGATCCAGGTGGCCTCAGTGACCATCTGATTTGGATGCAGTCTGGATCTGGGTGGCTGCAGTGACCATCTGATCTGGATGCAGTTTGGATCCAGGTGGCTGCAGTGACCATCTGATCTGGATGCAGTTTGGATCCGGGTGGCTGCAGTGACCATCTGATTTGGATGCAGTCTGGATCCGGGTGGCCGCAGTGACCATCTGATCTGGATGCAGTTTGGATCCGGGTGGCTGCAGTGACCATCTGATCTGGATGCAGTCTGGATCCGGGTGGCTGCAGTGACCATCTGATCTGGATGCAGTCTGGATCCGGGTGGCCTCAGTGACCATCTGATCTGGATGCAGTCTGGATCTGGGTGGCTACGGTGACCTCGGAATAAGAAAGAAACAGACTAATATTAGCGTAGATGCCATTCTTCTAACGATGTAACAAGTATATCGGGTGTTTTGGGAAGTGTTCCCGGTTCCGGTTGACCTAATTAATGCAGTTGACCTAATTTGAATTATAGAAATGCAGTAGTGTATTATGTGTAAGCCAGGTTAAAGAGATGTGTCTTTAATCTAGATTTAAACTGGCAGAGTGTGTCTGCTTCCTGAACAGTGTTAGGTAGATTGTTCCAGAGTTTGGGCGCTAAATAGGAAAACGATCTCCTGCCCGCAGTTGATTTTGATATTCTAGGTATTATCAAACGGCCAGAGTTTTGAGATCGCAGCGGACGTGAAGGACTGTAATGCGATAAGAGCTCACTCAAATACTGAGGTGCCAAATCATTCAGGGCTTTATAGGTAATTAGCAAGATCTTAAAATGTATACGATGTTTAATAGGGAGCCAGTGCAGTGTTGACAGAACCGGGCTAATATGGTCATACTTCCAGGTTCTAGTTGCTGCATTTTGAACCAGCTAGAGTTTGTTTATTAAGCGTGCAGAACAACCACCCAATAAAGCATTACAATAATCTAGCCTCGAGGTCATGAACACATGAATTAATGTTTCTGCATTTGACATTGAGAGCATGTCGTAATTTAGATACATTTTTAAGATGGAAAAAAATGCAGTTTTACAAATGCTAGAAACATGTTTTTCGAAGGAAAGATTGCTATCAAAAAGTACGCCTAGGTTCCTAACTGATGACGAAGAATTTACAGAGCAGCCATCAAGTATTAGACAGTGATCTAGGTTAAACCAAAGCACACTAAACTCACAGTTAATAAACGAGTTCACTGCATTCATTCAGTGTGAACGAAACCGTTCTGAGGCGCGGAAAACACCGGATGATGAGCTGATCGTCTGAACGAAGTGTGCGCTTTGCTTTAAAACACGCAGCAAAGACTTAATGAAGGGATTAAGCCATATTGTGCTTTCGGTTTTAGTTCATTTGACAGATACTGTGCCAAAGCATAATGGCCCAAAACAAATATATTTTAAAAACTACACTTTTTGCCTGGAAGACCTATCGTTTCATATCGTCATGTGACCACAATAATATCGAGACAGTTTTGTTATCGCGATATTGATAATATCGATACATTCCTATGAACAAATGAAAGAAACCAGAGGACTTTCTGAGCAGGCCAGACACAGGTCTATAACCAACAATAGGCAATCTCAAGGCTACAAAGCACATCTCTAGAGACCTTGACCTTCCTGTTTCCAGTGTATGTAATGTTGTCAGGAAGTTTAAAGTCCCCCTGTAGTCAAAAATTTTATCCTTTAAAACTCATCTTTGATCGTCAAAATGACATATTTAAATGTTTTTTCTTGTGAAAATAATTTCTTAGCAAATTAGCCCCGCCTTCACTCAGTCACACACCAGCCAGGGCCTGCTGATCCACTAACTGAAGTGTAGTAAACGCGATACAATGGCAATGGCGAGTGGAAATATTTCTTTAATCAAGCCATATATGTTTGAACCAGAAATAAGCTGGTATGCTCAACGTAAGCAAGGAGACTGATGATTAACTTCGTGAGGTAACATTTTCTGTTTGTGCTGGTTCGTACACGGATAATGACTGATAAAGCTATGTTTTTACTAGCGGACAGCTACAGTGGATACTGTAACATTCGTTAAATTTACCTACTTGACGAAGTTGTGTCCTCAAAATGCCTTAAAGACTCAAATGCAGTCAAGTTTGTGATTCCAGTTCGCGCCCGCGATCATATGCGTGTGAAGAGTGGATATCGGTGCGTCTGACTCCGGGATACTTTTACACTGCTGCCGCGGGGTATTTTTCAAGTTAGCAGTTCTAAATACAAATAAATAAACGCTAACAGAACATGACATTGTGAAAATAGGGGGAAATATTAACAGTTAGCGAAATATCTACAGAAAAAAATATAACTGTTACCGGGTTAACGTCGCTGCCTTCTCACTAGACCCTCTGCTTTGCAGCACAGTTAATGATATGCTGAGGATAGGATCCCTTGACGCGATTGGTTATTGAATTTTGTGACGTAGCAAACCGAGGGCTGTTTCAAACCGCATTTCTTTGACTGCCACTGGGAGACTACAATTTTAAAGAGAAAATACTCAGCAATGGTGTTGATAAATGGCTTGGCACATGGTTTGTTTAAAAGCATATTAAAAACACCACACAGACAAATAAACAACATAAAAAAGTTGATTTTCACCACAGGGGGACTTTAAGTGACCCCCAAGACACTTCAGAAAGCAACCAGGAATGTTTGAAGCAGATCTCTGGACTGTTCTAAGGTGGTCAGGAATATGGGAGAACTGATGCAGTTTGCACAAGAGGAGTGGAGGCAAAGAGGAGCCTCCACATAGAATCACCCTGGGACAATTATCCCGTTTTTACCATGGTCACTTGTCAACTTGTAAAATTCATCCTTGGTGATCAGACCAACATTGGTGGTGTCTTCATCAAACTTAAACAGTCATATGTCGATAAGGAGTACAGTACTGGGCTCAGAGCGTTTCCCTGTTGAGGGCCAGTTAGGAGGAGATGCTCCTGAGGTCTGGTGAGGAAATCCAGGATCCAAATGTGTGGCATTCAGTCCCAGATCTGGATCAGCTTGGTTGTATTGACAGTCGCCTCACATAGCAGTGGTTATTGTCCAGCTGGGTAGAGTGTGTGATATGGCATTGTCAATAGATCTGTTGTAGTGGCACTGGATCTGTAGTGTCTGGAAGGTTTTTTTTTTTTTTTTTTCCTCAGGTATTCCAACACCAGCCTCTCAAAAGGGACTTTTGAACCGGAAGAATCTTTCATAGTTCCTAGAACTGTTGGCAGAAGTTCCCGCTTTTTGGCGTGTTCACACCGCAGGAACTAGGAATGGTTTTCGTTCTAGGAACTCTGTTTGGAGGAGCTAAATTAGTTCTAGAGGAACTACCAGTGATGCAGTGTACGCTGACTGGCCAAACGCATACGAAACACCAGCTACCTGGCATTTTTAAAAAGCCATGTAAAAATATTTTCTCCACAAACATGGAAAACAGCGATAATGGCATTTACCTGTTGTCTGCAGCCTTGTGTTCTTTTCTCAGCCTCGATGATATGGAACACTGCAAGTTGTCATAGGAGATTTAGTCAGATTTTCGTGCTCTTTACGAAACAGTGAGTTGAAGAGAACAAAATCGTCACTTCTTGATTAACTTTCGTGAAATATCACAAAGAAAAATTAAATATGCTGCAGTAGGAGAAGGCACTGTATATAATAAGTTTTGTATACGATAAATTACGAGCTTCAGAGTGCGCAGACATATCTTATTTTTGGAGTCTTCTGTTTGGGAACGCAGTTCTGGGAGTTAATTATAATGAAGAAATTTGACGAGACTTTGCTCAAGCATTTTAGAATGACAAAACTAGCATTTCAGATGCTGTGAAATGAAATCGGTCTTTTGGTTGGTCCAGTTTTATGCTGTCCCATCACAAAGTCACATGTATTTTTTGATGCAGATTAAGGAGTTTATTCGGTAAAAGTGTTTCCATCGTAGTTTACGCTCATGTTTTCTTACCGGATAAGAAATTTATCCGACTTAGTTGAGCGCATAAGTTTTTTTTTATGCACATTTTTAGAATTTATGCACATCTTGGCGTTTCCATCCAGTGTTTTTTATGCGATATCCCAAAACCAGCATAAAAATAGGTGGATGGAGACATAGCTATTGATCGTCTCTAAGCATATCCCAATCCACAGTCTCAAAGCAATCCTGAATCCCCTGTGGTGCTTCTGGTGTCCAGCACAGCAGCGCACACATCACAGTCTCCTCTCGCGCTCCTTTATGTGAGATGTAAGAGTGGTCGAGGATGTTTAGGCCTCTGGTGAGGCAGGAGACAAGTTGGTAATATTTTGGGTAAATATTCATGAAATTGGATCATCTTCGGCAAGCTATCTCTGTTGTTGAGTTTCCATCATTGATTCTGTTTTTTCTCTGTATTGTACAAAGTATATATAAAATAAAGGTGACTTGACTTGATTTATGTTATTTTTGATCCACATGCTCACTTTACTGTACTCTTTCACAAGCGCCTAAATGGTTCTCCAAATGTTTCGGAGATGGTGATATTGCAGTTTGGTTTTTATGATGCGTGTCATGTAAAAATGCTATTATGGGTTTTCCTTTATTACCTCCTGTTTTTGCATTGAAGTTTTGCAATGAATGCTGTTAAATGTCCACTGTGCTCTTCGTGGATATGCATGTCAGGAGGCCAGATGAACTTTAGCCAGTCATTGCTGTTAAATAACACGTTCTTCCGGGCTTTGTCTTGTGGTCTCAGGTGGTGCTGTATTTTATCGTGACGGCTGCGTGTGGAGGACTCAGCTGGCCGAACTGTCGGAAGCAGTAAAAATCCCCAGATTCTCCCTCAGTATGTGAGAGCACTCATTCTGCCCAGCTCAGCTCGTCTCATCTGACTAGAGACTCACAAACACAGCACAGCACTGAACTCCTGTTGTGTTTCCTGTGCTGTTCCAGACAATACTTCAGCATCATCGCCTTTACGTTAATCATTATCGTATATTTTTGATTCTTTGGGTTCTTTTCACAATGTTGTAATGCAGTTCAACTACATGAAGAATTTAAAGGAGTAGTTCACCAAGAAATTAAAATTGTCATCGTTTTTTCTGTAAAACACAAAATGTTAATTCATACTGCTCAGTTCCATTCCATGACAACAAAATGGGATTTATTCTGTTTAGTTATAGAAAGTGCCATAAAAGTATCATAAAAGTTGTCTGTATGACTTGTACACTGTATTCAGTGTTTTCTAAAGTTGTATAATAGCTTCATGTGAGGAACAAAACTGAAGTCATTATTGACAGAAAATCTTCCCCTTCATTATTGTAGAGCTTAATTCTCATTTGCTGTTGCATTTTGCTGACGCTGCACATGCCAGTTGCACAATTTGTAACACATTTATTATTATTATTATTAAAGTACAAATAGATAGTTATTTGAGATATTTAAGAACTTGAATAGTGAATTTCAGTTGGGTTTGTTTCCTCCACAAAGCTATTGTATGACTTGGCATATTGTGTGTGTGTGTGTGTGTTATGGACTACTTTTATGATACACCAGTTTTATGATCTGTGTCCTATTTTATTGCATGGAAAAGCAGTGTAAATCATCCACTAACCACCTCTGTTTTGTGTGTTTCATGGAGGAAAGTAAAGCAGAACTGGAACGACATGAGGCTGAGAATATGAGTACATGACTTTTCTAGTTTTGGGTGAACTACTCAAGCCAGCGGTTACTAATCCTCTGCATAACTTGCAGCAGAAGAGCTTAAAGAGGAATGATGAAATAGAAATGATTGAGTTTTAAGAGTAATGACCTGGCACTTTTTGATTAAAACTGTTTGCTCTGTTTTAAGTAGGTTTGCTTACAACAGTCATAATATGTATGTAATCATTTACATTTATAGTTAGCGTACAGAAGGGAACTCTATAGTTATTTGATCTTACTAAATGTATTTTCTACAGAATGAACTAATGTCAGTCACCAAGATTGTTTGTGATTGATTGATTATTGAGTAGCATATGAAGTAGTTTGTCTACATTACAGTAGTCGTGTGATATTGTTCACACAGCGCAGAGCTAATTGAATTCAAAAACTGCATGTGTTTGGGTGAATTTCGCAAAACCTGTCAATGTTTCAGCCCAAATTAAAGAGCAAATTGTATTGTGCATAAAGAAAATGAAGCTGGATCATTGAGGCCTGTTATTTTGCATTGACATATTCAACACATTTTCCTAAAATTATCACTTGAAAAAGAAAGAATGAATCATGTATAAGCTTCTAATTCTCACTCGAAATACAAGAGATACACAGAATAGTAAGCAACCATGTATAGAAAACAGAATATAGAGCTACGTCCAAGTATAGAGTGTGATGTGCAGGAGTGGAGCGAGTATGTACAGGCAGTGTGAATACATTTGAATTTACATATTGTATTTAAGATTAAAGTGCTGTGAAAAAGTTTGTACACCATAAAAAGTGGTTTTGTTTCCCCCCCAGCATATTGAGACATACAAAAGACACTTGGAATGTACATTTTGTAATGATGTGTACAGCTTAAATAAACAAAAATGCCTATATCATGTGTTGAAAAAGTTGCTATATCCTACATTGATCTACGTTTAGTCCAGTTATGTTTTTATTAATGTAGCGCTTCACAAATTCATGTGATAAATATACATACATATATGTACAATATATGCACTAATTATCATTTTGTAGCAGTAAATGAAGTGGTATCATATTGATCACAATTGGGGTACCACAGGGCTCAGCACTAGGACCATTGTTTTTACACTTCACATGCTACCCTTGAGAGATATCACACAGTGTTAGTTTTCACTGTTACGCTGACGATACTCGGCTCTATATTTCCCCGATGACTGACGAAACATACTAATTTGCTAAATTACAATTTTTGCTAACACACTATAACTGATTCATCTGGCCCAGTTTCCCAAATCATTTATTCACTTCTCAAAACTTTTAACACATTTCACTTGTTTTCACACGTTCCAGTTTCCTCAATGTTTTCTGCAAACATCTAAGGAAATCTACAAAATGCCCTCATTTTGCACAGATTTAATCGCATTCTCATTCAGAACACAGTATAATTATTTCAGGCATCCCAATATGAACTCAGATAGCACACATTTATTGTGTAAACACCAAGTAGCAAAACTGATGGCACACTGATGATGTGCTTTGGACAAGGAATCTTAGTGGTGCGAGGGAAAGAGGAGAGGATGAGAAGGGGAAAAGAACATTGAAGGGGACGGGGTCAAAATCATTTGTTCTTGATGAAATACAAAGCACTACAGTTGACCATGTTCTTGTGAATGGAATGAGCATGAAGGCCTACAGGCTCATGTACAGGGTTATTATACTACTTACAGTGTAATTACAGTACACAGTAGCAGTACTTTAGATGAGATAACTTTCATATTCTATGTACAGTAATACTGTAGAACGTTGTACACCTTCAAACTCATAACCATTAAGTTGATTTGTAGCCAGTTACAGTAATTAACAGTATACTGTATTGTGCGATCATATTCAGTTTGCTGGCATTTGAAATTTTCTAGTGCTTTTCATCTACTGAAGATCTCTTTACAGTAGTGAAAGTAAACTTTACTTGAAGCTTATTGCTGAATTTCACTGTATCTGCAACCCCTCTATTTATGCTGTATCCTGTACAGGGTTCCCACGCTTCTTGAAAGTACTTGAAAGTACTTGAATATCAGACACATGGATTCAAGGCCTGGAAAGTACTTGAAAATAAATATAGGTCCTTGAAAGTGCTTGAAATAAATCTGAAATAAATTTTGTTTAGTAGAATGGTGCTGTTTCAAAAATTTTCCTATATGCGCTGTCAAAGGCAAAACGAAACAGCGCTAATGATTGGGGTGGAGATGGGGTAGCGGGAGAAAAAATCTTTGCATGCGAGCTGATGCGCACATTGCGCAGCCCTGCATGAACTTATGGAGAAGCAGTGAATTTGCGACTGAAAATTACTGCGTGCGACTATGAAAAAATATTTAGGAGCACCAGTGCAAATGACCCAATCAGCATATTTGTGTTTGCGCTGAGGGGAGCTTCAAAGGTTTCTAACGTACTTACAACATGTTTTTGCAGCGGTGAGTAGACATATCTGTTGATTCCTTGAACACAAATGTTAATCAGAATCCACTCACTGCTCAAAACGCCGTTTTGTTCAGTGCTGAGTTCTGCAAGCTCATGAATCCTCTCATTATAACAAAGTGTAGACAGGGTGTAAATAAGAGATTTAAATAAGAAAATGGAACTTTGCAAGATCACGATGAATGAAGGAGAGTGACAGCTTTTAATGATTTTGCAAATGATATTGATTTAATACAAGAGTTCATTAAACAAGAAGTGAATATGAAGTGACTTGCATTGTCTGAACAATATTGCCTGATTCTGCTCTATTTCGTCAACGAAAATAGTTTTAAACAAAGTAACAGCTGAGCCGCTGCGCATCTCCATTCAAACACAGCGTTGTTTCGTTTTTAAACGAATCTAATTCAATCACCCATTCATAAAGACAGTCACTTGCTTCGTTCCTGAATGAATCAGCCGTTCTAACGAATCAATTAATGAATGATTAATTGATAAAATCAGTGACTTGCCGCCACCTACTGGCAGTTTTACTTTCATTTAAAGTATCTTTTCTGTTATTTAAATCATTTAATATTTCTATATTCAAAATATTAACCTCAACATGAAGTTATGAATTTAATTGCACTCGTGGGACCTCTGAGCCTCATTAAACCATCTGAAAATACACCTACAAGCCAATTTTGTGTCCTTCTGTGCCACCTCTAGTACAAATTATTTTTTTTAATACTGATTTCATTTGATTGGTAACTCATTCTTATTCTACTTGTTATATATATTTTTTTAATTTGACAAAAGATGACATACTTTTAATAAAGTTAGAAAAATGCCATTACAAAGGTAAAAACAAAATTCCCTGTAAATGATTTTAAGGAGTCAAATATAATCTCGTAATGGGAAGGCTAATATTTGATCAGAATTTTTGATTATTGATTAGAAGGTGCTCCTGATATATTTGACTGTGCTCCTAAAAAGTAAAGTAAGCATAGAGCCCTGTTTAACCCTTTTTATTCATTTAAAAATTGAGTAATTCTTTCAAATTTATATCTTTTACAAGAATTATAGCAAAAACCAGTCTGATGCAAGAATATATATTTTTATCAATATTTGAGAAATTCAAAATTTCTTTGAACAAGACTGCTCAAAATGGTCTAAATTTATGAAACCTACACATTCAAAACCTCATTACTCTGAATTTTTTTATGTAAATGTTAAGTGTAAGTGAAATGTTGAGTACTGTAAGAGGTCTTTCATGACGCTACATATGCTGAGGTGTGAATTTGATAGGTGCTTGATTTAAATAAATGGTGCTTTAAAAAGTCCTTGAAAGTCCTTGAATCTGGTGTTCATGTAAGAGTGGGAACCCTGACTGTAATAGACACTGACTTGCATGCAACATGTTTCCTGTTTCCCAAAAGGAGGTTTTTGTAACAGTGTTTTGAATCGATCTTTCTACTGTTCTCTAGGTAGTGAAGTAGCGTATTTGTCAGGATTGTGTATAATCTGAAGCCAAAGTTTCATTCTGACAAAAGAGAATGTTTTTGACTAAAATATTTGATTGTGACCTGGAAGTTTATAGTTGTGAGAAAATGGTGTATTGTTTCATGAATTGTGTTAGCAATTGGGAAAAACTTTTATGGAATGCAGTTGGTATTAAAATCTATCTTATTGCTTAACTCTTTCCCCACCAAACACGGAATCTTCCAGGTTTCTGTGTTTTCACTGTTATATGCTAGGGGGTGCAATTACGCATCTCCTGAACAAGTCCAGAATGTCCCGATCAAAAACACAGACCAGGAAGACAGAAATGAACGATCTCATATGTAAGCATATGCATATGATAAAATAATGTGATCATCAACACTAACCGCATGTAAATGAAAACTAAAAAGATTAATTTGAAAATAAAAAAAATGAAAAATAAATTTTTGCTCAAAATGTTGCTTTTTTATAATGAAACATACATACATTCAAGTGTTGATAAAAAAAATAATGCTTGAAGCTAGAATAAAGCTGATTTTTAATTAATTAATTAATTTATTTATTTTTTAAGTAGAGGCTTTGTTCTTTAGTTTGATGTATTGCATGTTCATATATTTATACAACAAAATATTCGGGGGGCCATAAAAGTTTAGTGAAAATCATCAAAAATGCTGGCGGTGGCTGGCAACTTTTTTCAAAAATGCTGGCAGGGAAAGAGTTAATTCAAAGAAAACAGAGGAGTTAATTATTGGACTAAAAGTCTCCATATGTAATAAACTAAAATACTAACTGTTGATGTCTGCTCAGTCAGGTCTTAGGAACCTGGGTGTGCTACTTGATAGATATTTGTCATTTGAAAGCCACATTTCTAGCATTTGTAAAAGCAGTTTTTCTATCTTAACTCTTTCCCCTCCAGCGTTTTTTTTTTTTTTTTTTTTAAGTTGTCTGTCACCGCCAGAATGTTTTCATTTTTCACAAAGCTTTCATGGCCCCCAGAATATTTGTTGTATGAATATCTGAACATGCAGTGTCAAGAGAAAGAGCAGAGCCTCCGCTCTTAAAAAAAAAAAAAAAAACATTTTATTCTAGTTTCATGCATTCTTTTTCATGCAGTCTTGAAAAGTGTTTCACCAATGCCTTCCTTTCATAATTTTATCATTCTTGTACATCTTTATTTAAAAATATAAAAATAAAGTTCATCTTCAGAAGCTTTTTTTAACCCCCAAAATGTTCATGTTTTTAGAAATTAGTATAGAGCACAAGTGCATGAAGCTATGCAGGAAACATTCAGTGCAATCATGCATTTTTTCATTAAAAATGATATTTCTATTCATACTTATGAATACTTGTGCATAACACATGCATACACAAGCTACAGCTGTGAGAATATGCTTCGTTAGCTTTATTTGTGATATGTTTGCGGTTTCACAAGTGATGAGTGTAAACCTGCACAGATATGAGCATCAATATGAGCAGTTCACACTGTTCAGGATGAGAACACATCTGTCCGCTCACTGCTGGAGGTGCGACTGACTCCGAGACCTGACAAAATGAAAGAATAATGAAATACAAGTTCAGAAACACAAAAACCCACAAAAACATGTCTGGGTCATATTTCATCCCCAAAAATAGTTTTCAGAATCATTAAAAAATTAACATCACAACAGGACAAGTAAGCATATTTTCCTCTAAATTCACATTACTGTAATGACCAGTTGACCAAAAAGATACAGTCACTAAGCATCAAACATATCAAAAATAATTTTAGACCATAGGCAATTAGGATGTCTGAATAAATTAAGGAAATATATAAATGTACAGCATTTGAAAATTAGGCTACATAAATCACTTGATGTGACACATTTTGCACTGAATGCTAAAATAAAAAATATATAGTACAGGTGCAGGCCAAGGAACTTTCAAATATACCTGTCGGTTTTGATTATTTTTATAACTGAGTGCATATTAGAGTAAGATTATTTTTACAAATAAAGAAAGAAACAAAAATAACAGCATGTATCGCACTGTAGAAAATTCAAATCAGCTGCTTTGTTGAACAATAAAAATGATTTTATTAACAATAAAATACCACATAAATGATATTTAAGACTTTGTAATACAATTTAAGATATTTAAGACCTTAAATCTTGAAAAAAAAAAAAAAATTAAGACAAATTCTACCATAATATATAAATATTTATTAGTTATATTGAGCTTTTTGTTCACATTACAGTAATGAGAACGGGATTGTTTTTAATTGCAGTAAGGAGAGATGCTCACAGTTCTCCTGTCACGTGTGTGTTTCTCAGCGCTCTCCTGACGGCTCTGCGTTCAGCCTCCTCCGCTGCTGGAGTTACACCTGAAACACAAACACAGACGTGAGGTCAGGACCAGAGCTCGGTATACAGCAGCAGCGTCTCACCTTCATCACGAGCGACGTCTTCCTCACGGCCCTGACGCGCGTCCGCCTGAGCCTCGTCTGTCTTCTTATAGTAATAATCCTGATCTGGAGGACCGAACCGCTGAAACACACACACAACATTAAAACTATCACTAATTATATACACTATCACTAGATTTACAGCGGTGGCCAAAATGATTGGAACGCTAGTATTTTGACCAGTTAAAAAATAGTTTTAAGTCAGATATTTCTATCTTTTGCTGTAGTGTGTCAGTAGGAAATATCAGTTTACATTTCCAAACATTCATTTAGCCATTAATTGTAATAATCCAGTGAGATTCTTGTTTGCTCCACACAGAGATCTGATCTGATCATCATCAGTCTGTCTGGAATGACATGAAGAAACAGAACAAACTGAGAAAGACTAAATCCAGAAGAACTGATGCTTCAAGAAACCTTCCTGCAAAGCTACAGTGCTGTTAAAAGTTTTAGGCACTTGTGTAAAAATGCTGTAAAATGAGGATGCTGTCAAAAATAGATTTTCTTTACCAATTAACTTTATTAACTAAATGAAATCATCATTTGTTGTGAGCATCCTTTGTTTTTAAAGCAGTTTTTGCTCTCGGTGCACTTGAGCAGAGTTTCTCAGGAGCTCTGTTTCTTGAAGCATCAGTTCTTCTGGATTTAGTCTGTCTCAGTTTGTTCTGTTTCTGGATGATGATCAGATCAGATCTCTGTGTGGAGCACAAAAATCTCACTGGATTATTACAATTAATGGCTAAATGACTGTTTGGAAATGTAAACTGATATTTCCTACTGACACACTACAGCAAAAGAAAGAAATAACTGACTTCAGACCATTTTTAGCTGCTGAAAATACTAGTGTTCTAATCATTTTGGCCACCACTGTTTATATTTACCTTATTAGGCCACATGAGGCTAACAAAGAGGATGATGGGAAGGCCCACAGTGACGACATAAACACCCCAGAGCCACGGCCTCTTCACCGTCGCCATCAGCAGCTTTTCAATCACTCCAGGCTACAAGAGGACGATGTGAAATACAGGAGATCTGCTCAGTGTGCTGCTATTTATTTAAAAACACATTTCAGAGTCAAATTGTCTTGAATGTATAAGTTAAAGTGTCTTTTGTCCTGGACCTGGTCACCATTTCCACACAGCCTGCCTTCACTAGATGATTGTATTAGGATGTGTCAGTGAATGCTGTTTCACAGACACTGCATTAGTTTGTTCCAGCTAAAGCGGACGGACGATGCTGATCTTACGGTCTTTCTCTGGCCCCACGTGTCTTCTGTCCAGCGCCGGGCTTCTTCTAGACTGTCAGAGAGTAAGATGTTGTCGAACATCACATCTGCAGTGAGGGACCACAGCTCAAAACCCACAGCAGAAACAGGGCTCATGATGAACGGCTCATCTGAACTAAAACCAGGAAACAAACAGATAAACTTAACTACACACCGCTAACACAAGAGAACAGAGATTAGACACAGATTACACTAGAGTTCACAGATCATACAAAGAACATCAAAATCCCCAAAAGGAGCTCCTTTAGCTGATACTAGATTTGATTGGGAATTGAATTGTTCTGAATTTTCACAAATTAAATTAATTATTGATTTCAAACTGAATTAAAAACTTACGAATCATGAATCAAATAATAAAGATTTCATGGTCAGTATTTTTAGGTTAGTTTCACATATAGCACATTGACATACTCATATAAAATTTGTTAAAGGGGTAGTTCAGCCAAAAATGAAAATTACCCCATATTTTACTCACCCTCAATGCATCCTAGGTGTATATGACTTTCTTCTTTCAGACAAATAAAATCAGAGTTATATTTAAAAACATCCTGGCTCTTCCAAGCTTTATAATGGCAGTGAATGGCTGCTGAGATTTTGAAGCCCAAAAAAGTGTGTCCATGCATCATAAAAGTGCCTCACACAGCTCTGGGAGGTGAATAAAGGCCTTCTGAAGCAAATTGGCACGTTTGTGTAAGAATAATATCCATATTTAAAAATTTATAAACCATAATCTCTAGCTTCTGTCATACATGAGTGGCGTTCAGCGGATGACGTAAGCCGTTGATGTAGCGTAAGCTTCGGTAAGAATATGTTAGTCTCACGAGAACCAAGTTTTGTTAACACAGTTAGCGGAAGCTAGAGATTATGGTTAATATAATTTTAAATACGGATATTTTTCTTACAAAAAACACATCAATTTGCTACAGGAGGCCTTTGTGAGGTACATTTTATTATGGATAGATGTGCTTTATTGGACTTCTTTTGGACTATTGTTGAAAAATAACAGCCATTCACTGCCATTATAAAGCTGGGAAGAGCCGGGACCTTTTTAAATATAACTCCGATTGTATTTTTTCTGAAAGAAGAAAGTTATACACCTAGTATGGCTTGATTTGAGTAAATCATGCAGCAATTTTCAGGTTTTTATTTATTTATTTATTTTTTTTTTTTTCGAATAATGGGGCTTGTAAGTTATTGTCCACTCAAAATGTTACATCAACAGTTCTAAATTTGAAATATTATAACTAAAATATTCCAAAAAGAAAGTCCAAGGTAGGGGTGTGCAATATTGACAAAAGAATATTTTGGGGGGATTTTTCAATAACAATAACAAAACAGTGGAACACTGAATCATTAACTCAAATGATTTGTTCAAAAACAGATTCATTTTAGGGCTGGGCGATATTGAAAATTCATATCTCAGTATTTTTGGGATGAATAGCGATATACAATATATATCTCTGTATTTTCTACAAAGTGGAATAAATGTTTACTTGCAAGTCAAAGCCTTATGTAAGATGCCACAATCACCTTTATTAAAACAGCTTGTAAAATAAATAAATAAATAAATAAAAATACAGACAGGGTTTTCTTCCCTATTTGAAAATATGCAGCTGCACGACATATATGTAAATTGTACAAAACAAACTACATTAAATAAAATAGATCTGTCTCTGACGATGTGCAAAAACAACTGATTCAATTAAATAGAGTACAGTTCCTCCTGCTTAACTAAATACACGGCTCTGATGAGCAAATAACAACAGAAGAGTAGAAAACTTAACTCCTTTTTCAGAACAAGCAGGTTATTTTGGGGTAGAATGTTCTTTATCAAACAAAGTATTTTATAGTATCTCTTACAGCTTTTGTGCAAGGAAAACTAGGCTATCAGCAGCTTCAGGCTTCAGGGATGCCATGATGCAGGTTATAATGTTACCAACTGCAACTGAAAACCCTTTCTGAAGGGGAACGGGTGGCCGGTGCCAGGAGATTCCTCTTTGTTTCATGTTCCTCCCAGCATTTGAGAGGATCGGTGTCACTCTCAACATTAACTGACTGCAAGCAGTTTCAGTTTCAGTTGCCTCCTCTCCTTGTCAGTGCTGATTGCAGAAGCTTGCCAGTGATGACTTCTTCTTTGCTGTTGGTGGCTTTAGTGCTACTTGGTCTGTTGGTGTAGGCACATTGGGTAATTCTGTGTTTGTCCCTGAACCGTGGATCCACAAGTGAGGCCATGTCCAACGGGTCACTAGTTGCTGGGTCAGTGTACTTGGCATTAAGGTAATCAACAATGCAGCTCTTGACTGATTTGCACAGCTCGCTGTCGCCCTCTTCATGTGTCAGGAGACTTGTGTTGAAAAGGTGCAGTACAGGTCTGACATATGAGATCACTGAAGTCCTGAAGGGGTTTCAGAGCCTTCCAGATCGACTCCAGGACCTCGATGTCCTGCCAGGTAGGAACATTTGTCAGCAGACGGGACCTTTGTGACTGCTGTCTCCTGCTCCAGGAGCCTCTCAATCATGTGCTGCCGTGATCCCCGGCTGAATCTGGAGCTCAGCAAGCTCTTTTCTCATCCTTACACAGAGAAATCTGCCCTGTCAGAATCAGAATCAAGTTTATTATAAATAAAAATTGCATGAATTTGACTCTAAAATAGTAGCTTCTAATATTGCATATATCAAAAACAAAAAAAGAAATGCAACAAAAAAGACAAAAGAAATAAATTAATTAAAAAAAAAAAAGTACAGCAATTTATGTCACAAGTAGTGTTGTTATGGCCAAACAATTTAAAACCAATCAAGTATACATCAGTTATTTAATTAATAAACTTTTTTTAAATTATTTATAAACAACAATTACAGCAGTTTTATATTCATTAATAGTTGCACATTTACATTTATCATTGCACATCTGATTTAAAAAAGTAGAGCTCAAGTGAGAGATTACAGTCCCACTCTTTGAAAAAATGTTTAAAAAAATAGGCAGATCATCACCTGTGTTTAATATGGATGTGTGTGATGAAATGATTACATGCTTAAGTTCCTTTAACATTTTCAATACATTTTCTTATGCTCGTTCAGCTCTAGGCGGTTATTACTGCAGACAAGCATTTTACTGAGCATAATATGCATCACAATTTCAGAATTATTTTTTCCAAATCAAATACAAACATGGCACTCACCAGTCTCCAGATGAAGTGAAGATGATAACGTTGCTGTCATTGTCGGTCATTTTAGCAACCAGCCCCTTCTGATCGAGCTTCCGGTTCATAAGAGCATCATGTAGGGCTTCAGCTGTATGCTACCCGGTGTGGTCTTGGGGAAAATAGCTGGTTTGGAGACACAGTTTTCATTTTCCAAGTCTTCAATAAAATGTATTGTCAAACTCATATATGGCTGACATGTTCTGCTGACAATACATCGGTTGATATATCGGTTTGTCAGCATGAAATGAGTCACTTTTGCGAGCCGGTCCGAAAGCTTCTGTCTGACATCAGTGTACATCTCTGACAGGGCTTCTGTTGCGAAGTACTTGTGACTGGGTAACTGGTATCTTTGGCAGAATTTTAAAACCTTCCTGTTCCACTGTTGCAACAGGAACCTTATCATTAGCGATGTGGTAAGCTATCGTGAGACATGCTGCGGTAAAAGAACTACCAACGAGCATTGCTTTCAGGCAGAAAGTTTTTAGGGATAAACACTCATCATACTGCACTTTATGGTGATTTTGTAAGTGGTGGAAGAGATTTTTGGGCCAGATTTGCTAAACAGGGCAAATCAGAGTTAGAGCACAATTCCACAAAAGCCCCGATTGGAGGGGAAAATTCTGAGGGTGACTTACTGATAAATTAAAGAACACATACGCAACATCTCATTTCCATAATGACCAGCACAATCTACCAAGAGCGGTGCAAATTTCCGCCTGCTTTAAGACATGTTTTTTTGGGGGGCGTTAAATAATGGCGCAAATACCAGTAATTTGATAAAACGCAAACGGTAGTAAATTGCGTTGCGTGAGTCATTCCATAAATATTGCGTCTGTAAGGGAAACTCCTACAAATGCATATTCAATAAAGTCAATCGCAAAAAACCTTTTCAGCACTAATTCTTCACTGCGAGTCTTTAGTAAATCCTGATTCCTGACTATTTTAATGCCAAAAGATAGTTTGCGCTGGTGCAAGCTGTTAGTAAATCTGTGATTCCACTTTTTGTCATAATCGTTTTATGACATTCTTTGGTCAGATGGCATGTTTTTGCTGCTCATCAGATCTTTTAAATCCCAGCCATCTCCAAATAACTGAACCATTGTTTTTCTTTTTATTAACCAAGTCATCTTCTGCAGTGTGGACCAGCGCTGTGTCGCAGGAGAACTTGTGATGGAGTGGGCGAGGTGTGGTTCACAGAGTGAGACTGTGGGAGGGTCGCGTCAAACTAGAGGAGTGCTCGACTTGAAGTGTTCAAGTCAAGCACACCCCATATCGATATAAACACATCCCATATTGCATTGAAAATAGATATCGATATGCCGCCAGAACTCAATATACCGCCCAGCCCTAATTCATTCAGGAACGAAACACTGCAGCGTTGCTCTAAGACACACAATTGTTCTGCTCCGGCTTGTTTGGAACTATTTTCATTGGCAAAACAGAAAAAAAAGGACAATATTGTGTCTGAAGTCACTCAATATTAACTTGTTTTTTTAACTGTTGTATGAAATTATCCCATTTGCGATTGCACTAATATTCAGGAAAACAGCACTCTTGCTTGTGTGATATTACTTAACTATAACATCCCTCAGGGCCGTCGCTAATGGGGTGAATGTTGGTGATGATTATAGGGGCCCACGGCTGCGGGGGACCCCGGTGATTTCAACCGACTGCACAAGAACAGTATAAAAGACGCTCAGGACGGTTGATGGGCCACTGCTGCACATCGTTACGAAAGCTTATCATTTGGACGTGTTTATAAGCCTTGCCAGTTTAAACATTCAAGAGATTTTAAAGCATTCAAGAACAAGATGCGAAAGAACTCAACTGAGTACTCGAATTGCGTTTTGCATCTTCTTGCACTTGAATGATAACAAATACATTGAAAATGATGTCGAAATGCCCGTCTTGGTGAGTATCCTCGAAAAACTGTCGGTTATTTGTGAGCGTAAACAGTTGAGAAAGAAATTCGATGTGTATCATTATATTGGCTGCATTGTCTCTTAAAGGGGCCGCACATAATTTACTAGCTGCTGTCGGAGTAATAATGATAATCCAAGAAAAAAAAAGAGAGAAAATCACTCACTGCTCTTGACTGAATTAATTTTGTAGTTTTAACAAGAAACAAACTATATTTAATTTATACACTGAAGACTATGCAATGCCATTTTACATTTGATTATTCGGTTTCTGTACCTGAACGTCTACAAACTTGAAAAAAACTTAAATCGCTGTTTAATTTGTATCTTTGTTCTATTTATTTATTTGTACTATTTACACAATTTCAGACTGGGTACACAGGTACAACCTGCACCTGGGCCCACAAACTCCAGCTACGGCCCTGTCATACTGTATATATACAGTATATTCATCATGCAGTGAATGCATTTGGACTCTCAAGACATTTTTTTTTGTTTGTTTTTTTTTGTTTGTTTTTTGCATCCCTAGTCCAAGGTTTGTCTTATATGTACATCCTTCAAATTGTTCTCTAAATCCATTTTTTTTTTCAGAAAAAGTTGAGTGTTCAAACAAAGGTTGCAAATATTGGTTTACTAAAGAAATTTAAATTTAAAAACTGCAGTTATAGACTTTTTATGTGGCTTCATCTGTATATGAAGATTGAAGATTACAAAAGCCACTCATTCAACCAATTCATACACCAATTCAGAAAAGACCAACGCAGTTTTCAAAATGATCCAGGACTAAATATTTAAACACTGTATACTGTACAGCTATCACGACTCATCTTTCAGATTAATGATGTATAAATAACTCACATTCCTGTAATGTAAACATCATAACAGATCAGCACACCTTCCGTGTTGTTCTGACTTTGGGTCAGAAGACTGCACCCCGTGCCCCGAGGCAGGATTTGTTGAATACTCCTGCTCTTGTGTTTTGTGAGCAGATGAGGCCATGTCCTCTAACAGACTGCCTTTATTTATCAGTGTCAGGTCAACGAGGATCTCAAACCTGTTGTCAGGATACAAGTCTAAAAAGAACAGTTTTACTAAAACAAAACTGCAGCCAGAATGTCATTATGCAAGATCAGACACTTTTCGTTATAGTACATAAGTTCTGCTATTAAAATATTAGTGGTCTAGTTTATTGAAATCTAAACTTACTTCAGATGCAAATGTCACTGAACATGTGAAATAAGAGGGAGTACTCACTCAGAGTGTAGAGATGTGGACGCTGGTCAATGAAATAGTCGCTGAGATCTATCTCCGGTTGTCGAGCGTGTTTCTCCTCATATGTCCCTGTGACTGGATTACGATGACGAAAGATGAAATGTATTTTGTGTGTGCTGCCGCACTTATCTGGACCGAACATAATGGTGTATGGGGTGGCGTCGCTGAACTGGCTCTGAAATCACAATCACAACACTGTTGAGGCATGAACATATCATTAACCCTCTATGGTACAGAGTTGCCATATGGCAACAATTAATTTCATCTGAAAAAAAATATACAATATATTGCACTATGGGAATTAAAAGGGTGGGCCTTAAGGTAGCTAGTGATGTGCTGTTTTTAAGTCACATGACATTTGAATGTCCATCCACAACTTTTTTTTTTTTTTCCCCACTGACCCTCACAAGGAAGACACCTGCCGAAGTGCTCCAGAAATGGCTCTGTTAACTTCATCTCTACACATCTCTTCTCAAAGAAGATTTTTTGCAGCATCTTGGTTAAGTAAATTAGATATTTTCATTCACAATTAACTTTATCTAACATAGTTTTACTGTAAATTGAGAAAATATCAATGTTTTCATATGGCAACGCTGTACCACAGTGGAACTGCAGTAATGTATTTCCCCATTGGGATTTTTTATAGATTGTAGCATCAATAATATGATTGCAGTTATTTATTTATTTGAAGTGTTTATTGTAGTGTAGTTGGATTAATGTATAAATAACAAAATTATTTCTTCTTTTCAGAAAATGAATAAAGCAATATTTTACAGAAAGGCCAACAGGAAGAGTGCGGAGTTAGCTCTTCCATGTGATGAGAGTGAGAATAAGTTAGCCTTCAGTGAAGGTTAAATGATAGGGATCTACTTATTTTTAGTTTGCATGAGTTCCGACTATGTAAATCTATCAGTTTTTTAAAAGAAATGTGTATTTAAATAGAAAAGAAAATCATAATTTTTTATAGAAAAACTACTTTTTGACCATTTTCCATTGTGGTACAGTGTTGCCATATAGCGATGTTTTCCTAAGTACCCCCAATATATATATATATATATTGAGGGTTAATTGTCTCTGTTGCTTTATTGTTTGCTTCATTTAATAAACTCTGATCTAAAACACTAAGCTAAACCTGTTCGAGTGCATAACAGTATTATGTGCCATGAAATGTCAGACATTACCAAACGAAGATTGTCTGAATGAGACAGTAACTTAATGTAGGCTCCACCACAATCAACCCCCTTTTGGAAGAAAACTTCATACCTGCAGATGATTTTAAAAGAAGGATTAGTCAAGCAGATGTATTTGTGTTTGAAGGAAAGTGGCAAACTGATCCAGATGTCTTACTGTAAGCACAGAGGTTTGTCTGTGAAGTGATAGGTCTTCCGCAGGTACGCAGATATGGCGTGGTGTTTTCCAGGAGACTTGAGGACCAGGCCTCTGTTTCCCAGTAATCTCGCTTCTCTGGACTCCTCTATAACCCACTCCCCTGTGTAAAACAAACGGCTTTCATATTACAGCTGATTTGATGAGTAACCGCGTAACAAGCAGGATAATATACAGTACAGTCATCATGTCATTAATGTAGAATTAACCCCTTCAGACCCGATAATGTGTGATCACCCTTTTACACCCCTCACAAAAAAACAAAAATAAAACCTCACATTTCAACACTACCACACTGTTTTTGTTATAAGATCCAGTATTCAAATTTATTTTGACTAAATGCATACCATTGTATTTGAGAAGTTCCAGCTGCTCATCTTTCACTGCTTTAGACAGAACCCAGTTTCTTCAGTGCAAACAAGCAAAAACTATTATTGAGCAAACACATATCTGGACATAACAGGGATTAACATATCTAATGTAAACTAAAATATGATTTATACTTATATATTGTAGGCTATACTCTATTGTATGTTTTCAGTGATAAACTGAAGCGACTCACCTGTCCAGCGCTCCGTCAAACGCCTCCGCGAAATAAACCTGCTCCGGTGTCGCGACGCGTCTGTACGCGTTCTGACGCGCGGTTTGAACATGTTTGAAAGAAAAAAACAGCTGTAACAATACGTTTTACGTTCATTCTTCCCAGTGCAGTATAAGCGTTATATTTACCTGTGCTCCGCTTATGTGAGCCACACACAAACAGAAGATGAAGCGCATCATATCTGTTTCTGTCTGCAGGAACGCTCTTCGCCGAAGGTTAGGCTCGATTAGACAACGCTACAGCTGTAATTTTACCGATTTAGCTCAAATATTTAGAGTGCTTTACAGCATGCTGATTTGGTAACGTGCGCGCTCAGCTTCCTGTATTTTCAGGTTATTAACGTGGACTTTGATCTCTGTCTTTTGAAACCTTGTTTCTATAGCTGTGAGTTGGCTAAGGAGTGAAGTATTAAAACAAGAAATCATTAACGAAGGGCCTTTGATTTATTCATTGCTCAACTGTGGGCCACAACACGACACCAAATTCAACAATTATTCCGATTACACCACTGTTACCACCAGTGTTGGGCTAGTTACTCAAAGAATGTAATATATTACTCATTACTAGTTACTCCTTTCAAAAGTAATATTGTTACTTATGACTTTCTGGAAACAGTAATTAGTTACACTACTGGTTACATTACTTTTTCTTCACGCCCCACAGAAGTTGTAACTGTGTATCTTCCACATAAAATTCTTCTAGAATGTTACTAACAACATATTTCTGCCTCATAATTTGACCAAAATCCACATTGGATGGATAGTGATTAACAGTGACATTCAAGTAGAAGTGTTGTATTAATCTCATTAACTGTCATGTGTAGCTTGAAGCTAATTGTAATTTCTCCGTTACCCATATACGATTATATTTCATTATGAATTTGATCAAATCAAATAAGTTTGTAAGAAACCATTTAATTTTCCAAAAAGATTTTTAATTAATATAAATGTACCACATGCTGATGAGAGGGATGTGGGTGGGATGTAATGCCAGAGTAAAGTAAAGCCACAACTTACACAACAGTGTTCCAATTATCTTTTCCTGACAAAATCAATATAATGCAATATTTCTATCTGCTGAATGTAAGCTTTTCCATATTCCAAGCTTGCCTGCTGCACTGGGGGCATCACATGCATGTGCGAGTTGGGAAAATTATGAAAATAAATCTAGGAATTATTTGATTGTTGAATTTTAAATCAGCAGGGTTGAGGCATCAAAAGTAACTAAGTAACTAAGCTGTTTTATGGATGGTACCTGTAATATTACTGAAATCTTATTAGTATAGTTACACTACTATATTAGTTACACTATAAGTTACTAGTAACTAGTTACTGCCCAACACTGGTTACCACACAAGAAGACAAATCTTTCTTTCTTTTTTTCCCTCAAGGTTTTCATCTTCAATGCTCTTGTGTGCAGAACTAATAAACAGCGCCTCCGTTATGTCTTTTAGTCCAGGTGATATGTGCAAAATTTGAGGTGATATGTTCACTTTTTCAAAAGCATTAAACTTGGTACAATTGTACAGGTTAGGGCCTTGAACATTTTCAGAATTGGAGCCATCTCAAAAACACCTCGTGGTTGCCATGGTGACCATTTTACTCTCCGCCATAACCAAATTATCTATTTTGTGTCATATCTCCTGAACCAAACATGATAACACAGAAAAGGTCTACCCCTATGTTTTGATGGTCAAGGATTACAATGATACCATATACAACAACTTAAACTGTTCGGGTGAAGAGTTAATGTGAGAATGTGAGAAGGAAATAACAGTATCTGAGTGTCACAGTATCACAGTATTAGCAATAGTTCATATTATGGCTATTATTATTTTCTTTCTTTGATAATTAGCAAATATTTTATTCAATAGTACAATAAAAGACTTTTAATTTATTAATTATTAATTTGTTACATTTATATAGCACTTTTCTGGGTACTCAAAGCGCTTTACATGGAAAGGGGAATCTCCTCAACCACCACCAATGTGCAGCATCCACCTGGATGATGCGACAGCAGCCATATTGCACCAAAACGCCCACCACACGCCAGCTTAACTAATATTTTATTCAATAGTACAATAAAAGATTGTTTTCAAGAATACAATCATACATTTCAGAGATATAGAAAAAAATATCATCTTAAGTAAGTGTATTTTTCCTTACCTCTCAGGCAGAGTCGGGTAGGCGGTAGTATGTTTCCAATACATTCTTGTTCTCTCTCATCAATGCTCTAACATCACACATAGACGACAACAATCTTGCTAAGCTGCGTCCTATCTGCACCTCTTCTGCTGCACCTCTGTCATTTTCTGTGGGTCTCTGGAATTGTTAGTCAGCTGTCAACAAACTTCATTCTGGCCATTGCTTCTCAGTCTACTCTTAGTATCTTGGGCTTGACTGAGACCTGGATTCTTCCAGAAGACTCCGCAACCCCTGCTATTCTCTCTAACAACTTCCCTTTTTCCCTCATTTCTAATAATTGGAAATACTCAACCCACTCTTCCCTATGCAATAAAAATTATTTAGAATTTCATGCCATTATGGTAGCTCCATATTGTAACTCCATGTTGTAATAATTTATCGCCTTCCTGGTCAACTGAGGACCTTTATAGAGGAGCTGGATGGGCTGCTATCCTCATTTCTCTCTGGATGGCAGTCCACTTGTAGTCTTTGGTGACTTCGAAATGCATCTTGAGAAGCCTTAAGGCCCCGATATACTTCAAACGAAATCGAAGAACGAACTGATATGACGTCATTTCGAACAAAATCAGGCCGAAACGAAGTTCGTTTTGAGTTTGTTTCGGCAGTTCGAAACAGCTCACCAAAGCGAACTTTCTGAAGGAGTTCGTTTTGGCTCCTAAACACCTTTGAGCTACCATTGGTCCGTGGCGATTACGCAGTCGGTGGGTGTGTTCAGGAGCTCCACCTTCTTTGACGTGCGATTTCTTCCCCCACGGTTCGTTTCTCATTCAACAAAGGTCAGGCAGGGGAACAACATCGCCAAGTCACTAGCAACATAAATACACTGTGTCAAATAACAACTGCCACACATATATCCGCGCCTGTACGATCACTCACGGGGAGACTTTAAAGGTTCTGAGAAAGCATTTAATTCCTAGAAAGAAATTGCAACGAAGCTTGGTGTCGACGACCCGGAGTTATGCAAAAAGCGACGTAGAGAAACATCAGATGCAAGTTTTCCAAAGCCATGAAAAGAATGAAAGGAAAGAGTAAAGATATAAGGTAGCAAGTACTAAATGCATGTGTTTCAAATACGTTACACCATATTGCTACTGCTGTTGTTGTTCTTTCAATAAGCGAATTTAAAAGGTAAACAATAAATGAAATGCCAAAAGAACATACAATAATAAACCTTTGTTTTTAATCAAATCGTGACACCACATAAAATATAAAAATGTGTAATTTATCCAGTTTAATAAAAGACCTTGATACACCATTGCATCGTTGTTGTGTTTCGGGCATTTGCGCGAGCGTCGCGACACGTTTACATTAATCTACACTCCGCCTCCAGCAGCGCGGGGGTGTTGGAATGTTCGAAAACAGTATACCGTCGCTCAGTCTTTTCGAACTTCTTTTTGCCCCCAAACGACGAACGAAAATGAACTTCGTTTGAAGTATATCGGGGCCTTTACACTGCAGACTTCCATTTCCACTCCTAGCTTCATTCAATCTCAAATGGCTTACCACCACAAGCACTAACAAATCAGGCAACCAGCTTGACTTAATTTACACACACAATTGTATCACAGACAACATTTGGTAAAACCTCTAGACATCTCTGCTCTTTATTTTTCTTTATTACATTTAACCTACATATTACTATTTGTGTGCCACCAATTCCTCTACCAGTTACTTTTAGGCAAAACCTATGCTCCCTTTCACCCTTCCATCTTTTCTCTGTAGTGTCATCCTCTCTTCCCTCACCCACCCATTTCTCATCTCTGGATGTAAATACAGCAACTGACACTTTATTATCCACTTTAACTTCTTGTCAACACAATACCTGTCTAGACAGGCAAGTGCATACTACCCCTTCTAACCTAAAAAGTTTCCCCATGTATCATCATCTTTACTGTATTTTTGATGGAGTATTTTATACCTGAAGACAAAAGGGCTAGAAACAACAGATACTGTTAGGACCTTCCTGCTGGAGATCCTGCAATCTAAAAGACGTTCCCGAGGAATGCTGTTTCTTTGTTATTCTAATGGAATGGACCATTTGGTTCACACCTTTATAGACACAGTTACATTATTTCTTTCACAGAATGAACCAATCAGGTTTCAGGAGTGGCCATTCAACTAAGACTGCTTTACTGTCAGTCAGTGTAGCCCTGCAGATTGCAAAAGTTGATTCCAAATCATCAGTTCCTATTCTGCTGGATCTATCTGCCACTTTTGACACTGTGAATCATCAGATTCTCCTGTCTACCATCACAGGATCTGCACTCCACTGGTTTGAATCTTATCTCACAGGTAGGTCTTTCAGGGTTTCCTGGGGAGGAGAGGTATCCAAAGAACATCAACTGGCCACAGTGTTTCCTCAGGGATTAGTTCTTGGACCCCTCCTCTTCACCATATACACTACATCACTGGGACCCATTATACAAGCATATGGTTTCTCCTACCATTGCTATGTTGATGACACACAGCTCTATCATTCATTTCAACCAGACAATCCAATAGTAGCTGCATGGATCTCAGGCTACCAGGCAAACATCTCGGCATGGATGAAGAAACATCACCTGCAGCTCAACCTAGCAAAGACTGAGCTTCTCGTTTTCCCTGCCACTCTGACTCTACAGCATGATTTCATCATCCTTCTAGGTTCATCAAAAATTATTCTTTGGTGACCAGCTGACCTTAAAGGACCATATTGTAAAGACAGCTCGATCATGAAGGTTTGCATTGCACAACATCAGGAGGATCGGGCCCTTCCAAACAGAGCATGCTGCACAACTTCTTGCCCAGGCCCTTGTCATTTCTAGGCTGGACTATTGCAATGCTCTTCTGGCTGAACTTCCATCATGGGCAATCAAACCTCGGCAAATGATTCAGAATGCAGTGGCACGACTGGTCTTCCATAAGCCCAAAAGGGTCCACTTCACACCTCTCTTTATCTCCCTGCACTGGCTACCAGTTGCGGCTCGCATCAAGTTCAAGACATTGATGTTTGGATATAGAACAGCCACAGGCTCCGCACCCTCCTACTTCCTCCTCACTCTTACGAATCTACATCCCCTCCAGAAGGCTGAGATCTGCAACTAAGCGATGCCTTGTGGCAACATCCCAGAGAGGCATTTTCATTCACCTTTCCAGGCTGGTGAAATGATCTTCCCACAATCGCAGTAATTAACAGAACACCCGACACATTATCTGACAGCAACACTAATTTAATCCCATACCTGACCCATTTGACATAAAAACGGGAACGCGAACAGCACCTGCATTAAATCCCCTACATTAGGCAGCCAAAACTCATTTATTAAAACTTTTATTCAAATTGTGAATAGATTAAATACAGAAAGCAAGCAAAGAGCACTCCGCTTAATATAATCACTACAGCTATCAAACAGTGGCAGCGTGATTGGCTACATTGCTCAGCGTGTACTGGACTGAGTCGAAATAGTCTTGGTTATTGGACCCGCAACTCGCCCCGTGCTTGTCACTATCTGGCCCGCACCTGCACCACACCCTACACATAAATATTATTTCACCCATTACATCAAATATTAGTGGTTCACCTGCATGCAGGACTCTGGCTTCCCCTTGTGGACAACTCTGGCCCCAGAAAGTGATTGTATATTTACATGAAATATGTTTGAAATTTCATTCTGCATCTTCTGAGATTTCATTGTAAACCTTCTTATAAAGTCACTGAATTAATCATTAACTGTTCACCTGATTGTGTTGTCATCTACGTGTGATTAGAGCATTGTTGAGAGAGAACAAGAATGTATTGGAAAGACACTACCGCCGACCCGACTCTGCCTGAGAGGTAAGGAAAAATACACTTACCTGAGATGATTTTTTTTTTTTTATATATATATCTCTGAAATATATGATAGTATTCTTGAAAACAATCTTTTCATGTATTATTGAATAAAATATTAGTTATCAAAGAAAGAAAAAAATAATAGCCATAAAATGGACTATTGTAAATGCTGTGACACTCAGATACTGTTATTTCCTTCTCACATTGCTGATTTCACCATTAATTTCACCATTTGAAGTTGTTTTATATGGTATCATTGTAATCCTTGACCATCAAAACATAGGGGTAGACATCTTTTCTGTGTTATGTTTGGTTCCGGAGATATGACACAAAATACCTAATTTGGTTATGGCAGAATGTAAAATGGTCGCCATGGCAACCACGAGGTGTTTTTGCGATGGCTCCATTTTTGAAAATGTTTAGGGCCACAAACTATACAAGTGTACCAAGTTTCACGCTTTTATGAAAAAGTGAACATTATGTTCACATATCACCTGGACTATTTAGCGTAATTTCTAGAATGCGGTTTAGAACGGAGCTTCGAGTCTTTCAGTGCTACTGTTTCTGAAGAACAGTGCAGTTTACCTTTTACTTTAAAGAATGGGTGTTGGACAGACCTATCATTGGTTCTTCGTTGCTTTTGTTTAGTAGTTGTGATCTGTCCTCCCTCTTCCCTTACGAAAATTAACCATGGTTTCACCACAAATAAAACAAAACGAAATAAATAAATAAATAAATAAAATTAAAGCATGGTTACTATACTTAAACTAAATTAACCATGGTTTTGCTACACTAACCATAGTTTAACCATTATTTGTAGTAAAACTTTGGTTATACATATTCAATTAATATGCCAAAAAAAATAAATAAATAAATAAATAAAAAAAACATGGCTATTACACTTTTACTATAATAAAACCATGGTTCATTTTCTTAAGGGTCTTTATGCACCTGTAACAAGACTTAGAAAACAATTTTTGCATGCATACATGTATAGACATTTTCTGGTTTTCACTTTGTGCACAGATGTGTTGTCATAAAACAGGACTTTCACAAATACTGCTGCAGAAGTTGACAGCATTCATTCTCTAAATCAGATGCACAACTCAAATCATTGCAGAGCCGATGTTCAATGACTGGGTGCACACTATAATCCTGTAAAAATAAGAGATGAAGGAGGATACTAACAAACAGCTTTCTCCAGGTCCTCCATGGTGAAGATATAAACTTATCTAATGTTTAGATGTTTGACAGGACAAATGCTTACACATCTACAACTGCTGCTCATTGTGACTGGTGATAAAACCCTTTGCTTTCATCTTGTTTGATGATTTTGCACTCAATCTCGACTGAATGAAATCACAGAAGAAATGCATCATGTCAATAATGTTCTTTAATGTCAATATGTACATCACCTGAAAGAAAAATAAAATTTTAAAAATAAGTGAAATAAATACAATATGATACAATTTCCACAATGTCTTTAAAAAGTTTCATGGAATCATTTTTTCCCTCCATCTGGAGCAGAGAGATGCGATTTTGTGGATCCAATCTCATCTACATTCATTCACCTCATTCGATTTTATAAATATAGATTTATTTCTCCACCTTTTGCTCATGTGCTTCCCATTCAACAAAAGGCAAAGAGCGGTCCGAGACGGGAACAGACGAAGGGAGAGGAGACGACCTGCCGAGCCTCAGTGCAAATGTGCTCAAGGATCCACACAACATGACAAACGAGTCTATATACATCGAGCCGAAGAGACGCTAACACTGAGTGCTTCTGAGGTAA
Organism: Spinibarbus caldwelli; assembly: GCA_039654775.1. Classification (NCBI taxonomy): domain Eukaryota; kingdom Metazoa; phylum Chordata; class Actinopteri; order Cypriniformes; family Cyprinidae; genus Spinibarbus; species Spinibarbus caldwelli. The sequence continues at coordinate 32,096,836 of CM077246.1, read as the reverse complement.
TGCCATGTGGTTCGCAACACTAACGGGACAGGAAGTGGCTTACAGATAGAGAACGGCGAGAAATGAACAGGTCATAACCGTATCGTGCCTGTTTTCAGGACCATTAAGATGCTTTTGCACGGTAACACTGTTGACAATTCACCACATTTTATGCGCAATCATCCAATTCTCATCTCATCTGCTTCTCATGCACTAAAAGGATAAGACCACTTCCAGAATAAAAATTCCCTGATAATTTACTCACCCCCATGTCAACCAAGATATTCATGTCTGTCTTTTTTCAGTCGCAGAGAAATTAAGGTTTTTGAGGATAACACCAGGATTTTTCTCCATATAGTGGACTTCAATGGTGCTCAACGAATTCAAGGTCAAAAATGCAGTTTCAGTGCAGCTTCAAAGAGTTCTACATGATCCCAGCTGAGGAATAAGGGTCTCATCTAGCCAAAAAATTGGTTATTTTCTGAAAAAAAATAAAAAAAAAAATTTAAAAAAATAAAAAAATTCATTCATTTTTTTTCAGAAAATAACCAATTGTTTGGCTAGATGAGACCCTTATTCCTCAGCTGGGATCATGTAGAACTCTTTGAAGCTGCACTGAAACTGCATTTTTGACCTTGAATTCGTTGAGCACCATTGAAGTCCACTATATGGAGAAAAATCCTGGTGTTTTCTTCAAAAAAATCAAATTTCTTTGCAAGAAAGACATGAACATCTTGGATGACATGGGGGTCAGTAAATTATCAGGAAATGTTTATTCTGGAAATGGACTTATTCTTTAATGTGGGAAAACTAGACATCATTTCACCTGTAAAATATTCAGAAGGTTGTACTTCCTGTAACACATACTGGAGAATTCAGCCAAAACAAATCCTGATATTCATAGGAAATGTGAGAGAAAAAGGGCTTGATTGTCACGAAATGTTCTTAATGGTCCTACAACCTATAGGCACGATTGTTAGTTCCTGCACAATCTGAATGAGTTGGACATTTCTTCAGGAGATCTGTGAAGGGCAGAGCATCCGAGCGGCTCGCTGACACGGAATGGAGAGATGGAGCTGGTGTTCTTCCCTCTACCAGAGAGAAACAGAAGGGCGTTTCCTTCAGACGCGGCGCTCCTGAAGAGTACGGGAACTGGAGAGGAACCACCGAGCTCCTCAGGACATGTCTGTAGACGTCAGCTTCTTCATGCTCCTGCGCTGGGCCAGACTGGAGGCGGCCACCGGCTCTAGAACTGGCTTACACGTCTTGTGGTTCAGAGCCGAGTACGTGGCGGCCATCGCTCCCTACGAGACACACACATCACACACTCAGGTAGGCCTGGGCGATATGGCAAAAAAGTTAAAATCTCCATTTTTTCAGAACATTTATTCTCGATTTTTACGATTTTTAACTAGCCAACCTGAGAATATGACTACAACATGATATTCAAGTAACTTTTTCTTTATTAACCCTCTAGTTAAAGAAAACTCTATTCCAAATGCTCCACGCATGAAGCTGTCAACATGATGTAAATGTTAAACAAATCACTTGTTAAATATCTTTGCAGAAAAGATGCATGAACTACAACTACATCTTGTACAAACTTGTCTTATACATATTATATGTTCAGAAATAATACGAGGAAAATGTTTATAAAAAAAAAAAAAAAAAAAATCTCAAAAGTCAAGGTAATTCAAAATGACTGAAGGTATAACGCCAGTAGACTATTAACTATAAATGTTCTATAAAAAAAAAAAAAAAAAAAAAAAAAAATTAACAACAGCTTTCAGCCTGTCACCATGATGCAAACATGAAATATCAGACATACAGTAGTAGTTACAGTAGGTAGTAGTAGGATTTCATGTTTATCACTGAATCTTGAACTCAGGTAGGAGATTTAAGTCCCTTTTCCAAACTGATTCCAAATGACTGCTGGTTTTTTTAATTCTCCCCGGCAAAATGGTTGAGGGGGTGGCTTAGTGACTGTTTTAAAACAGACTTTTTTCTCTCGCTTTCAGAGAATTGTTGTAAAAGTTTTTGCAGTTTTGAAGCTCAGTTATTAAGTTTTGAGTGGAACGGCCCCATTCTGTTAGCGGTGTTGTATAGTTAATGGGGTATATCACTACAAATTATGACCGTTTTATATTAGTTGGTGATTTTAATGTTCATGTTTGTTGCCCATCAAACTCCCTTTCAAAAGGAGTTTTTAAGTCTTACAGAATCCTTTAACCTAACACAGTGGATAAATAAGCCCACCCATCTACAAGGGCACACTTTGGACCTAGTGGTCACTTATGGGCTTTCTATTTCTGAGCTTGAAATTTCTGTTACAGTGATCTCTGATCACAAGCCAATTTTATTCTCATTGTCACTGCCAAATCTACCCTCTCCATTTGGTGATGTTGTAAGGCTGTCTCAGTCTTATTCCTCTCAGTTCCACCTAAATTTTAACATGCTTTTTAATGAACTGAGCTCACAGTTGTCTTTGGACTCATTTTCTGATCTGAATGTCAACCAACATCTTGAGCTGCTAAATAATGTATGGATGGACATTTTAAATGTGACTGCTCCTCTTAAAGTTTTTAAACCGAAATCTAAATCTGAACAGTGGTTAACTCCTGAAATTTTCTCTTTAAGACAAGCTTGCAGAAAAGCGGAGCGAAAATGGAAAAAGGATAGACTTCACTACGGAAGTTCTAAGCGGCCATGCATTATTATTTTTTTTTCCTTCTTGTTTTCTCGTGATCACGACATAACAAAAGTTGTTTTGTCGTGATCACGACATAACAGGAGTTGTTCTCCAAGTTACACTTTTGCGCCAACAGGTGGCAGTGTAGAACTAAAAATGACTGATTGGGACCTGTATACTGTATATCCACCTTACTGTACATGTTCGGGACAGAGTAAGGACCTCTCCGTGATTGCTATAATTTGTGCAGGTCATTATTGACATTTAATTAACTTATAAATGTTAAATAGAATAGAAATGAATAGAAATGATTATTTTTGCTTGAAAGTGTATCTGTTATCGTTACGTTCTTACTGCTGCACAACTGTCACTACCACAATAACATTCAGTGAAACTTATTGCTTATTAAAACCAATGTTGAGGTCACTGTATAGTATTCTGTTTGCAACCTATAGGCTATCTTTATTTGTGCATCTTTGAAGTACACGATTGTTAGTTAAGCAGGGATAATGTTGTGTTTATGTAGAACGCGCTAAAATTTGCAATGTGCATCTTTGTCCTTATTTTTAATCTTTATTGTTAATAAATATGTATTGATAAGAAATGTGATTTATATATATAAAAATGTGTATAAGCTAATTTAGTTAAGCAATGTTATACAGTGTTGTAATATTTTCTACATTTCTTTGTAGGAAACCACACACACACACACTCTCTTTTCAAACAGCATCCCAAGCTTGTAAGGCACATATCAATCACAACACATCCTACATGACTAATAAAAATCACAAACAAATTATATATCATTTTATTTCAAAACGAATGGAGGAAAACAAAGTGAGTTGAATCCGAGTAGCTTTAGAACAATTCTCTGCATTCTTCTGAAGGCGCACCTGCGCTTTCGGTGTTGAATGCTCTGATGTTAGACCATTTAAACATGTTAATTACACAAACAAAATGTTTAGCATACTCTGGAAAAAAAATCAGCAGTGATTGATTAGCCTATATTTGTTTATTGTAGATTTTATTAGTACTACGCGAAGCGAAGGAATATCCATAACATAGGCTACAGTATAAAAGAGCGCACGGTTATCTGTCGATCATATGCGCTTCAGAGTTAAGTTCGTTACTATAGCAAGAGTAGACTCACGACGCATTGTTTTAAAAATCAATCATTGTAAAAAGAATAAAAAAATAAATAAGTAAAATACACTTTCGTTATGTCGTGATCACGACAAAACAACTTTTGTTATGTCGAGATCACGAGAAAACAAGGAGGAAAAAAAATAATAATGCATGGCCGCTTAGAACTTCCGTACTTCACAGTCTTCATATGAGGTGTATAAGTCTTCTCTTCTGACCTACCAGACTGCTGCTAAGTCTGCAAAGGCAGCATATTTCTCTAGTCTGATTTTAAACAATCAAAATAAGCCAAAAGTTTTGTTTTCGGTCATAAATCCATCTGTCAATTGTATACCAAATCCCTCAAATGAACTATGTGATAGCTTCATTGAGCCTCTTTTCTGATAATATTGCAAATTTAAGGTCTCAGGTGGTAACCACTTATAATGACCCTATTTTTGTTGATACTTCCCAGTCATCATCTGTATGGGAGACCTTTGATCCCATTTCTCTGCAATTGCTCACTGAAATTATCATCACCCTCAAATTTGTTCTGTCCTCATGATGTAATACACCCTCGGTATTTTAAATTGTTAATTGAGTCTGTTGGCCCTGCTTTGCTTTCCCTATTGAACAAATGTTTATCAACTGGTTCTGTTCCTGCATGCTTGAAATAGGCCTCTCTTACTCCTTTGCTCAAGAAGCCTTCCTTAGACATGTCTGTTTTGAACAACCACCGACCAATTTCTGTGGTCTCTTTTAAGGTACTAGAAAAGATTTTGTTGTGTCATTATCTCAGAAATCTTTCAGTCTGGTTTCAAGCCTTTCCATAGCACTGAGTCAGCTCTGCTGAGAGTGTGTTTAAACAATATCTTAGTTTGCTACTGATCAGGTGACTGGGTGATTTTAATTCTCTTAGACCTGACTACTGCCTTTGACACTATAGGTCATCAGTTGCTCCTGTCTAGATTAGAATATTGTGTGGGGCTAAAAGCCTCAGTCTTAAATTGGTTTAAATTTTATTTAACAGAGCGATATTTTTTCAGTCAGAATTGGCAACTTTACCTCCTTTGGTGCCCATCTCAAATTTGGACATCCCCAGGGTTCTATCCTAGCACCTTCTGCTCTTCTCTCTCTACATGCTTCCCTTAGATTTTGATTCTGAGAAGGTAATGATGTATCTTTCCATTTCTATGCTGATGATACCCAGATCTACCTGCCTATAATAAGAAACGATCCTTCAGCTATTGAATCCCTATTTAAAATGTCTTGATGAGGTAAAGCATTGGTTGGCTAGTAACTTTTTAAACCTTAAATGACTCAAACACTGAGGTTATTATCTTTGGCCCATCAGACAATTTCAAATTTAACTCGACCTTGGATAGCCTGTCAGTTTTTGAATCAAAATGTGTTAGGAACCTTGGTGTTCTTTTAGACCAGGGGTGGTGAACTCCGGTCCTGGAGAGCCGCAGCCCTGCAGAGTTCCGCTCCAACCCGAATTAAAACTCACCTGCCTGTAGATTCCTAGTAACTATTCAGACCTTGATTAGCTTGTTCAGGTGTGTTTGATTAGGGTTGAAGCAAAACTCTGCAGAGCTGCGGCTCTCCAGGACCGACGTTCACCACCCCTGTTTTAGACAGTCGGCTCACTCTAGAGCAGGGGTGTCAAACTCAGTTCCTGGAGGGCCAGAGCCTGCAGAGTTTAGTTCCAACCCTGCTCAGCACACATACTATGCAGTTTTCAATTAAGCCTGAAGGACTTGATTAACTGGATCAGGTGTGTTTAATAGAGTGGGGAAACTATGACGTCACTTTGTAGGTGAATCGGCTGTTAGCATGAAACTGGTTCCTCGACAAAAAGCCAATAGGATTTTTCCATAGGCTTTTGGATTATCGCAAAAAAAATAAGATGCGTTCAATCATAGTTCATGAAACATACACGTTTTGTCCATCAAGATAATCTTCACAAAAATAATATAACTTTGACGAATTTTCAAGCCTAAATAAAAGCGCCAGAATTTAAAAGCTAAACTTGGGCTATAAACGAACTACAGCACCACGGTCACTCGCCTTCAACATCATCACCAGTGCGCACCTGATAACTTTCTCAAACTTATTTTTAACATTCAGTGAAAAGTATTTACACTGTATATGAATTTTAATCCACACTACATCAGAGTTTCTGCAGGATTTTTAAGCTCAAATTTAAGACTTTAAGACCTTTTTTAAGACCTGCACAAATAAAATTAATACCACATGAGCGGGGTAGCGCAATGTCTATAGTACCATATTAAACTATAAAATGACTGTAAAAAGCATAATTTACAATTCAGATAAGTTTTCACAAAAACAAAAAGTTTTGTAAAATGATAAACTTTACATTTCAGCCTTTACACCATTTTTAAGAAAATGGATAAGTCAAAAGTATTAATAATATTGATTTCAACAATTATTATCAATAAATTATTATATAAATTAAATAACATGAATTAGGGGTGTGCAAAATTGGCCAAAAATTCTCTCTATATTTTCTGGGATTTTATCGATAACGATAATTAGATGATATTTTGCTGAGTGTGTTATTGTGCTGGTATCTTAAAGATTACCATGGACAGATGACTCCTGAATTTCTTTTGATATTCTTCATATTCTGTGTGGTCAGTTCACAGCAGTGATAGAAATGAGTCTTTTCCAACAAGTTTTATGGGCATTTTTACCTTTAAGCCATTTTTTCTAAAAGTGTGCATAATCTTTTAAGTCAAATTCTTGCATTTGGGCTGTTACCAAGCAAATGAAATCAGTATCAACAAAATGTATCTTTGCAATGCATCTGAAGTGGCATTTAGATGTATTTACACACTCTTTAATGCAGCTCAGAGGGACATAGAATGCTAACCTGCACAGTTACAAATGTATAAATGATGTTTTGATATTTGAAACATAAAACGTTGAAAACTGATGTTTGAAATTATTTATTTTAAAAATATGAATATACTTTAAATGTGAAATTAAAACGGCCAATAGGTGGCAGTAAGTCAGCGTTAATAAGTGAGTCATTGCGACTGAACCGAATCATTTAAACATTTGATTCATTCAGGAACGAAACACCGCATGCTGCTCAGAGACGCAAAACGGTGCTGTGGCTGTGTTTGGAATTATTTTTGTTGTAAAAATAGAGCAAAAACAGCCAATATGGTGTCTAAAACGTAAGTCTCTTAAAATTAACTTCTTGTTTATTGAACTGTTGCATAAAATCAATATCACATTTGTAATCATGCTGATTTTTGGAGAGAAAAAAAAAAAAAAAAAAAAAAAAAAGACACTCTTCGTGTGATATTAACTATATGAAATGATATAAATAAATAAATATAGGCTATACATTTTCTGCCCCCATATCTTAAATTATGTGATCAGTCTAAATGTATTTTAATAGACTGAATCGCACGCACTCTAGTTTAACCTATGTTAACTGATTGATTCTCTGTCAGCAGGTGTCGCGTTTGGCTGAAATATAAGAGTTTTCCCGGTAAAGACAGAACACAAAGCAGCGCAGCACCGGACTTTGAACTTGCAGCGCTCATGTTTATTTACTGAAATCATAGCCTTTTGAAGTTTAATCGTCACATTCAGCCATATCGCAATTCTTGTCTTTCCGTCTCCAAATTTAAGACCTCTTGAAATCATAATTAAGACTTTCTTGTACAATTTAAGACTTTTTAAGGCCTTAAATTTGATACAACTAAATTTAAGATTTTAAGACTTAAGACCCCGTGGAAACCCTGTACATGAACCTTTTCATATAAACTGGAATAAATACAAAACTAGAGCCAAACTAAAACTGAAATGAGGCATTATTAATAAATAATATAGTGAACAAATGAAATAATCTTAACTAAAGAACATTTGAAAGCACGTATTTCTGTACATTTCGAAATAAGGTGCATTAAAAGTCAATAAATCCTTGATTAATATGAATCTTAATTAAAAACGTATCCCCATTTACTATTCAATAAAATTCTAGTGCATTTAATCTATTAAATAACAGAGTGAGCGAATTTTTGGATATGGTAAGATTAAACTTATTTTAGTGAATAAAGTACCACATTTCAGCTATCGTTTTGTTAGGATTGGTACACAAAATGTTATTTTATCCTTGCTTCTAGGAAATCCTCAATCTATATGCTTTCTAACAGTTTCATGTGGCCGTAAACATTTAATTTTAACGTGGCTTTAAGCACTATGCATCATTAAAGTTTCACTTTCACCACATAAAGCCGGTAAATGTGGTGTTTACATGGAATAATCGTATGCGTTTACCTTATGGTCTGAACCCAGAGTCTCCGTATCAGTAGGAAAGCGATAAAACGAGCATCTTCCCTCCGAAGACTGGTGTTGCATTTCGGGGCAAAGCAAAAAAACATTGTCGAACAACAATATAAAATGCGGGAAACTATTCATTGGTTCTTCTACAATTAATTGTATTACAAATTATACTACAATTGGAAAATACTGTAAATTGATAAACTGTTCGGCTTGATGACGTTTAATGTCTCAGACAGCGCCTGTAGTCCCATTTAGCAACTTGTTAGCGACCGTCTTTAAGAAACATAACAGTTTAAAAAAAAAAAAAAAAAATCACGAGTGTGGTGTAACTGGTGTTTTATGTCGTAGAATAAAACGTGAAAGTATCTTGAGCCTGTGTGAACCACGGACCTTATTTAAGGGATTTAACCAAAATCCCATTCAAAAAACCCATTGACTCTGGGACGATGGAACCGGAAGTGGTAAAATGCTAACTCGCTTCCGGGTTTTTGTCTATAAAGTGACATCATAGTTCCACCACGCTATTGGGGTTGCATCTAAATGGCCCTCCAGGAATTGAGTTTGACACCCTTGCTCTTGAGAAATATGTCTACTCGGTTGTTGCTTCTGGCTTTTTTCAGCTCCACTTACTTTCTAAAATCAAACATTTTCTGCCTGAAAAAGCTCTTGAGACAGCTGTTCATGCATTTATTTCCTCTCGACTGGACTATTGCAACTCTTTGTATTGTGGCATCTCAAAGTCCCAAGTAGCTCGTTTACAACTGGTCCAAAACACAGCAGTCAAATTTCTTAAGAAAGGCTGCAAATATGATCCTGCCACCCCCTTTTTGCGAGCCAGGGTTCGTACAGAAACTGCAAAATGAAATTCCAGGACTTAAGGACTTTTCAAGCACTATTTTTTTGGTTTTCAAGGACTAAAATCAGAGATCTCACTTATCAAACAATATTGTTATATCTTTCAAACTATAATACATAAACTAATAAAACAAAATGGTACAAATAAAGTGCAGCACAAGCAAAGCATGCAATGACTGTGGCCACTTTAACATAAAAGGATACTATGGCAAAGTTACGCTTTCCTTATTTTATGAATACATGATTGACCTGAATGAATGAAAGCTATATCATACACTTGGGAAATTATGAGCTATATCATGCTTGTAGACACTAGGGGTGTGACAATACATTTAGCCCGTGAGATGAGACAAAATACAGAGACTTGGTTCAATAGAACGAGAGTATTTTAATACCATTTTTAAGAAATTTTCAATTACAAAAAAAAAAAAAAATAAATAAGTAAAAAAAATAAATAATCACAATGCAAAACAATGCAGTTGTATTTTGAAATGTTTTAACTAATCTAGGGCCGTAACTAACAATTATTTTAGTAATCAAGTAATCTACTGATTATTTTAACAATTGAGTAATCTGATAATTTTTAGTAATAATAATAATAATAATAGACCTAAGTGAAAAACAGGCTTTAATTAATATGATCATATTTATATATAAACTAATGATGAGGCAATCATAATTGGTTCAATTAAAGTATCAAAACCAAGTAGTTACATGGTTTTATTGAACAACACTGTTTAAATACAATGTAATATGCCTATATAATATATAATATGAATATAACCAACTTTAGTACGTTATGCATTATAAAAATACCTGCAGAGGGTGCCAATGGCCTGATGGTGTTTCAATTTATAGCGTGATTCAAGGACATTTAAATCTATTTAATTTTAATATTTGGACACAAGCAAACTCAGAGCGACTTTTATTTTGAAATCGCGATGTACAACAAATTGGATATTTAGAAATAAGTCGATGTATTCTCCTGTGTTGGCATAGGTTTATAAATGATTTACGTTATGAATCTAGTGAGATAACGAGCACTGTTTTCCCAAATGAACATTAAGCAACCCAAACTCACAGCATATGCAGAGGAAGAGCGGCTGAGATGGAGATGCGCTCCATGCTTGGAAATGATAACAGTGCAATACAAAGCGCGTCAGACTTTACATGCGTTCTCAAATGAAACCCAAACAAGCAGCACATGCAACAAAAGACCGAACAAGCACTATCAAAGGTTTTACCACAAACACAACTTTATACTGATATCGCGAGACTGCTTTTCACCTCAAGCAGTAATATCGCGAGATCTCGTGCGCTGCCGAAAGCCGGGAGAAATGGTATTTAACACGTGCAGCATTGTTAATTTTGCGTAAAAAGATTGTTTTTAATCGAAAACAAAAATGAATACTTATTTCATATGAATATATACATATGAATATCAGTATATATGTACTTTTCAAGTACATTTTCATAAATATGGCTGTTTTCAAGGGTTTTCCAGGACTTATATTTCAAAATGTCAAATTCAAGTATTCAAGCATCTTGTAAGAACCCTGGCAAGCTCTTCATTGGCTCTCTGTTCATTTCAGGATAAATTTTAAAATCCTCCAATTTGTTTATAAATGTTTACACGACCTTGCCCCGCATTACTTATTGGAATTGATGCATCCTTACAACTAGTGCTGTGTTCGAAATATCGATACGACGATGTATCGTCACAGAGATTTGACGATACGAGTATCGATACAGCTGGCCCTGTATCGATATTGTGGCACGTGTTCAGCAGTGGACCGCGCTTAATTTGAATACAAGAATACCTTTTAAAATGGAGTAGAAAAGTACAAGGTTTCTAAAAAATAACGTATAGAGCATAATACAGGCTACAACAAGGTTTAATCTGGCCGCAGAGGAACACAACGGGGGTTGCCTGATATAAAGAGAAGTAATCCCCGAAACAGAGCTTCACATTTGCGCAATACGGAAATATCTGCTTAGTGTGTTACTTGTCTTTGTCAATTTGGCAACCATGTGCACGCGCTCTCACGCCACTGTGGATAAATGCGCTTGCTTTCTGAAAACAAAGTTTGCAGTTTAGCGATCTCCACTTCAATATTCTATTATCAGAAAAGTGTAATTTATCAAGTGTTCATTTATGAGAGAGCGAGAGAGAGAGAGAGAGAGAGAGAGAGACTGTGTATGTAAGAATTACCACAGTTTTGCCGTGTTTCTCTATTAACAGTGAAGCTGTATATTTAATTTGCGCGCTCGTATTACATGAATGCGCTCTCGCCTTGTAATAATGCGCTCGCAACATTTGTCATTAAAATAAAGCCATAAATTTTATTGATAAAATTGCGGGGCAGCCTAAAAGAATGTCTGTGTGGGCGCGCAACATGATCTGTGTGTGAGTGAGATTTTGAGGTTTTTTTTTAACGTAGAGAGTGTGTTGATTTGTGCAATGATAACCTACCAGCAATGTTAAGATGATTTTAATATAGTAGAATGAGTACATTACAATATAAATTTATTAGAACGAGTAGGCCTACATTCTTATTTATGGGCTTAAAAACAAGATGCAAACAATCAGAATATTGTACCTGGTGGAGAGTGCCCAATGTAAACATGAAACATATGCCATTACCTATATTGTACTGTGGTACAGTTATGGAGGCCCTTCATAATGCAGAGGTCAACTGTTCAGTTAGCAATGGCCCTATATGCAGTGTTTCATAAACAGCTGTTTTATTAAATTTGTCTGAGGTGAAATTCAGTGCAGTCATGTATCGTGATACGTATCGTATCGTGGCCTCTGTATCGTGATACGTATCGTATCGTGACTTTGCTGGTGATACACAGCCCTACTTACAACCCTACCAGAGATTTAAGATCTGGTAATCAAAACCTACTTATGGTTCTTTCCACAAGGCTGAAACGCAGAGGAGATAGAGCTTTTTCGGTGATGGGCCCTAGATTGTGGAACACCCTGCCAGCACACCTCAGAGCTGCTCCATCTTTATCGGTTTTTAAATCTCTTTTGAAAACTCACCCATTTTCTTAAACTGACTTGTTTGAACGCGTTTTATCTTTGATCTTTTTGTTGTACAGCAATTTGGTCAGTCTTGTGACTGTTTTAAATGTGCTTTATAAATAAAAGAACTGGAACTATAACTAGTTCTTTACAGGTTTTTTTATTTGATTGCGCTGCTTTTCCATTGTTTTTTCTATGTAAACATGGACGTGTTTGATTCTTGCGCTCACGTTTCTTACATGAAACGGCAGTCTAAAAACACGGCACTCAAGTTAAAAGTTAATTCCCATCTTCTTGTATGTTTTTCCTATTCCACTGCCCGCGTTGAATCTTTAAGCTCATTCTGTGTGATATGAGCGCGTCACTTGTGAGCGGTTAATCACGTGCACCGACATGTGGCCGGATCATTATTCTTTTCTCTTTACTGTTATCACTGGCATAATGTCAAAGTGTTTAATTCTTACGTTTGGTAATATTTCTATTCAAAATCATGATTCCTCGATTTCTAAAAAATAAATAAAATCGTGGCAAAACACTGAATTCGTGGCGTACCTTGACCAGATGAGGCGCCTCGTGGCGTGTGAGCTGGAAGTGTGGGTTCTGGTCGCGGCAGGCGATCCACGAGTGTTTGAGTACCTGTTCAGCCGAGTATCGCTGGTGAGGGTCCACATGCAGCATATGAGACAGCAGATCCTGCAAACAACACCAGCTCTCAATATCTGCTCCTTCTGGGCTCCTCTGAATCAATCACAATCACCAACAAGGATTTATATAACATGTACCATAAAGGTCAAGCCAACCACTGACTGGTCGCCTGCACCAGATATATATTTTAAACCAAGAATAATGTTGAATTGTGACACGACATGAGCGCATGATAACTCCTCTGCTACCTTTGAGGAGTCGGACACCGAGTCCCAGTTTCCTCCGCTCAAGGAGAACTTCCCACTGCCGATGCGCAACAAGATCTCCTCTGGCGTGTCGTTGGGGCCGTTGGCGAAGGGTGTGTACCTACACAGAGAAACACAGGATTCACATGCATTCTCATTCATTTAACCAAATACAAAACCTTTTCTGGCTACTTCAGAACCCAGTTTCCAAGCAATGGAAAATTGTAATGCATCCAATCGTTTACCAATATAGAAATTATTTTTTTGTAGAATGTAGTTGATTTCATTTTTTTTTTTTTTTTTTAAATGAAATCAGACTGAAGAAATCCAGATTGTTCAGCCTACTGCTGTAATGTGTCAGACTGTATATTAATTAGGGGTGGGACAATAAATCGATATGGCGATATATCGTGATCCTTCTCAATGCGATACGATAATCGATATCTGGCGCCAAATATCGATATTTTAATTAATACAATAAGGTGCTCTAAATACATTTTCCTGCTCTCAGCGTCTAAAATTGCGTGAAAATCGCGGCCGCGCCATTTCCACATTCTTTCCAAGAGCGCTCTGAGCAACTATGAAACGCGTTCTCTATGAAGATGGGGAAGCACGAGGAACCGAATGATAAACAGATTTTCAGACACTGTATTAGCTCTACTGTTATATATATACACGTTTATGGAGATGAAAACTAAAAAACTGCCCCGGAACAGTTATCAGCGTGGACCATAGGCACCGATCACGTTATTATTGCAGAGCACACATTCAGTCATGAGTAGCCGAACCTCTCCGCTCGGATCGCAGGTGGATTTCCCCTCACTATATGAGTGAGAGAGAGCGCCGCCGGTGCGTCCAGTTTTATGTGAACAACACTGGATGCTCTCCCTCTCTCACAGATATTACAAGTGCGCGTTATGCAGTGTGAACAGTGGGCACCGACCAGCAGAAACATAAATCTGCACCTATGGCATGGAGGACGAGACAAAACACTGTCAGAGCCGTAATGCGGCGCAGAAGTGTGCAGTGTGTGTGTGCTTGCCGCGCGTCTACATTTGAAATAACCAACCTGAGCGCGCAAAAGACGCGATGTGATTGTGAACGGCTATTTTTCCGTGCGGGGCTCCGTTTTTATTATGAGAGGAGTAGAAAGGTTGAGAAAGCACTCCAGGTAAATTTTGAAATGTACCAGGTTTATTTATATATATACATGGAGAGAGAGAGAGAGGCTATATAAGTTAAGCAGTTAAATGTGTTTGTTTACACACAGAGAAAAAGAAAAGTGTAAGCTTTTAATAAGTCCAAGAATAAAATTATTAAATTTACTCAACATGTTAAAATTGATTTACAGAACTTTTTTTTTTGCTGTTTTCTAACAGTTTGGACTTGAATAAAGAAAGAAACTTGCACTTAACCTTTTCACAGGCATTTTGTTTAGACAGATATCGCGATATATCATTATAGGATTTTCTAGAAATATATAGATTATCGCAGAATCGCTGTATCATGATAGTATCGTTATCGTGAGCCATGTATCGTGATTATATCGTATCGTGAGGTACCCTGCGATTCCCACCCCTAATATTAATGCTGTAGTAATTAAATCATTGTGGCAAGAAATGCACCTATTTTTGTTATTTTGTTACGTATTGGGATTTGATGTTGTTCATTTGTTTTGTAAATGATCCAGGTTAAAATGTTTTATTAAATTCAAAATAGACAGTGATTAATGATTGATTTAAAAAGTCTATAACAAATAAAAATAAAATAAATATTTAATAAGTAAATAATTTAATAAAATAAATAGTTTGTTTCAGGATGAGGAAAATATTTAATATTTGAAGCTTGTAAAAAATGCCGTTACTGTTGACAAGATGGTGTTTATTTATTTGCAATATAATTTTATTTCAAACGGATGAAAAAAAAATAAAGTAGGATGTATCCAAGGAACACATTTTAGAGTCATTATAAGAAAATGTTAAATACACTATTTTTTTTAATTAATTTAGTATTATTTATTTATTTTTACAAGATGCAATATGCAAAAATTCATCAATTTAGCTTTTAACTGCATCTAAGAAAAAACCCCCAGCAAAGATTAATGTTATTTGCAAAGTGTATTGACAATGTTCTCTCATGATAAAAAGAATGTTATTAATATCTCTTATTTTGTTTCAAAAGGTAACATTTTGGAAAGGAGACCTCCGAACTCTGAAACATGATGATTTTTTTTTTTCTTTAATCAACATGAACTGAAATAAAAAACTACTTATTTGGAATAGCTTGCCACATTAAACCACAGCTGGCATGACTCATACCACCACAGCACCTGACTGCATTCTCATTGCTCATCTCCATTACTCTCCATTTCACAGCAAGTGTCTTTTTTTTTTTTTTTTTGTAAGAATGACACCATCCTTCACGCACACTATTTGTCAGTAAAATGCCAATTGACAGCTACTGGTTTTAATGCATCTTCACTTAGTAACAGAAGGGAAGCTCTGCAGATGTGGACTGACCCGGCCAGCATGGTGTACAGCAGGACTCCCAGACTCCAGATGTCACAGGCGGCGTCGTAGCCCTGCCTCATCAGCACCTGCAGCAGATCAGAGACACATGAGCGAGGATCGGTCAGTGCAGTGCATGCGCAGCCGCAGAGCCTCACCTCAGGAGCCACGAAGTTAGCCGTGTAGCAGGGCGTGAGCAGCAGCCCGTTGTCTCCTCGCAGCTGCTTGGCGAAGCCGAAGTCACAGATGCGAATGGAGTCGGGGTTTCCTGAATCGTCCATGTAGAGGATGTTGCTGGGCTTCAGGTCCCTGTGCACCACCTGCATCAGGAGCAGATCCGTCACAATAACAGCATCTGCAAACGCTCTGCTGCTCAGGCCAGCGGCCTCCAACCGTTCAAACTAAACTCCATAATACAGATCAACTAGACTGTTAAGACTAAGAATCAGTTGAGACTCTGCTGACATCTGATAGCTCAGGATCTATCTATGTGCTCTGAATCTGCTTAAATAGAGTGACTTTCCCCCAATCAGTTTCACACTAGGATAGAGTATTTAAACCTCTGTCATTTACATGCACCAATACACAGTACCGTATTGACCCGAATATAAGACGACCCCTCTTTTTCAAGATGTACCTTTTGGAAAAGGCTTTCTGAAAACCACATTGTGTTTTATTAAGAAAATCTTTTTTCTTACATTATTTTCATATTGCATATTTTTTCCTATTTTAATTTTTGTTTTGAATTCATGTTAAATATTGGTAGAATGTACCAATCACATTTAAAAAAAAAAAAATATACACTTTTTGATATACCATAAAAATAACAAGTAGCCCATCTGAATTATATAACAATTAGGCTATCCATCTCATAGTAGCCTAGCAAAATTTCATTATCAGTAGAAGTGAAATCTTATTGTAGTCTTCAAATCTGGGTACTGTCTTACGTTTTAAAATCACTTACAGAGGAAGTTTGTTCCCATCAGGCTAACATGACTCATACCACCGTAAGCTTTTCTTTTGTTTTCATTTGCGATTAGTGATGCGCGGATGACGGATAATCTGCGGGTCGGGTAATAAAAACTTGCATTCTGATCATTTGCGGGTGGATAAGATAAATCATTAATGATGCAATAATAACTACATTTTCTAAAATATGAACGTGTTAAATAGGCTACAGAAATTGAATAAACTAAATTATATTAAAGTTATTCAACAAAACATTATTTAGTCAAGAGCAGTGAAGGATTTTCTCTGTCTTTTGTTGTTTGATTAACATTAATGAAAAACGGCACAGCTTTATTAGGCTGCTGTCACAAGACCTATTTCACGGATCCAATACTGATACACATGCGTTTTCATTCGCAGCTGTTTACATTAACTTAAGACAAAACTGACAGTGCTTATGACAATACTCGCCAGGATGACCATTTTGACTCATTTTGTGTGTATTTGGCCACTTAAGCACAACAAGCGCGTGCTTTGGATGTGACTGAGCGCACACCCGAATTTTTGCAAAAAAAATAATAAATTTTAATAAATTTTGGTTTATTACAAGAATATATGTGACCCTCTCTGTGAAAACCCAGCTAAAGTCATTTTTTTGTGATTTACTGTTTTCAACATAAAATCATCTTTCATAAGTTAAAGAACATTCTGTGAACATGTAACCATTATATCTTTAATATCGACTGAGTAAGGCCATGTCAAAGATTGAAATCATATTAAAATTAATGGTTGAAATCAAACTTTGATGCTCATCTCATAATTAGATTGAGACTTTAGCCTGGATTTCACAGAGAGGGTCACGTGTGTGTGATAATTACTTCACTAAACTATCATGTCCTACAGTGATGGGAAGAAGTGCCAGAATGGTCACAAACATGTATGATTACGATGATAAATGAAAACAATGTTAACAGATATCACTTTGCAATTCTGTATAATAATAATAACCAGAAGCAGCAGACAGTTCACTTGTTCATGGTGAAACTGTTCGTGCTCCGTCTCCTGTTAAAGGTGAAGTGTATAGAGTGAATAGAGGTAATAGAGTGAAGGTAAGTGTCATCTCTCACCCCCTGGCAGTGCAGGTAGTCCACAGTTTTGGTGATGGTGTAGAGCACAGCGCTGGCCTCTCGCTCCGAGAAGAACTTCTGCCTGAGGATCTTATCCAGCAGCTCGCCACCCTTCATCAGCTCCGTCACCAGATACACGAAACGGCCCTCGTCGTACACCTGACACACACACACACACACAGACCTGAGTGAGCCGCACACACAGCTGGATCAGCTGGAGACCAGAGCCGCGTCACTCACGTCCTTCAGCGTGATGATGTTGGGATGCTGGCCGTACCGCATCAGGATCTCGATCTCCTCCGACGGGTCGCGCTTGCTTTTGTCAATGATCTGTTTAACACCAGAACAGTGAAAGCATTACACCAGGGGCCGGTTGCACCAGCTCAGTATTAAAAAAGTTGGGTGTAAGCCCTACGCTGGGCTTTGCAACGTCCAGCTTTACCATAAATATTTACACTTGTTGCACCAACTAAAACTACGACCAGGCGCAACGATGCTCATCCACGCCAACACATTCTCCTGCAGTGATAACTGAGACGACATTCACGCAGCTAATAATAAAGAACTGAACTGCTGAATAACAAGTGAAGCCACCACACCATGATTCCATTTCAGTAAACATTTCCTAACAAGCCCATGTTTTTATAAATGAAGTCTCCCTGCACATGACAGATTTCTTCAAACAAACATCACAAATGAAGGTGACAGTTTAAATAAAATATAATTAATGTAATACAACGCTTCTCTCTAGAGTTTTTTTTTTCTAGCTGACTATAGTTTATGTACAATGAATATCTTTCCTGAAGTAAATGTGACTATGTGATATTTTTTGTGTGTTTTACTGATGTCTTTCTGTGGCAGAAACAAAAAAAAAAAAAATTGAGTTGAATTTCTTTCAACACTTCTCTGATGTTCATTCATGTTTATTTTTTGCTATAACTAGTAGTAAAGAGGAACAGATGATCGGAACTGAGGTGCAACAGCAAACGCCACATTAAAGAGTGTCAAAGCCATATTTATAGTTTGTATTTTTGATCAATTTGAAAGCTGATACTTTATTTCTGATTAAAAGTAACAAAGCACAAAACATAGTGATTATCGGATATAACAAGATGAATGAATGGACTTGAAAACGTGAAATTTCCAAACACTGTCCTCCAAAGCAAGATGATAAATGGTACAGTTTCTTCTAATAATCCCAGATGATATGTAATATTTTACAGCATAATTACAAACAGAAATATATTTTGTTAGGTCAATTACTGTCGGCAGTGTGGTATTAGCCTACACAGAGCTTATCCTGCCAGAAAAGACCATAAACATTACAATTCACATCTGCAGTAATAATTAAGCTAATTGACAAACATGAATCCTAAAAGCTAAAAATGTCAGAGCAAATCAAGACTTTTCACTTTACATCTACCTTTGACTAGGCGTAAGATTAAGTCGCGGACGTAGAACTAGGCATAGACGGTGCAACAGGTATGAATTCTACACAGGATTAAAGCGCATATAACATCCAGCCTGTCTCACCTTCACAGCAAACTCCATGGCGGTGACCCTGTGTATGCAGCGCTTGCATATGGAGTATGAACCCACGCCGATGTCCTCCTTGAGCTCGTACACGTCTGCAAACTGAGCCGAGCCTCCGTGCATCTGACACCGCACATACACACACACACACACACACACACACACACACACACACACACACAAATAAACAATAAATACACAACTCACTGAAATACAAACAGATATATGAGCGATTTACCTGCACTATGGGGTGAATGTTGACTAGCGGGGCACTTTTGCCTTCCTCCAAAGAGACTGGAGCTACAAAACTGAAGCCTTTGAAGAGCTGGTGAGCGTTTGCACTGGGCGGAATGCCTGGAGAATCTGTCCAACACACACACAAAACACAACTCAAGCCATCACAGCATCTCTGGCAGGAATATCTGAATGCATTCATCAGCACATTCATCCAGAACATGCTCTCCATTGCACCTTTGGGAGTTTTGGCTGTGAACTCTGGGTCGAAGCAGAAGGTGTCATCTGGTCTCCCTGCAGCAGGTTTGAATGGAGGCTGAAGCTCTCTTCGGTACAGTTTCTACAATCACAAACAAACACATGATAATCATATAAAATATATATTAAACTGACACACACAAACAGGTAAAGGCTGACCATCAGCCAGACTGAATTCAACAAGAAACAGCATTAACAACCCATGGTGCTTGTGACAGATTTCTGAGCGCAGCAGGACAATCTGGCCTGGATTTTATTACTAATGACAATGAAATCAGAGCTGAACATGAGTTTGCATGAGTTTGGACAGTGGGGTATCATGGTGCACTGAACGTCAAAGCATCTCTTACATTTGCTTTTCAAATCTTTCCTTATTTGGCATTACTTTTCATCATGTCATGCAATCTTCATTGCATTCATGGTAACTAGCAGAAATGACAATTTCAGAAAGGCTGCATTACCTACAACAGTGACCTAAAAGAAAGATCGACAGCCTGCATGGCCCAGACCATGTCAGCTTAACAGAAAAGCAAGTTACATTTCAAATTGAAGATTATGAAGATATTTTTCCCCCTTTGGAATAAAATAAGATGCTTTTACATGTACAGACTATGCACATTTAAACACATTTTTGGTTTTAGAGCTTACATGTGATAGGCCATAGGATTAATGGGTTAAGGACGCCCTGATGTACCATGGCTGCTGTGAAGCAGTGCATCAGAATGAAATCACTTTGATTGCAATTTTGTTCTCACTGAAATTGCCTGCAGCTGTCGTGATGTGCCTTCAGTTGATAGACATCAAATTGGACAAAAAAACGTAAGTCCATCTGAACAAGTAAGTTTAAAATGTATGAAGAGTAGCAATACAGAAAAATGACAAAGCCATTGTCTGTGTAAACGGCACATGTGGTATGTTTCAGCAGAAATGACAATTCACAATTTTGCTGCAATATAACAGGTTTCATGTGTGAAAGTAAGAGCAGGAACATGAATGGGCTCATTCTGATCTGATACTGACTGTGATCTGTGACACTCCTGACTGTGATCATTAGTCAAACACAGCAGGACCTGGGTCAGTGATGGAGGACAGGACACTACGCTGAGGGAAGTGTGTAACGCTGGGATAACACTCACATTCCAGTCGATGGTGGAGAAGAACGCGTGTCGTTTGATCTCCTCCACTCCGTCAGGACCTGCTCCTGGAACAGAGCGGTTATGAGTACACCAGTCTGTTTCCATTACAGTTCAACAAGCCCTGGCCCAGTGCTTTCATTCACACAACAGCTGACTTACCTAAACGGTTTGATGGATTTCTTTTGAAGAGCATTCGTAAAAGACTTTGTGCTTCCAGACTTAGAAACTGCGGCATTCCCAGCTTTGCTCTGAGGTGCAGGAAAAATCACAACATTACCAGCATTTTATGTGCACAGTCATCATGATCTTTAAACAAATGAACTGTGCTTGGGTGACAAAGTGTTTGTTGTTGGTTCTTCAGTTTGCCAGTCAATCTCATTTCTATCCGGCAGCCCTGATAAAAGATTCGATCAATCAAGCGTCACACAGACTGCCTTGTTTTAACACCCACACTTACTTAAGAATCATGTTCATAGTCTCGTTCCTGTCTTTTCCTTGGAATGGTAACGTGCCGGTCAGCATTTCAAACTAGGGGAAAAAACAAAAACAAAAAAAACAAAACAAACAAAAACCATATGAATAATTACATGACTGGCAAACAAGGCAAATCAACCAGACATTTACTCAGGTAAATTATCAAAGCACTATGGGAATCAAATGTGTGACTTCAATGCAAATGTTCTCTTTCAGTCAATTCACTCAGTACAACACAGATACCATGTGCCACGCTAAAGGCGCCTCAAACATCTCAGCGCTTTTTTTCTGTCCATATAGTGGAGGTCAGTGGTGACCAAAAGAATTCACAGCAACATTCTTCAAAATATCTTCTTTAGTGTTCCACAGGAGAAGTAATTATACAGGTTTGGAACGTCATGAGGGAGAGGAAATCATGACAGAACTGTCACTTATGGGTGTCTCTTCAATTCAGTAACAGCCAGACCAGACCATGACTGACAGTGCAAAACAAGAGCACAGACAACAAAACCATTACAGCTACACATTCTGAAAGAGAAATTCAAACTCTCTGAAACTATAGGATACACGCCAAATTGAGTCCATTTCTGCCACCAGGGGGAATTATTTGATTGAGGATGTTGAAATTTAGAATTTTTTGGTTTAAATTTAGCCTAAATATGGATTGGGAAAATCTAAAAATACGCATTTCAGCAGCCAATCAAATTTCAGCAGAAAATAACTTGAAGAACTATCATGAACTGAATGGCATATCACTGTAATATGCATGTAGAAACTGTCCAGGTGAAGCAGCGTACTGAATTTAAGAAGCTCATTTACATGTTTACTAACACTCCTCAGGGCTCGCAAAATCGCTAGCCCGACGTCCCGGGGCTATTGTGTTTTCCAGTCGGGCTACCAAAATGTATCACCCCCTGCCCGACGGGCTACCTTAAATACAGGGCTCCCGCGGGTCCTTAAAAACTCTTCAATTTAGTTGTATCAAACTTAAGCACATAAAAAGTTTTAAATACG
Source organism: Spinibarbus caldwelli (assembly GCA_039654775.1). Classification (NCBI taxonomy): domain Eukaryota; kingdom Metazoa; phylum Chordata; class Actinopteri; order Cypriniformes; family Cyprinidae; genus Spinibarbus; species Spinibarbus caldwelli. The sequence continues at coordinate 32,074,716 of CM077246.1, read as the reverse complement.
TTAAATGGTATAAGAAATGTCTTAACTATAATTTCAAAAGGTCTTACAGTTGGGGACGGAAAGACAAGAATGGCGATACAGCTGGATTAAACTTCAAAAGGCAATGATGCAACTGAATAAATATGAGCGCTGCACGTTTCAAGTCAGAACGCGGCGCAGATGTCTTTATGTGAATGTATCTGAAGGGAACCGACTGTCCTCAGAAATGTGTCGTTGGCATTTTTATTTCATCTTACCTATAATGCCTGATAAAGCAGCATTTATGAGCGCGGACGGTGCTGCTTTGTGTTCAGCCACTAACAGGGAGTTTCTCTGAGAGAAACCGCTATATTAAGCCGCTCCTAAAGCGCCACCTCGTGGCAGAGAATGAATTTGCATTTCCAATAAGCCTTTCTTGCTGTTTATAGTCAGATCAATGCAAATATCGACCCATGTTTTTACACAGCAAACACAGAGTTGTAAATGAGAAAGAAGTTAATGTGCCTTCTAAAAATCTAAACAATCAAGACAGTAATATTTATTCGTTTTAAATTAATATAATAATTTATATGCTTGATTTATCCCTTTTCATAAAAAATGGTCTAAAGGCTGAAATGCTGTTGTATAAGATTTTCATTTTTGTGAAAACCTGTATCTGAACTGTAAATCATGTCATTTTATGGCTTAATACTGTATGTTACCATAGACGTTGTCCAACCCCACTCATACGGAGTTCATTTTACTTGTGCAGCTTTTAAAAAGGTTCATAAATTGCCTTAAATTTATTTTTTAAAAATTCTGCAGATACCTTGTAAATAGTGAAATAAAATTCCTTCCTTGTTGATATTTGTGTATTGAAAATATTTTTGATTGACATTTAGACTCCTATCTGATGTTCTATATTTAAAAAAAAAAAAAAAAAAAAAAGTCTTTTTTTTTTTTTTTTTTTTTTTTTTAACTTGGGCTAGTTAAATTAATTTTCGGGCTACCAAAATCTGAAGAGTACCTGCCAGAAGGGGTACCAGGGATTTTGAAATTTTGCGAGCCCTGCTCCTTCAGTTCCCTGCATGCATTACCAAACGACAGAAAAATTTCCTGGCACTTTGATTTTTTTTTTTTTTTTTTTTTTATTGCTTTTGAAACTGGTCTGAGATTGTTTGCTCCATATCAACTCTGCCATATTCACTCTTCAACAAGAGAGCAGCGGTGCCATCCAGAGGACCTCAGGTGAGAGAACGCATTCATACGACAGAGACAACACACATTACACTCCGTTATACATAAAGATTGACCGATATTCTATGTTTTAGAACCGATACCGATGATTTGCATGTTAGTGTGAACAGTAACCAATATTATTTAGAGATAATATAGATTAACCAATATTTATTTATTGTTTACAATGATAAAAACAGTACTGAACTGAACATATATTTTAGTTATAATGCTGTCAATACTGTAATTTCCCTCCCTCCTTGCAAACACAACAAAATAACTCTTATTTCTACGTACGGTGGCTTAAAGGGATAGTTCACCCAAAAAATTTAAATTCTGTCATTAATTACTCACCCTCATGTTGTTCCAAACCCGTAAGTCCTTAATTCATCTTTGTAACACAGATGAAGATATTTTTGATGTATTCTGAAAGCTCTCTGACCCTCCCACAGACAGCAATAGAATTAACACGATTAACATCCAGAAACGTAGCAAGGAGACCGGTAAAATAATCCCGCTGCATCGCACAGATTTGAACGAAAACAACGTATCCGTGTGATGCGGCTGACACAGAACAGCATACGCTGTTCAGTGGATATTCTCCAAAATGGTGAATTGTTGAATAAAGGCGTTATTTTTGTTTTCTTTGCACACAAAAAGTATTCTCATAGCTTCGTAAAATTACGGTTGAACCCCTGATGTCACATGGATTATTTGACTACAATTTTAGATCTCCTTGCTACGTTTCTGGATGTTGATCATGTTAATTACATTGCTGTCTATGGAGGGTCAGAGAGCTGCCAGAATACATCAAAAATATCTTAATTTGTGTTCCAAAGAAGAACGAAGGTCTTACGGGTTTAGAACAACATTAGGGTGAGTAATTATTGACAGAATTTTCATTTTTGGGTGAACTATCCCTTTAAATATCAGGAAAAGTATCGGTTAAACCGATTATCGGTTGATCTATACTTGCTGACAGACTACAGCTGCGCTTCAGCTGAGAGTGGATCCCATGCTATCCATGTGCACCTTGTTCCTTGTCTTCAGAGAACAGTGTTGCATATACAGCATCACATTTTCCAGTCATGCTCATTAAAGGAGAGATAAAGTCATTAAGGTCCTACCATTAAGACGCCGAGAGACCACCAGTCAGCACTCTGTGTGTGACCTCGCCGGTTGACCACCTCAGGGGACATGTACTCCACAGTGCCACAGAACGAGTACGCTTTTCTGTCCTGATCTACCGATTCTTTACTGAGCCCAAAGTCTGGAAAAGGCACAGCAGCACATGTGTCACATCTGCATCACGAAGCTAAACCAGGGGTTAGGAACTCTGCTCCTGGAGTCACTGTCCTGCAGAGTTTATCAAGGATTACGTGAAAACTACAGGCAGGAGCCGACGGCCCTCCAACAGCAGAGCTTGACAAACAACCCCATCATGACACAAACATATCACACATGACGCAATCATTTTAGAGAATTCGGGGTGAGGTGCTAACAAACATTACAGAATTGCCTGATATCGACATGCACAGGTTCAACAGGCAGGGAAGTGATGTGTAATAAGGGGACAACGGTACGTACCTGTTAACTTGATATGTCCAGCTTCATCAAGCAAAATGCTGAAAATTAAGACCACATTTCTCCAATACAGATACAAAAATACATGAACTAAACAAGAGTCAACACAAAATTCAACACCTCTCAATTACAATCTTGAACACTGGTTCTGTCAGATAAATCCATCCTTATTTAATAAAAGATCAAATAGCGAGGGCAGGTGAAAGCCAGAGAGAGAGAGAGAGAGAGAGAGAGAGAGAGTGTGGTTTCTACTCTACGCACAGAGAGAGAGAAGCGGAGAGGTGAAGGGGGATACTTTACTTTTCAGGCTTCAGGTCTCTGTAAACAATGCCTAGGTTGTGTAGATGATCCAATGCAAGGGCCAGCTCTGCAAGGTAGAATTTCACATCCTCCTCTGTAAACATAACCTAGTAAGAACTGGACAGATTTACTCTCGCATCAAAGATCACACGCAACAACAATGCACATCATAATGACAGAGATGAAAAGGAGCCAAATGAATATTAATTTGTGACGGGGTAACAATTAATGCACACTAAATAATCTTATAACACACAAATATAGTTTTACTTTAGGACTTTAGAACTAATTAGCATCACTTTTTATACAATGCATTTACAGGCAAATGCAACTGAAAACGGTGCACATAAGTTTTTACACAGCCTCCGCATTATTAGGTGTTTACATGCACCAATTCTTAATCCAAATGAATCCAATCTAATTTCAGAATCTGAAAGTTCTGTTTATATGAATCCTATATGCTTCATATGTATATTCGTTAACATGTTGCCATGTTCAGAAACAGAGAAAACAAATGTGATGTCACTTTTTGCCTTAATGAAATGTCTAAGAATAAAGCTGATTTGTATATCAGAGGAGCTTTTTTTTTTTTAGCAGATATTTAGTATTTATAGTAAATATTTAGTCTGCTCCACTGACCAGTTCATAAGATGTAAATAAAAATACACATACTTGTAAGACATAAAATGTAATTAAATATGCATGCGGTATTTTGAATCTGAAGCCTCAATCTCTAATGTAAGAGTTGATTCAATTAAATGCCACATCAGAGCCATGGTAAACATGATATGTGGCCTTTTGTGCCTGGTGGCGACTCTGCACATAAATCAACGTTTTCAAAAAAACAAAAAAAAAAAAAAAAAAAAAAAAAAAAAAAAAAAAAAAAAAAACAGTACAAATGTACAAATAAGAATATAATAAATAGAAAAAAAAATTGGAAAAATAAAAAAAATTCTTTGAAACACAAATGGCTGGCAATGTACACCGACTAAAGGCCTAAACATTCACTAAACATGAATCAATTCTCATATATGGATCCCAACACACTGACTGCAAAACAGAACAATTTTCTGCCAACTTTTTCCAAGAGGTAGAGAGGAAAAAAAAAAAAAAAAACCTTACTGAGCAATATATAATATAATCTTTTGGGTTTCATAACACGATACAGGAGATATCATTACAGATTAACAACAGAGTGTATTTTGCATTAAAGAATAAATCTGTATAGTCAAGTGAGTCCTGCATTAAAAAGCATGCAAATGAACGTAAGAAAACTGCTCTCTGGGTGAAATTCTGGGTGATTTGTGCATATAAATTTTGCAGCAAAATGTGGGATGCGTGTAATCACTTTAGGTGTGCATAGGCCTTAAAATTATAGTCTAGCTGCAAATGAAAACAAGTGAAAATTTGGCAGAGGACGTTACACTTTGAGACATTTGGACATTACAAACAATCAACTGCTGGAAAATAGCACTACAAGATATAAGAGGAGCTGTTAGTCTGTTTACAACATCATAAATCAGACAAAGAAACTGTTAGAGTAGAACAAGAGATGCTTACCTCTTTGGATAAACGAGTAAATACATCCCCACCCCTGAGAAAATCCAAAATTAAATAGAGTTTCCCTTCTGTCTGAAAGGCTGTAAGCGGGGAAGAAAAAAAAAAAAAAAAGGAAGAAAGAAAAACACAATATCAGAGCTGGGGAATTATGGGGAATTCTATGGAAACGCCAAACATACCACGAAAAATAAATAATTAAATAAATAAAGCAAAGGAACAAAATCACTTTTAAACTGTTCCTTTAAGTCTATATTCATTGTATATAATGGATTTTTTTTTTTTTTTTTTTTTTTCCCCACATAATTAAGTATACCTATTTTACGGTTTCAAAAAACACTTCATGGTATCAGCATTTTACAGATTAGACTGAGAAACATTTACATACACTGTCATGGCAGCACTGCTTTCTGAATTTATAAGAGCCACATTTACAAAGTCACTGGGCTTAAGTGATGTTGAAAACTCTGCAAATCAAACAGTCGGGAATGTGCAAATTTCACCAAAATGGGCTGAAATGATCACTGGACAGATCTGCACAAAGGGCTGACCAAACCAAGATGAAGTTTGGTTTACAGGTCAAGAGATCTGTTATCCTTAAATAATGCATCTCAATCACCAGAATCAGACAATATCAACAAGTACATGTTTTCACTCCAAATAGTCTGTAACATAAATTGCCCACTAAATGTAACAAAGCTACATCTTGTCAAACAATCTAAAAGCTATCACTCAGAAGGTTTCTCCAAGGAGTCTTACCATAGTGCAACTTCACAATGAAAGGATGATTGACCTCCACCAGAATATCTCTCTCCATCTTAGTGCGAACTCTGTCCCTCACTGCAACACAACACACACAAACGAGGAATAAACACAAGTATAGCATCACAGAAATGTGTTGGCACTAATGCAGACATTCACTGACCTTTTAAAGATGCCTTTTTGAGCACCTTCATTGCATAAAGCTGTCCGGCATCCGGACCCATCAACTTTCGCACCAAAAACACCTGAAGACAGGACAGATCACAGATCACCTTCCAGCTTACACTGACAGAATTCTCTCATATCTGCATACATGAAAACAAAACCTGACTGCTTGCAACAGGGACAAATGCTCAATAAATTTGTCTTGTTTCACAAAGAAATTAAAAAAGGGGAACTGAATTGGAGAATATTTGCTATTACCCTCCCACAAAGAGTTTGAGGTCTTCGGTGATGGCATGTGCCTTGTGCACACAGCATTAATGAGAAATGTCAGATATGGCAGGGAGTTAAGCGGCAACAATTCTCCTATTTCTGCACATAAACAAGCGGACCGAGACCCAACTTTTCTGGAGGTCTCAGTCCACCTCCAAACTAACTCCGGTGTGGTTCAACTAAAATATGAACGCAACATGGACAAAAACACATCTACACAAACCGAAACCCATTACAGCTTGGTAAAGGTTTGGAACAGCTGTCTCTTTGCAGCAGATCTTCGTTTGCCTGTGCATCTGAGGAATTACTGGTGCTGTTTTGACTCCATAGCATACTTTGTAAGTTCTCAGCTTGTGAAATATCACCATATGCACACACATACAAAAAGTGCATTTAGCCCAGTATTTTATAGATGTTATTTAGATGCACAAATGAAAAATATTTACACTCCTGAATACCCTAAACACAAAAAGAGGTTCAATGGGATGAGGCACTTTGCCAACGTATGGTTCAATTGTCTCAGAACCAAGATGCACCACTTTTCTTTGGAAGAAGAAAGTATTGATTTTAATTCCTCTTTTGACTGGTGCATGTCGGGGGGAACATTAGAGGACAGAACGCAGCTAAAGCTCAAATCTTCTGATGTTCTGAAGAGTAGTTTATTTTGCACAATTTGCAGAACTGCAAAAACAGACAGAAACACCAGCTGCACTGTTTATCAAGAAATGTTGTTTCCCATGTAAATACTCTAACCTGTTAACATGAGCAGCAAAAAAAAAAAAAAAAAAACGTGCTGCTCACCCTTTCGATGTAAAAACCTGTAATTAAAATGCACTGAAGCAGTCTAAGACTTCTGTGAAGAATAAGGGTGGGTATCATTTGAATTTTATCCGATTTTATTCCAATTCTGCTTACTGATTCTTATGGATTCCAACAAGTTTATAAAAATGCAGTTTAAAAAAAAAAAAAAAAAAAAAAAAAAAAAGCCAAACATGACCACTGAGGCCTTTTACACTTTTGCCTATGGTTTTAACAAAAAAAATAAATAAATAAATAAATAAATAAATATATATATATATATATATATATATATATATATATATATACCACAGCAAAAACAACTAGACTAATATAAAATTCAAACATTCAATTGTTAAAGACAAGTAAACAGGCAGTAATAAAATGGGAACAAACAAATCAATTTGCAGTTGCATAAATAAATACAACTGAACTAATTTCAGGTACAGAAATTGAAATCAAAAGTTTAAAAACACTACAGTTTTCTTTTGATAAAATATTAATCCTCATTAAAGTTATGAAAGCTATTCAAGATGAGTGAATGATTTTCTTTTGTTCTTTGATTAACATTAATGACAGGCAACACATTTGTTAGGCTGCTGTCTCTTTAACACCGAACCTAAAAATACTGTTTATGTTCATTTAAGACAAAAACAGCTGTGTTTATGATGCTATACTGACGTATTTTTGTACATATTGGTTGGTAAATGTGAAAGAAGTCCGTTCCAGCTTGGAACAATCTTTTCTGCAGTGGAAATGCACAGAACGGTTGGAGAACGGACACAGGTCGGAAACCCGCACCTTGCTGTTTTCACGCTTCAGATGTGCGCGGCACGCAAACAGTGCACAAGTTATTTTCCTTCATGCGCTTAAATGGTTTAAAATCACATTCAAATGTGAATGCAGGAATCGTTAAGCAGAATCGAAATGCATGTCTTATCGAATACCCGGTTCTTGGAAATTTGAAAAATGGAACCGGTTCTCGATACCCAACCCTAGAGAAAAATGCAGTTAAAAAGATAATTAACAAAACTTCTTTTAACACAGTGTCACATCTTAAAACAGGACTCATGACACAAGACACAAAGGAAAAACAGCGAGCGGTCAGACATGAATTGAGTGTGTTAATGCTCTATGTTTTAGCTGCTGGTCTGTGTGAATGATAAGATCAGCGGCTGTCCACCGGAGAGTGCTTTCAGTCTCTGCTTCAGTCTTGCAGCTAACGCTCTGATGCAGCGCTGCAGGCAGAAATGAGCCAAATCCCTTCGAGTCAAAGTGCAGGACTGATCCACAGATACCAGGAGCGTTTGGTTACTGTTATCACTACTTAAGGGGGTCACACCAGATCCTGAAGCCACAAGGTTAGGCTTCTAATCCTACTGTACTCATTTATAGTAATAATGCAAGTTGCTAAAGGCACAGATAAAGTATTAAGACTGAAAAAGAAAACATACATGTATCTGTACCGAACCAAACAGATAAGAGGGCTTTCGCTACAGAACACATAATGAAACAAATTATTCATTATCTTTGGGTGCATCAAACAAATTTTGGAGGAAACAGAACTTCTCAGGTAAAGCGCACTTAAGACACGAACCCAAGTGTATGACTGTATTCTAATAAGCACAGATCAATCAGCTGCAACAGCAAAACTGAGAGCAGTTTTAAATTGACAACTGATTGTAGTTTATTGAAAATAAGACGTAATATTTAAAGCATGAGATCTGAGGTTGAGAAAAATTTGAAACTTCAGTAATCAAGCCTGGAACTGAAAATACCACTTTCATTTCTACACTGTTAATGTCTAAGATTTACTGCCATTATTATGCTGCTATGTTTAATAGTTTTTCAGTCATTTTGAAGTCATGTGCAAACAAGTGTCTTCACAATAAGATCTGCAGCGGCCACAGTCACTTACAAAATAAATCAGATGCTTCATTCTCCCTGTTGTACAAAAATCCCACCAAACCATGAATGTTGTGCTCAGCCTGACTGTTAACACGTGTGAAGTGAAAGAATAACAGACCTTTCCAAAGGAGCCTTGTCCCAAAACCTTGAGCAGCTCAAACTGGCTGGGCTCGGCCTTCTCACAGCCCTCCTTCACATGATGAGTGATGGGAATCTCTTGATAAGCGCCCTCGTCCTGCACACACACAACACAAACATATATCCTGACAAGTGTCTGGAGGACAGTTTTCAAAATGCAAAACAAATCTAGATTACTTCCAGGATTTCATTTCAACTGTGTGACGCTGTATGATTCAGCTGACGGACACCAGTTTGTGTTTATTTTCATCAGAAATAAAATGGTTTTATTAGTTACTGTTAACGTTATTCAGTATATTATTCAAAAACTCATGATTTCATCAAAGCTTTTGGTAAGTGGATGTGGGTTTGTAATGGCCAATGCAGATAGCTTCGAGAGCAGAGTAGCCAATTTACATGCAGTCTTAATATTTTGTTAAATAATGCAAATACATTTTTAACTGTGGCTTAAGTTTCCAAATACTTTGGGGCCTCTGTATATGATGCATCACAATTCAACTTAAAGACAGTAAATAAAATGCACACCATTGCTGCAAAAAAAATATTTTACATAATTGAAATTATTTCGAAATGACGACTAAGACTCTTCCGTGATTATCTTCTATACACACATAACTACTGTTATATTATTAACTGTTTTAACATAACATTGTAATATATAAGGCTGTTACAACACTAACATTTTAGATCCCAGCGAAATTTCACAATTCTCAATTGCAATTTCGATACCATAGCAAAAATTTCTAGACTAATTGATATAGGATGAAATAAATTACAACCAGTAACACGGTAGTATTACGTATTAAAAACTACGGAAACTTAAAAGTAAACAAATCTAAAAAAAAAAAAAAAAAAAAAACCCGCGTAGCTTTCACTGTATGAATTAAATAGTTAAATCGTTGTTAAAACTAAAAAAGTTAAGAGTAACACTTTACAATAAGGTGTCATTTGTTAACATTAGTTAATGTATTAACTAACATGAATGAACAATACATTACAATTTTTAAATCTTTGTTAATGTTAATTAAAATACAGTCATTCATTGTTTGTTCATATTAGTTCACAGTGCATTAACTAATGTTAACAAATACAACTTGTGATTTTAATAATATATTAGTAAATGCTGAAATTAACATCAAGATTAACAAATACTGTAGAAGTATTGTTCATTCTTAGTTCGTGTTAACTAATGTAAACTAATGAACCTTATTGTAAAGTGTTACCAAGTTAAGGGCAGTGAGTGGCTTAGTCTTGTGTTGTTGGAATGACCTCAAAGACCAAGACAGCGGCAGGTTTATTAAGCTGCTGTCACTTTAAGACTGAATGCACAAATATGATACACATTTGATTTCCTTCTCAACTTACATTCAGTTACATAACCGACACGGTTCACATGAATAAAAGAAAGGCATTTTCACATAATTTTGTGAGAAGATGTGACCGAAAACTGTGTATTTGCGCACTGTCTGAGAGGAGATTTTAACAGAGCACAAGTACTGCATTGAACTGATATTGGCTGATTAGACGGCAATGCTGACCTAAAATGCTAAATGTTTGCCCTCTCTCTCGCTCTTCACCGTTCCCACATCTCAGACCTCAAATACATCAAATATTACCCTTTTTAGACACAGTTCTTGAAGTAAAGAGTAAAGAAAATACTATGCAAAACAACCAGGGGCTAGTTGCATAAACTTAGCCACCATGTTAAGACTGTCTGAAGAACTAGTTAAAAATTAGACCAACTAGCAGTTGCCAAGTAGTAATCAGTCTTACTTTTCCAATACAAATAAGACCAATCTACCTTTTCATAACTGAATTTAAAAAGCTATGACCAGTCTTGCAGAAAAAAATTAGATGACCAGCATTTAAGACCCCTCCCCCTCATCCTCATAAAAACATTTTCTCATTGGATCTAAGCAAATCTCATTGGTGACCTATTTTGATCTCAAAAAAAAAAAAAAAAAAAAAAAAAAAAAAAAAAGTTGTCACTGAAAGGTGAGGAGTTTGCATCGGTTTCAAACGCCTGCAAATTATAAACATTTATAATTTTTATGTTCATTTTGAAACCCTGATCTCCAGTCAGAGGAATCATGGAGTGATTCAGAGAGAGAGAAAGACAGAGACTCACACAGTGTGTGTAGGACTCCTCCTCCATCGGCTCATCCATCATCTGATGCCCGTTCACCTGAAACACACACAGCACATCAGGCTTCTCACAGTACAGCAGCACCAGACATCATTCGCTCCTATTAACAGTTATTTTTTTCTTGATTAGTCAATTAATTTTTCCCAATAAATCTATCAATATCTTTATGATTAGTTGATTTGCTTAATTCACTGGTTAACCTACAAATAAATGATATCTGTAACCTCTGCCATTACATTTTCACATTTTTACTCAAATATTTCCAACACACACAGTCTCATAACATTATTTATGCATTTGCAGTATAAACACATTTGAATTGTCTGTGCCACTTTTGCAGTGCTTTTTAGTACTATTTTCTTTGATTGGTAACAGCATATCATTCTGATGTATTAAATATTTATAAAAAAAAAAAAAAAAATAATAATAATAATAATAATAATAATAATAATAAATAAATAAAAAAAATGACTGAGCTACACCTGTTTGAAGTCGATACAGTCAGAAAAGTAAATTGAGAAAAACCAAGTTAAAGTTCTGAAGTTCTGAAGGTCCCAAAGCAAAAAAAAAAAAAAAATCACAATATAGATAATTTAAACTTTGCTATTAAACATTAGAACAAATACGTAAATAAACAGTAGAACAAATAAGAAACTAATTAAATAGCGCATTACTTTTTCAAATCTTACATCTAAACACAAGCATTCAAGTAAGAAAAACAAATAGGCTAATGAAATGTAAAAATCGCTTTAGTGTATTCATCACAAATAAACTGATTATTAAAACTACAAAAGCAGTTCAATCAAGAGCAGTGAGCGATTCCCTCTGTTCTTTTATTGGTAGATGAACATTGAGACAAACAGCTTAAGATTTAGCCTACTGTAATGCACGCATCTAATATAGATGTTTTTCCCCAACACTTAACCAAACGTTCACTTTAGACATAACAGATTATGTTTGAGTGAATACTCGACCGAGACAGATATTCTGAAATACTGTAATTCTGTGTATATCGGGATTGCGCGCCGTCTGAGAGACGTGTCTTTATGCGGATGTTTCAGATGTGTCAGTCAGCGAGGTCGTTTCTTTTACATCAGCATGGGTTGAACATCACATTTCACGGTTTAGACTCATGCCATCGAGAATTCGCTATGAGTATTCACAAAACTGGAATGCTGCGCTTTATAACTACACCAAACTTGAGCAGAGAAGGTACTCCTCTCAGAAAACATATAAATAAAGGTCATTTCAGATGTATAATTACTATTGGGAGCATTGGGATCACTAGACGAGGGCTTAATGAACTCTTTTTTTGTGAAAAAAAAAAACTCAAAATTTGACCAATACTGAAATTTTGCCTGTAGCTCAAACTTAGACGGTGTGCATTCACGCTCATTTTGCCAAAACGGCTCACATATGAAGAATATGAACAGCTTTTAGAGTTATAAGTCCACGACAGGCCTAATGAACATCATTCAGATTGTCTGCATACATTCAACCTGATTTGCTGAAATCAAAACATGGTTTCACGCTAGCCAACGGGATTTCCATTTGTGCATTAGCTCTGGCCACTACTGAAGAAATCAGCTCAAGCATAGCTCTCTGCAAGACAGTAACGGGGGTCAGCAGGGGCCCACTGCATAAAAGGTTTAGACTAGTCAAATTTTTTTTTTCTTTAAAACTGGTCTATTTTTTCTTTTTTAATTCAGTTACAAAAAACATAGATTAGTCTAAGTTGAATCCAAATGCTAGTTGGTCAGACTAGTTCTTAATACACATAGAGGTTAAGTTTATGCTACTGGCCCCGGATCAGTGTGTGTGTGTGTGGGGGGGGGGGTCAAAAAAAAAAAAAAAAAACAAACACAATATTGCTTACCGTAATTATCAAATTGCAAATGCTGCAAAAGAATTAACCCTATGCAATGCATGTTTCACAGTGAAGCGTGCCACTGTGTTGATTTACACGTGTACAGCTCAGGATAACAGTGTTCAGTGTCTCACAGCGACTGTTCTCTGCATCTGCTCTCAGTTTGGGTCGCTTAATTAGAGACAAATATTAGTATTACCATTTTATATTGAAAAATCTGACTTTTTTTGTGTTACAATACAATAATATTGCAAGGGTAACTTTTATTATTCTGTTTAATATTTTAACAACAATAAGAAGAAGAAGACGACGGTCACAATAATTATTATAATCACAATAATTTTGAGAGCCAAATTTCACATCCTTATTTAGCCTAAACTTTTCCCAATTATTTTTTTTTTTACTTTATCCTAAATTTTTCCCCAAATCGTTCATCTCTTCCACAACATCAACAATACAGACTGACATTTTCTATCATAACCATGACTATATATTACATCCCAACCCTGAACTGTTATTGTAGAATGCTGAACAGTGAATCTGAAATGTGATCACGATAAAGCACTTTAAGACATCGGCATCAGTCATTAATAACACACAGGTCGACCAGAGAACAGAATCAAACACTTCACAGCAGACACTGACGGATATTAACAGAACAAACACAGTAAAGCAGAGTCTTGTAACTGCTCTGAATAATAAAAAAAAAAAAATAAATAAATCCTATGTATGGATAATTGATCCTGATAGCATCCTTCAGTGAGTAAGAGCCACACACACAATACTGAGAGCAAACAACACTTACACACCTCCAACAAATCCAGACCAGCGAAGCTACATCTGATTAATAAAAGCAGCTCTACATTTGAACTATTCGTAAAAATAGAAACTTAAACACACTGATCTATATTACTGGAACACTCATCTCTACAAAAACATTATTATTAATAAAGCCCAGCAGTTTTGTCAGGATCTTGTATCTTAGGTTTGTTATTTATTTTAGAGGTGTTTTTGTGGATTAACTGTAGTTTGGTGTTTTGTATTGTTTATATATGAGCCCTTTACCTAAGACAAATTTCTCTCACTGATGGAGAGATAATCAAGTTTTTTGAATCTATGAATACAAACAGACGGATATTTCGTTAGCTGGAGAATGGACAACAGACAGAAAGTGAGCTCTAGCAGATATAAATGAATATAAATGCAGATATAAACCAGTGAAGGCAGAAGAGACTGTTATTTAGCTACAGCTAACCTTAGTTTACACTGACATTCGCGTGTGCGCGCTTTAGTCATGACTCATGAGGTGAATCCGATCAACAAGCGCAGGCTAATCATCATCATCATCATCATCTTCATCATCATCATCATGCTAGTGTTTTACACACTTCAGACACGCGAGGTCACTGACTGGAGCACCGTTTGCTTTAGTGTTGTGAAGGATTGAATAGAAGCATCATTATCAGATGCTAACGGCTAATGCTAACGCTGTCGTCACGCGAGTCTCCACACTGCGTGCGCGCACCCGCATCACCGAAAACACACACAAAGCCGCCGTTAACCGGTGACATACCTCGCTGCTGACGCTCTGCACCTCCATTTCGCGCGAGGGCTCCTGCGCGGCGCCGAAGGACATCATGCGGTAGAACTAGACGCGAGACATCTCCGCGTCGCGTGTGTCCGTTAAACGCGCGTGTGATCAGCTGACGCGAGCGACTGAACGCGCGAGCCGCTCAAATATGGCCGTCCCTGAGCGCGCCAGCGCTGACGTCACTGTGACGGGTTTCCCCATCGAGGAGCGCGAGCCCTCTTCTTTATTTGGGAATATCTCTTAAAGCATGGAAACTGCCAAATAAATTTTGTATCAATAACAGAATTAAGGAAGTGTCTTGCAAAATACTTCATAGAATTTATCCTGCTAAGCATGTTTTGGAACTATTTTGCATCTTTTTTTTTTTTTCATTGTATTTACTCGAGATTATTTTGGAAGTATTTGGAATTCTCTATTAACAGAAAATTGCAGTGTATGATAGAAATGTGCATATTTGATGTATTTTTTTATACAGAAAACGAAAATTTGAATTGTAAAGAACATATTATAAATTTGTTTATTTTGCTAGGAAAATTCCATATACATAAGAAGAAGTGGGCTCAATGTAAACCAAACTTTGCACATTTTATAAATGACTAAGTTATATGTAAATCTCTTACCAAAAAAGCACCGATTTATCCTAAATCAAGCACTGATAACATGTAATGCTCTGAAAACACTGAAATTTCTTTAATTATCTTCCTTTTTTTCTCTCTTTTCTTTTTTCTCTGGCAGCTAATGTTTATATGATCATGTGAATATGTAATACCTCTTGTTCTTGTGGCACTGAATAAATAAAGCATTGGGAAAAATTGTTCAATTGTTGCAAAGCAGCTTTACAGAATTAAGTTTCTACATTACATTTAGGAGTAGGTTATTAGTGGTGACTATGGCAGAAATGTACAGTAAGAATCTTGCAGTTAGTAACAAATTACATGTAACCAAACAGACAGTGAACACTATTAACTGCAATGATTATATGTTGCAATTAAACTTTACAATTGCGATTAAAGCAAGCAAAATTTGGTAGTTTTATATGTTGTTCCAGGGTTGGCATCATCTGAGGTCTTCTGGGGAGTTGGCATCTTCTCAGGTGTTCAGTCATCTCAGATCTTCGTAAGGGTTGGATCCAGACATGATCCCTACGCTTAAAACTGAAATAACAGCCTTTTACTACACTGTATAGCAGTGGAGCCTAGCCCTGGTCCTGGAGATCTACCTTCCTGCAGAGTTCAGTTCCAGCCCTGATCAAACACACCTGTCTGTAATTATCAAGTGCTCCTTCAGATCCTAATTGGTTGGTTCAGGTGTGTTTGATCGGGGTTGGAACTGAACTCTGCAGCAACGTAGATCTTCAGGACCAGGGTTGGGCTCCTCTGCTGTGTCTTACCTACAGTTAGATCCATATATATTTGGACACAGGTACAATTTTTTATTATTTTAGCTGCTGACCAAAACATATTCAAGTTACAGTTACAGGTGCATCACAATAAATTAGAATGTCGTGGAAAAGTTCATTTATTTCAGTAATTCAACTCAAATTGTGAAACTCGTGTATTAAATAAATTCAATGCACACAGACTGAAGTAGTTTAAGTCTTTGGTTCTTTTAATTGTGATGATTTTGGCTCACCTTTAACAAAAACCCACCAATTCACTATCTCAACAAATTAGAATATGGTGACATGCCAATCAGCTAATCAACTCAAAACACCTGCAAAGGTTTCCTGAGCCTTCAAAATGGTCTCTCAGTTTGGTTCACTAGGCTACACAATCATGGGGAAGACTGCTGATCTGACAGTTGTTCAGATGACAATCATTGATACCCTTCACAAGGAGGGTAAGCCACAAACATTCATTGCCAAAGAAGCTGGCTGTTCACAGAGTGCTGTATCCAAGCATGTTAACAGAAAGTTGAGTGGAAGGAAAAAGTGTGGAAGAAAAAGATGCACAACCAACCGAGAGAACCACAGCCTTATGAGGATTGTCAAGCAAAATCGATTCAAGAATTTGGGTGAACTTCACAAGGAATGGACTGAGGCTGGGGTCAAGGCATCAAGAGCCACCACACACAGACGTGTCAAGGAATTTGGCTACAGTTGTCGTATTCCTCTTGTTAAGCAACTCCTGAACCACAGACAACGTCAGAGGCGTCTTACCTGGGCTAAGGAGAAGAAGAACTGGACTGTTGCCCAGTGGTCCAAAGTCCTCTTTTCAGATGAGAGCAAGTTTTGTATTTCATTTGGAAACCAAGGTCCTAGAGTCTGGAGGAAGGGTGGAGAAGCTCATAGCCCAAGTTGCTTGAAGTCCAGTGTTAAGTTTCCACAGTCTGTGATGATTTGGGGTGCAATGTCATCTGCTGGTGTTGGTCCATTGTGTTTTTTGAAAACCAAAGTCACTGCACCCGTTTACCAAGAAATTTTGGAGCACTTCTTGCTTCCTTCTGCTGACCAGCTTTTTAAAGATGCTGATTTCATTTTCCAGCACGATTTGGCACCTGCCCACACT
This sequence comes from Spinibarbus caldwelli, assembly GCA_039654775.1. Lineage (NCBI taxonomy): Eukaryota > Metazoa > Chordata > Actinopteri > Cypriniformes > Cyprinidae > Spinibarbus > Spinibarbus caldwelli. The sequence continues at coordinate 32,057,929 of CM077246.1, read as the reverse complement.
GCCAAAAGCACCAAAAGTTGGTTAAATGACCATGGTGTTGGTGTGCTTGACTGGCCAGCAAACTCACCAGACCTGAGCCCCATAGAGAATCTATGGGGTATTGTCAAGAGGAAAATGAGAAACAAGAGACCAAAAAATGCAGATGAGCTGAAGGCCACTGTCAAAGAAACCTGGGCTTCCATACCACCTCAGCAGTGCCACAAACTGATCACCTCCATGCCACGCCGAATTGAGGCAGTAATTAAAGCAAAAGGAGCCCCTACCAAGTATTGAGTACATATACAGTAAATGAACATACTTTCCAGAAGGCCAACAATTCACTAAAAATGTTGTTTTTTTGTTTTTTTTTATTGGTCTTATGAAGTATTCTAATTTGTTGAGATAGTGAATTGGTGGGTTTTTGTTAAATGTGAGCCAAAATCATCACAATTAAAAGAACCAAAGACTTAAACTACTTCAGTCTGTGTGCATTGAATTTATTTAATACACGAGTTTCACAATTTGAGTTGAATTACTTAAATTAACTTTTCCACGACATTCTAATTTATTGAGATGCACCTATATATAATGAATATGGGCTTAATATGGGTACACACTCTGAGCTTTAATTTGAGGGTATTCTCATCACAATTGGAGGAAAGGTTAAGGAATTACAGCTTTTTAATATGTACCTCACCCTTTTTCAAGAGACCATAAGTAACTGGACAATTAACTCAAAAGCCATTTCATGTACAGATGTGTGCTATTCCTTCATTATTTCTACATCAATTAAGCAGGTAAATGGTCTGAAGTTGATTCTAACGGTGCGTTTCCACTACAGTGTCAAATCTGCGCTCAGTGCCGCTGGCAACGCTACAACACCACTGCTTTGGGGCGTGTCACATTTAGGTAAGATCACGCCTCTGAAACCAGTGTTTACACCCTGTTTGTGGCCAGAGTTTTTCACTCGATATTTGCATAAAGTCAGGAATGCCCAAACTTTTTGACGCTCTCGGCCTCTCTCAATGCTTTCTCTGTGCCGCTTTCAATCCCATAATGCACTGCGTGAGCGTTTAAGCTCAACTTCCATAGGAATGATTTGAAATCCGCTGCGCTCTCTACGTGCCAGTGGAAACGCACCGTAAGTGTATCATTTGCATTTGGAAGCTGTTGCTGTGAACCACATCATGTGGTCAAAGGATCTCTCCATACAAGTGAAACAGATGATTGTTAGGCTTCAAAAACAAAACAGATCCATCAGAAACAGATAGCAGGAACATTAGGAGCGGACAAATCAACAGTTTGGTACATTCTGAGAAAACAAGACCGCACTGGTGAACTCAGAAATATAAAAAGGCCTGGATGTCCACGGAGGACAACAGTGATGAGGATCAGAGGATCCTCTCCATGGTAAAGAAAAACCCTTTCACAACATCCAGCCAAGAGAAGAACACTCTCCAGGAGACAGACGTGTCTACAATCAAGAGAAGACTTCACCAGAACAAATACAGAGGCTTCACCACAAGCTGCAAACAAGGCCAGATTAGACTTTGACAAAAAAACATCTAAAAAAGCCAGAGCACTTCTGCAAAAGCATTCTTTGGATGCAGAAATTAAGATAAACTTGTACCAGAATAATGGGAAGAAAAAAGTTTAGAGAAGGCTTGGAGCAGCTGATGATCAAAGCACACAGCATCATCTGTGAAACATGGAGCAGAGTGATCATGAGCTGCATGGCTTCAGTGGCTCTGGGTTACTGGTGTTTAGTGATGATGAGACAGAAGACAGAAGCAGCGGATCAGTTCTGAAGTGTATAGAGACATACTCTCTGCACAGATTCAGCCAAATGCAGCAAAGCTGATTCAGCGGTACTTCATAGTACACATGAACGATGACTCAAAACATACAGCAAAAGCAACCCAGGAGTTTGTGAAGGTAAAAAAGTAGAATATTCTGCAATGGCCAATCTCCTGATCTCAACCTAACTGAACTGCATTTCACTCGCTGAAGACAAAACTAAAGGCAGAAAGAGCCACAAACAAACAACAACTGAAGTCAGCTGCAGTAAAGGCCTGGCAAAGCGTTACAAAGAAGAAACCCAGTCTCTGCTGATGTTCATGAGCTCCAGAATTAAGGCAGTCATTGCCTGCAAAGGATTCTCAACAAAATATTAAAAATGAACATTTTGTTTATGATTATATTTATAAGGTTGTAATTCCTAAGCATTTTATGTTATGTTTTTGTTCAACCCCTTGAATAAAGCCTAAAGTCTGCACTTCAGTTTCATCTTGATTGTTTCATTTTAATTGTATTCTGGTGGCATACAGAGCCGAAATTATGAAAATTGTGTCACCTATGTATGTTTCAGAAATTACTGTGCAGTGAATTCTTCATCATTTGAACTGTGTGTGTGTGTGTGTGTGTGTGTGTGTGTGTGTGTTTAAGCTGTTTTCATTAAGCTGTTGTCTATCACTCTAAATAGAATGTGATAAACCTTTCACTGAAAAATATATTTGGGACATTTTCTGAGATTAATTTATTGATGGATTTATTTTAATTATTTATTTAATTTGCAGTGGTGCTATTATGTTGTACACAATATGCCAGGTATATGGTTCCATCAGGACACCAGAGGGGGCTCAAAACACCACTGTAGAATTATTAGTTTTTTATTTATTTTTAATTTTAGCTTGTATACACAAACATGTTTTGCCCATTAATGATGAAATGAAATAAAATCTGCAAATCATAGAAAGTTAAACATGGTCTCCAGTCACTTCAAAATACAGAGCGCCTGATGTTAACAAAGCAAAGAACATGTTGGATGGAAAGAGGGACTTGTCAAGTGGCTCAAAGTGAAAATGTAAAAAAGTAGAGAAGGAGAGGTGAAAAGGATGAAGATTTACCTTACAAACTGTATTTTAAGATCAGAATGAACAGAATATTGGTTGTGATGATTTCAGAGTACTGATACTAATGAAGACTAATGCTATTTTGCCCTCCCAGCCATGTAAAGAATGAGGTTTATCTAGATAGAGGTGTACAGTGCTGTGAAAAAGTTTTTGCCCACTTCCTGTTTTTTGTATTTTATTTATTTATATTTTTTTTGCATATTTGTCTCACTTGAATGATTCAGGTCATCAGACAAATTTTAATATTACACAAAGATAACCCGAGTAAATACAAAATGAAGTTTTAAAATAATGATTTCATTTATTAAGGGAAAAAAGCTGTCCAAACCTGCCTGGCATTGTGTGAAAAAGTAATTGCCCCCTAAATCTAATAACTGGTTTTGCCATCCTCTGCAGCAACAACTGCAATCAAGCGTTTGCGATAACTGGCAATGAATCTTTCACATTGCTGTGGAGGAATTTTGGCCCACTCTTCTTTGCAGAATTGTTTTAATTCAGCCACATTGGAGGGTTTTCAAGCATGAATGGACTGTTTAAGGATTTAAGCCTGGACTTTGACTTGGCCACTCCAAAACCTTAATTTTGTTTTTCTTGAGCCATTCAGAGGTGGACTTGCTGGTGTGTTTGGGATCATTGTCCTGCTGCATAACCTAGCAGTCCACAGAATATTTGCCCAAAAGTCTTGGGGATAATCAAGATATTTTTTGGCAAATATGAGACAAGCTTTTGTGCTCTTTTTGGTCAGCAGTGGCTTTTGCCTTGGAACTCTCCCACGGATGCTGTTTTTGCCCAGGCTCTTTCTTATTGTTGAATCATGAACACTGAACTTAATTGAGGCAAGTGAGGCCTGCAGTTCTTTAGATGTTGTTCTGGATTCTTTAATGACCTCCTGGATCAGTTGTCGTTGCGCTCTTGGAGTAATTTTGGTAGGCCGGCCACTCCTGGGTAGATTCACCACTGTTACAAGTTTTCTCTAGTGATGTTACGTTGAACACCGAAGCTCCGAAGCTTGTATCAAAAAAACAACACATTTCACATTGAAGTACTGTATCGGAGTTTGATTCTTTATGCCAAAAGCATGTGATCTGTGACGTCTGAAGCTTCATTCGCCTGAAAACCATGTGACTGCTTCAGTATCTGGTTCAAACGAAGCGAACCTCAGCGCTGTATCCTTTACACTCAGGTTCTATTTAAGTGATTTCTTGATTCAACAGGCCTTGCAGCATTTTAAGTTATTATTTGGAGCACGCTCGTTCCTAAGTTGTCTGGTTATTATTGAGAACATATTGCCGATTAAGCTTCAGGTTTGGCAACACACTCATTAGGTCATCTGGTCAAAGGCAACATGCTTGTGGCTATGGCTTATGTGGGTTTTGGCAACATTCTTGTTTCATTCATTGGGTAAGGGCTACATGCTGTTGCTTAAGGCTTGAGATTTTCGCTGTCATTTTGTGTTAGGGGATATGGCATATGGTTTTGTTTTGGGGGATTATTGCTGCTCTCCCTGCTCTTATCTATGCTAGACTACATGGATGCGCAGGGAGTTCATGGCCAGAACAGAACCATACCACCAATCAAAACTGTATGCTAATTGTCAATCATCTTTGACGATAGTGGTCCTGACAGAAATATATAATATAATTATATATAATTTACAACGGTTGTGATGTAAATATAGGCTATAGTCTGATACGCTTCATGTCTGCTGAAACAGTTCTGTGTTTTGAGTGTCGATTTACTGTAAAAGCTAGCTGCGCTTTAGTGGTTTTAATTTGTATTTGGGAACCAACATTCATCATTAGAATCGTTTATAAATCTGTTGGTGATTACAGATAGAACATGATCCTTCAGAAATCATTCTAATATGCTGATTTGCTGCTCGAAAAACATTTACTATTTATTATCAATGTTAAAAACAGTTTTTGCTGCTTAACATTTTTGTGGAAAGAATAACACTCAAACATTTGTGGTAAGATTGAAAAAGAGAGAGAAATTAATAATTTTATTCATCATACATTAAAGTGCTAAAAAGTGAGTGAAGACATTTAAAATGTTTCAAAAGATTTCTTTTAATAAATGCTTTAACAAATTTAAAGGGTTAGTTCACCCAAAAATAAAAATTAGCCTGTTTTACTCACCGTCGAGGCATCCTTCTTCTTTCAGCCGAATCCTGTCGGAGTTATATTAAAAACTGTCCTGGCGCATCCATAATAAAACGTGCCTCACGCGGCTCCGGGGGGTGAATAAAGGCCTCATGTAGCAAATCCATGCTTTTTCATAAGAAAAAGATCCATATTTCAAATGTAATAAACACTTTTTTCTCACTTCCAGTATCTGTCATACGCATAAATACATCGTATTTTTAAACAGACTGAATATTTCGGCAGTGAGTTCTCGAAGGTGAATATGAATTATTGAATTTTTAATTATGAAAATGTGTGTGAAATGTTTTGAATTGAAATATTCACAGCTTAAATAAATAGCTATGTTAAATTTTGGCCCCTAAAAATGCAAGCCCTGGAAATACAAGGCATTAAAATGCAAGCACTGTTAATGCAATGCATTATTTTTTCAGTTAGTGTAATTCAACATGCTTTTTTGTTTTTGACAAAGACATTTGTCATTAATTTTCTTCCATAAATAACACAATGGACCGTTATTGTTTATAGTAATATGTATGATGTGATTTCTCAGGTGACGTCCCAGAACAAACCAGACAGCAGTCGTTACAGTGGGAGAAGTATCTGATCTCCTGTTACAGTCACAACAGGAGATAATGTTCACAGCGATCAGCAAACTTACATGCTTTTGTCTTTTATCATTACTGTACAACCTTATACATACTTCACAATATCTACTGTAACTATGCATATTTCATAGTCTTGTGTATTTGGTGTTTTTGTTTAGTTTGTGAATACTGTAGGGTGAAGTCAGCTAAAATGGGCCACGTTTTGGTAAATGATTTATAATAGCATCAAATAAGCTATGCATGATATCTAATGATATTCTTATAAATTAGCATGGGTCTGTTATATATACTTATATTTTTTTAATGTGAAAAAGTATAAAAGTTTTAAAATTATGAGAGTTAGAGTATCAGCAGGTACCTTCTTGAGCCAACATTAAGGTAAAATAGGCCAGCTGTTCAGGTAAAATGGGCTAATATAAAAACAATATAAATATAAGAACAACACAGGTCATTTCAGCTTAAATCATTTTATTTTTAACAGTAAATTGACACTATTGTCTTTAGTGTGCCATAGCAACACCATAAATGTATTTCATTACATAGAAAGTTGAATGAATATTTAATTAAACAATGCAATTAAAAATGAACTGATCATGTTGTATAGGTGTGTTTCTGTGCATTGGTGTCTTTTGTGTGCATGTGTGTATGCTTGTATTTTTTTAAAGACTGTTAAGGTTTTGTATGGATACATATCTACAGTAGGCCTATAAATCTATTTTCACCCTCAATTTCTGTGTAAAAGTGTGTGTGTGCATGCAGCCCATTTTACTGACATCTTCCTTTCTTTCTCTTCTCGTCCCTCTTTTTTCCTTTCTTTGATTGTCCTCCTGCCATACTGTCTGCAATGCAATTTTTTAAAAAGACTGTTAAGATTTTGTATTGATATATATCTAGGCCTATAAACCTATGTTCACCCTCAATTTCTGTCTAAAAGTGTGTGTGTGTGTGTGTGAATGCAGCCCATTTTAGCTGAAAATTGTGGCCAATTTTAGCTTAACCAGCCATTTCTAACTAAAATGACCTTTTTGACAAAAATCAAAGTTTCTTTTATAAATTAAACTTTTTTTTATTTGAAGGAGCATGTCAAAACATTGTTCAGAAACCTTTGCTTTGCTGGTAAGCTTACTTATATACCCTTATTAGTGATTAATGAAATTTTTTTATGTCAGGCTCAATTACCTTACAATTTCTCTGACGAGCTTCATGTAACAATCTGCCCTGCCCGCCTTAAAAAACTTCAAGACCAATAAAAATTATTGTTACATGTCAACAAGTGTTGAAGCAACAATGCAAGATCAGTTATTGTGATTTTCTGTAAAAATTTAAAGAGATATAATGCTACAACACTCTAAAAAAAAAAAAAAAAAAAAGGTTCTTCAGTGGTTCTTTGGGGAGGTTATAGAGCACCGCTGCTGTACATAAAGAAGCCATTAAGCCAGCCATTAAGTTTTTTAACTGTGTTGGATGGGATTAATGCAGAACACAAATTCCAACTATGGGTTACCATACTTGCCCACACCTCACTTCCTCACTTCATCATACTACAAATTTTGTAATTGCAGTAAATTAAACTTAATTTACTAATTGTACATCATATATATATATAGGTCAGTGGCAAAAAGGAGTTGGCAAGATGAGAAATTCAAAAATATTTTAAAAACTTGTTTTTAAAGCATGCATCAGGTATTTTAAAATGTACACAGCGTGTTAATGTTGATTTTATGTAATTAAAAATGATATTTCTACCATTTTTTACAAAAGTTAAGACTGAATGTACATGAAAATGTCAAATGGTGTAACCACCAAAGAATGAGAAATATTAAATAGTTTATCCACCTAAATGGCATGTAATCTTACTAAAAGAAATAAATACATCATTTTAAAATGTCACACGAAAATAGATTTTATTAAAGTTATCTCTAAATGTAAATTTTAATGTGTTTTTGCAGTATTTGGTGGGACATATGCTGAAAACACCTCTGTTTTCTAAATAATCTTTGACAAATTATGTAAAAAATTTTAAAAAACCATATTATTATACTAAACTAGATTATTACATTTTATTCCACATTAATTTTCCTGTATATAATTATATTTTTATGAAAAATACTGGTTACGCCAATTGACAAATACCAGTTACACCACCTGACCATGTTGCTTCTAAAGCCAAAGGCCATTGTTTGTTGAAGAAACTAACACTGAAAATCAAGCATGACTGTCAACAAGTTCAGATGAAGTGATTTTTTTTCAATGAAAGTGCTTTTTTTCCCCCCAAAAAAATCTAGCAACACGAAATTATCATAGTGATGAAAAGTGAACTCGTGTCTCATATTGTAATTACAGTTAAGAAACAATACCTGACAAAAATTCATCATAGTGATGAACAGTGAACTCGTCTCGTATTGTAATTACAGTTAAGAAACAATACCTGACAAGAAATCATCAGAGTGATGAACAGTGAACTCATGTCTCGTATTGTAATTTTAATTTTTGTATTGTAATTTCGTATTGTATTGTGGCATCTATTGAGGGAAAAAGGGGCTCTGTTATATCATATTATAAAATATCAGAAATTTAATGAATTGTATTTTACAGATATAAATTGTAATCTTTGGTTAACATTTTTTATCAGTGAATTTATGTTCAAATGTAGACACCCACTTCCTTCTGCTACATTATTAGATAATTTATGTATATTACATTATATTATATTATATGATACTATATGTGATCCAGGACTACAAAACCAGCCATAAGGGTCGATTTTTTAAAATTGAGATTTATGCATCATAAATAAGCTGAATAAATAAGCTTTCCATTGATGTATGGTTTGTTAGCATAGGACAAAATTTGGCCAAGATACAACTATTTGAAAATCTGGAATCTGAGGGTGCAAAAAAATCAAAATACTGAGAAAATCGCCTTTAAAGTTGTCAAATGAAGTTCTTAGCAATGCATATTACTAATCAAAAATTAAGTGTATGTATTTACGGTATAAATGTACAAACTATCTTCATGGAACATTATCTTTACTTAATATCATAATGATTTTGGCATAAAAGAAAAATCTATCATTTTGACCCATACAATGTATTTTTGGCTATTGCTACAAATATACCTGTGCTACTTATGACTGCTTTTGTGCTCCAGGGTCACATATATTGCTTAAAGGATTTTCTTCTTTCAAATGAATACAGTTGGAGTGACATTAAAAGTGAATGGGTGATATTCAGTAGTCCAATATACTGCATCAATCCATCATAAAAAAAAAAAGTCCTCCAGACGGCTACAGGGGGTTAATACAGGCCTCCTGAAGCGAATCAATGCACTTTTCTAAGAAAAAATATCCATATTTAAAACTTTATAAACCATAATCTCTAGCTTCTGCTATCTATCATACTTGCGTTCATGAGAGAGTGGCGTTCCAGCGGATGATGTGGGACGTAGACATAGCTTAAGCACTGGTGAGAATATGCTAGTCTCGCGAGAACCAAGTTTTGTTTTTCAGCAAAGGAAAACCAATCTCCTTTTGGCTTATATTGAAATCCTTCAACATTTTTCTTTACAAATCCTCCTTTTATACTTGTAATTTGTGAACGGTGTTTTGTTCCGCTCTCTCCTCTATGATTCTGTGTTCGTCATTTCTCACTGAAGCTTATGCTATGCCTACGTCCTACGTTATCTACTTGAACCCCACTCTCATGAACGTGCAAATGACAGTTAGCAGAAGCTACAGATTATGGTTTATAAAGTTTTAAATATGGATATTTTGCTTACAAAAGTGCATTGATTCGCTTCAGGAGGTCTTTATTAACCCTGGAGCCATCCACCTTTCTATGATGGATGGACGCAGTTTATTGGACTTCTATTGGACTATTGAATATCACCCCTTCACTGCCACTATAATGCTTGGAAGAGCCAGGACATTTTTTTTTTTTAATATAACACTGATTGTATTCGTCTGAAAGAATTAAGTCATATGCACGTTGGATGACTTGAAGGTGAGTAAATCAAGTGGTAATTTTCATTCTTGGGTGAACTATCCTTTTAAAATTTTAAGTGAATGGAACAGAAATATACATTAAAGCATTTCAAAAACACTAATGTTGTGCGATACAATTATTTTATCCTAGACTCACAGAGCTTTAATAATAAAGTTGTAGACACAGAAACACTTTCTCAAATAATATAACATTAAACACTTGAAAATAGTTTCTAACAGTAGGTTAGTTTATATTACATCTTTAATCAGCAACATAAACTAGTGATATTTGACTAAATTGGCCCCTAACAGAAAGGCTTGTAATAGAAGTCAAATGGTGTAACCAGTTACACCACTTGACATTTCCATTTAAAATTAAATTTGACAGGCATTATCATGGACACCTGTGTAAGTACATGACCTTGGTGGGAATATTTCTAATTTAATTTTTAAAGTTAATACTCATTTTTATAATAATGATGAATTATCAATGTATTTCTGAGGTCATACCATTTGACATGTATACCTAAGAATACCTGACCATACCCTAAAAATGTCAAATTATCTCATATTTTAAAGAGAGTTACTAACATTTGCATGCAGCAGTTAGTATCACCAGAGGTCCTTCTCTGTGATATAATTTGCTGTCACATGATCTTCTTGCAAAATATTAACAAAATGGCTCCTTGAATGGTGGTTACACTGCCTTGACACTCAAGGAATTTGACTTGACTCCCATAATTCCCCAAATTAATTATAATATTAAAGTGAAAGTGAAAGTCGTGACGTATTGTCAAGTACGGTGACCCATACTCGAAATTGGTGCTCTGCATTTAACCCATCCAAGTGCACACACACAGCAGTGAATAGTGAACAAACACGCGCGCACACACACACCGTGAACACACACCCGGAGCAGTGGGCAGCCATTGCTCCAGCGCCCGGGGAGCAATTGGGGGTTCGGTGCCTTGCTCAAGGACACCTCAGTCATGGTATCGAAGGCAGAGAGAGTGCTGTTCATTCACAATTCCCACCTTCAATTACTGCCGGTGTGAGAATCGAACCGGCAACCTTCAGGTTACAAGCCCAACTCCCTAACCATTAGGCCACGACTTCCCCAGAAGTCGAACAATGATGCTCAATTTAATTTTATTTATTATTAAATTGTACTAATGTAAGATTATGCCAAACTAGCTGATCTGGTGTTCATTGAGAATTTCACCTGTTTTAAACAAGATCAGTTATTTGGTACAAAGTTTTTACGGTTAAACCACATTGACATTTTTGCAATCATCCGCCAAATATTCCCTAAAAATTAATTAAAACCAGAAATTTTAGACTTGGTCCACAAAAAAGAGAATGTATGCAATTAATTTGCACATTTATTTGGAAATTTTAACCCTTTTAAATTTTATTCAACAATATGGACAAAAAAAAGTAGCGTCACGTCATTGATCCACATTGGGGGCAGTCGTGGCCTAATGGATAGCGAGTCGGACTTGTAATCCGAAGGCTGTGGGTTCAAATCTCAGATCCAGCAGAGATTGTAGGTGGGGGGAGTGAATAACCAGCACTCTCTCCACCCTCAATACCACGACTGAGGTGAGACCCTTGAGCAAGGCACCAAAGCCCCAACTGCTCCCCGGGAGCCGCAGCATTGGCTGCCCACTGCTCCAGGTGTGTGTGCACTTGGATGGGTTAAATGCAGAGCAGAAATTCTGAGTATGGGTCACCATACTTGGCACACATAATTTCCCTTTCCTTTTTCCTTTCCATATACAGGTGCATCTCAATAAATTAGAATGTCGTGGAAAAGTTCATTTATTTCAGTAATTCAGCTCAAATTGTGAAACTCGTGTATTAAATAAATTCAGTGCACACAGACTGAAGTAGTTTAAGTCTTTGGTTCTTTTAATTGTGATGATTTTGGCTCACATTTAACAAAAACCCACCAATTCACTATCTCAACAAATTAGAATACTTCATAAGACCAATAAAAAAACATTTTTAGTGAATTGTTGGCCTTCTGGAAAGTATGCTAATTTACTGTATATGTACTCAATACTTGGTAGGGGCTCCTTTTTTCTTTAATTACTGCCTCAATTCGGCGTGGCATGGAGGTGATCAGTTTGTGGCACTGCTGAGGTGGTTTGGAAGCCCAGGTTTCTTTGACAGTGTCCTTCAGCTCATCTGCATTTTTTGGTCTCTTGTTTCTCATTTTCCTCTTGACAATACCCCATAGATTCTTTATGGGCTTCAGGTCTGGTGAGTTTGCTGGCCAGTCAAGCACACCAACACCATGGTCATTTAACCAACTTTTTGTGCTTTTGGCAGTGTGGGCAGGTGCCAAATCCTGCTGGAAAATGAAATCAGCATCTTTAAAAAGCTGGTCAGCAGAAGGAAGCATGAAGTGCTCCAAAATTTCTTGGTAAACGGGTGCAGTGACTCTGGTTTTCAAAAAACACAATGGACCAACACCAGCAGATGACATTGCACCCCAAATCATCACAGACTGTGGAAACTTAACACTGGACTTCAAGCAACTTGGGCTATGAGCTTCTCCACCCTTCCTCCAGACTCTAGGACCTTGGTTTCCAAATGAAATACAAAACTTGCTCTCATCTGAAAAGAGGACTTTGGACCACTGGGCAACAGTCCAGTTCTTCTTCTCCTTAGCCCAGGTAAGACACCTCTGACGTTGTCTGTGGTTCAGGAGTGGCTTAACAAGAGGGATACGACAACTGTAGCCAAATTCCTTGACACGTCTGTGTGTGGTGGCTCTTGATGCCTTGACCCCAGCCTCAGTCCATTCCTTGTGAAGTTCACCCAAATTCTTGAATTGATTTTGCTCGACAATCCTCATAAGGCTGCGGTTCTCTCGGTTGGTTGTGCATCTTTTTCTTCCACACTTTTTCCTTCCACTCAACTTTCTGTTAACATGCTTGGATACAGCACTCTGTGAACAGCCAGCTTCTTTGGCAATGAATGTTTGTGGCTTACCCTCCTTGTGAAGAGTGTCAGTGATTGTCTTCTGGACAACTGTCAGATCAGCAGTCTTCCCCATGATTGTGTAGCCTAGTGAACCAAACTGAGAGACCATTTTGAAGGCTCAGGAAACCTTTGCAGGTGTTTTGAGTTGATTAGCTGATTGGCATGTCACCATATTCTAATTTGTTGAGATAGTGAATTGGCGGGTTTTTGTTCATGTGAGCCAAAATCATCACAATTAAAATAACCAAAGACTTAAACTACTTCAGTCTGTGTGCATTGAATTTATTGAATACACAAGTTTCACAATTTGAGTTGAATTACTGAAATAAATGAACTTTTCCACGACATTCTACTTTATTGAGATGCACCTATGTGTATATATATATATATATATATATATATATATATATACACACACACACACACACACACACACACACAATATTTTTTTATTTAATGAACACACACAAAATAAAATGTCTCTGTAACTCATTTACACATACCATATAAAAGTAAAATCAGTAAAGAGTTAAAGCTCTGGTGTTGAATTATCCACAACCAGTTCTCCAGTACAGTATGTGGCGATAATGTTCTTAAGGAGTTATTCGCCATCAAACAAGAAGATGGTACATCCGGGATATTTATATACTTTACGCGCCTAAATGGCCGAAACTTTTCTCACAGTCGCCATTTTCTTTGACTTGCGAATCGCGATGCGGAGCACACGAGGACGGAAAATACATAGATTAAGTGTTTTATCTCATTTACATATGTATTTTAGAACATATTGATTTATAGTCATATATTTATATGCTGTGCGCGTTTAAACGGCTGAAACTTTTCTCTCAGACACATTTCCTTTGACTCACGGTGCAGACAGAGGTTTTAACAGAGTACGCTGAAAGTAAGTGTTTAGTCTCATTTAAATAGGTATTTTATGACGTTATATTATTTTATAACGATATTTTTATGCTGTGCAGTCCTACACTTTTCTCAAAGACATAATTTTCTTTGACTTGTGATACTGAGAAGACTGAGAAGATGTTACTTTTTGGAAAACACCAAAATTAAGTGATTTACCTCATTCACAATATGTATTTATAACATCATATTGTGTTACAAACACATTTATGTGATGTGCGCTCCTAAACGTTTCTCAGAGAGACATTTGCTTTGATTCACAATGCGGAGCAGACAAGAGGTTACAATTATCAACAAGAGACCTAAAGTAAGTTTTTTACCTCATTTACAATGCTTTTTGTAACATCATATTGACAAATCAAACCATTGTAAACCTGCATGTCTCGTGACCAAATGTCATATCATATCATGAAGCTTGTACATTGAGTTATTTTGATGTCGATTTACTGGATTTGAGTGCTATTTTCGAATATTCATTTGAAATATCTCTTTACAGTATACTCAAACTTTCTATATTGAGTGAGTTAAAAAAAAAAAAAATTAAAAAGTGATTTTGTCACCTCATAAGATATGACACATGACTTACATAAGCTACTTTTAAATTTGAAGTTTTTGTGGATGCTTTTTTTAAGAATGTGTTTTGTGTTCATTAAAAGTGAGTTATATGGGTTTGGAATTACATTTTGAGTAAATTATTCCTCTAATGTTACAGATGGTTCATGCTGGAATAACTGAAAAATCAAAAGGAAATTTATATGATTTTTAGTATAAAATCATCAGTACATTGTCAAGTTGGATGAAAAGAGCTCTTGTTAACATTTTTAGGACTAATAACAGACATGGGTAAGCCACATTTCCATATTTAAGATTATTGATTGTGATGCATAACTTTTTGATCATTTGTTATTTGCCTAATAATAATGAGAAGTCTGGACACTTTCTAGTAGGGCTGCCCTCGACTAAAGATTTTCTAAAGACCGTTTTTTTTTTTTTTTTTTTTTTTTTTTACATTTTATTGACAGCCCCCATTTTTAACAATTTAACTACCCCAATCGGTTGATGCTGGAGAAAATTAACAAAGCATCAGGGAACATCTGCGTGTAATGGAGGAGGAAACAGAGAAGCTTAAACCAAACGTAGAGCTCCTCAAAGAAAGGATGGTGCTGATAAAATGCTATCGGACAAATCGTGTGTCCAAATATAGCACAGAGGAGACTCTCTCTGAGTTCCTGTGTTTCAGACTGGCTTAAATGCTCAGTACAGTAGTGTGTTAATTGCCTCCTTATTTAATTGTATGAGTTATGACTATATTTTAATACGTCTTTCCTCCTTTGCCTTCCTCTTAACATAAGCTCCTTTCAGATCTGTGAGGCCATGCCAATGTTCATATGGACCAACAAATTCTCACACAGCTCTCTGTAATGACACCCCGAGTCCTTCAAGTTTTGCGGAGTCCCCTGAAGGAGAAGTTCAGGTGCACGATTGATGACTGTGAAGATGGCAGACTGAAAAAGGTAATTAAATCATTACTGCTTAGTTTTTCATTGTGCCACTGACTGACACCCTACCTCTCTGCCTGAGATCATACCTGTCTTTTTTCCTGTATTTATCTGTCTTACACACAGTAATGGATGTAAAATAAAAATAAATAAATAAAAATAAAAATAAATAAAAAAATGGGTAAAAGCATCCACCATGTTATGTTAATCTAACGAGGTTATTTTGTTTAAAGGCTTGGAAGCAGCTATTCTGCTCTTGCCTGCTCTGTTCAAGGAGGACCCGGGGTTCTGTTTGAAGCTGAGGTGAGCCATGAACAGTTGACTACAGTGTGTGAAACAATCTAATCAAAGCACTACACTTATTGCACATTTTGTTATTCAGATGATTTCAATGCAAACATTAGTTTTTTGTTTGTTGGTCTACACAAACTATGCTATCAAACTGAAGAGAAATTTTGTTCATTTTCAGTTCATGGCCAAAAGTATTTGAGCAGTTGTATGACAGTAGTTAAAAGTAATTTAACTCATAAGGTTTGCCTTGCAAATAAATGCTATTATCCCCTCTCCCCCAGGGCCATTCTCAGACCAGCCCATCCCAACACCTAAGATGAAGCTTAAAGGCTGTAGGGAGGGTCATCTCATGCAGTATGACCACACTGTGCTCACATTGGATGGACAGGTAATCACAGAGGAGAGCGAGGACATCTCGACGGCACTGGGACTCCTCCTGTAGAAGCGGTTCTCAATTCCAGTCCTGGCAACCTGCCCCCACATGCTGTACGTCTCACTTATTTAACGCACCTGATTCAGATCATGAGCTCGTTAGAAAAGAGCTCCATGAATGAACTGTGCTCTGACTGATATGGTCCCTACACAGTGTCCCTACACAGAACATTCCTTCACAGATTTACACTACTTCCTGTAACTGTAAGTCAAGATTCTATATTTCTGGGCCTCTTCCAAGTCTAGTTGCAGTTTCTATTGTTTTTTAAATCCTGAAGGACTTACAGAAATGTTAGTACACTGTTGACAGTGAAAGAGTGAAAGATACTGTAGTACTTCAGAGTGTACAACTTATTTTGCACATGATTGTGTATTATTAATTTTCAGTAATTTCGCTCACTCACTATTAAAGGGATACTCCACCCCAAAATGAAAATTTTGTCATTAATCACTTACCCCCATGCTGTTCCAAACCCGTAAAAGCTTCGTTCGTCCTCGGAACACAATTTAAGATATTTTAGATGAAAACTGGGATCCCATTGACTGCCAAGTAAATTACACTGTCAAGGCACAGAAAAGTATAAAAAACATCGTCAAAACAGCCGCTATACATTTTCTACGTGCATTTACACTTTGATTTGAACCAAAACAGCGCATCCTTGTGGTGCGGTAGACACAGAATAGTGTCCGTAGTTTGCATCCAGCTGTATTCTCCAAAATGGTGCTACGCTGACAGAGAGACAGAGAGGAGACGAATTATTGAATAAAGTCGTTATTTTTATTTTCTTTGCATACAAAAAGTATTCTCGTCGCTTCATAAAATTCAGACTGAACCACTGATGGCAGATGGACTATTTTGACGATGTTTTATACTTTTCTGTGCCTTGACAGTGTAATTTACTTAGCAGTCAATGGGACAGTCACAAGCCTCCCGGTTTTCATCTAAAATATCTAACAGAACAAATCTGACAAAATTTTCATTTTGGGGTGGAGTATCCCTTTGATGTTAAAAAGACTAGATTTTCCAAATAAAGTAAAGAACTAATGTAGACCTAAGACCATAGGTGAAAAAGTTACCTGATTACAGGGCTACAGTATATATATGTAAACCAGGACTCTCTCTTCTTCAAAAATGTACATATTTCAAGCTTGTTGCATTATTTTGTATGTGTATAAAACAACAACTCCCAGTATATTGTGATGTTGTATATGTATATTCCCTGGCTTGTCAGCACTCATTTTATTTGCTGCTGAAAGAAATAAATTAAAAGGTTTTGAAAGTGTGATGTATTTTGTTTCTCAGTAAGCATTTAGTACAGGATTTTTAATCTTTAACGCCGCAATTTGGTAAGAAACGATTAGTTATTCATCTTTTAAGTAAAAGTGTCATTTAGAACCATATTGGCTCATCTATGGTAGTCATATATGGCACCTCTAATGCTTCGGTATAACACAATTTGACAAATGTGCTATAAAGCTTATCTTTAAGGATATGTGCCATATAGTACCAAACGAGGTGTCTCTATGATTAAAAGCCAAAGAACCACTGTTGAACACCATTTTTGAGAAAAAGTGCTATATGGCACCTCTTATGGTTCTAAATAGCACCATTTGAAAAAGTACTATATAGCACCTATTCTATAGCACCAAAAGTGGTTCCCCTATGATTACGAGCCAAAGAACCACTTTTGGTGCTATATAGTGAACCTTATTTGGCCCATTTTAGCTGACGTCACCCTACATTGTTATAAGATTGTATGTTTGTATTACAGAAAATATGTGATGTTCTTTGTAGAATTTGTTCCTATTGGTTTAGATAATTAATAACTAGGAATTGTAAAATAGAAGGTCTTATTTCTAAGAATTTCAGAGTTCATTTTGTTCTGTTGTTGCTGTGTAAAAATACTGAAATATGTAATGTTCTTTGTTAACTCTGGTCAAACTTTCAGACAGTGAAATTAAACTAGTTTTGTCAGAAGAGACTAAAGGTTTGGTCTATTAAATGAAATTAAGCACAAATTTTCAGTCACTTGTCTTGTACTTATGAATTTAAATTAAATCCTAAAATAAAAAGAATATTTAATATAAAACTGATTACGGCCATATTTCACTATTATGACAAATGTTAGGGCTTGTATTATTTCTAGTAAAAAGAGTTAAATTATTAGATTTTTATTCAACTATACACGTCATACCAGAAAGAGGAAATGTACAAGCAATAAGTTTCTATTTCTGAATTTCAAAATACACAATGATGATCAATATTAAATCTAAGTCTGAGAAGCTTGACAGCTCAGGATATAACTGTCACATGTCTGTTTTCTGTCTTCCTTTCACCTAGTTTTTCTTAGTTGCCCTGATCAGTTAATTAGCTCCAACACCTGTTTCTGTTTCAGCCCTGATTGCGTTCAGTATTATAGTCTGTGTTCATCATTCTTCCTTTGTCTGCTATCGTTTCATTTATGTTTGGTTGTGCTCGTTTCCTTCAGTGAATTATTAAAAGAACTCTTTTGGATTGTACTTCTTCGTGGTGCACTTTGTTTTGCACACCAGCACGTGACAATATCAGCCGATCACTGAAAATCTTTGATTTTCCTTGGTTCTCAGTGGTGTATAAACACACAATCTATTTTCTTGATGTCCTTTAGATTAAAAACCTTCACACTCCATTCCTACTATGTTGTTTTGTAAATGTATAATTTGCCAGGTAATTGTGTATCATTTTGCTTCTGAATATATCATCTTATCAAAATCTCATTCATTGTTAATGATGGTAAATGCGAAACATTATTCATGAGACACTGAATTCTTGACCATCAGAATAACAGACTTTGGAAAACATTTAAGAACTTTGTCAGATTGTTTATAATCACAGTGAAAGTTATAACCTCTTTATATTCAAGGTTATATTGATAAATGAATCTTATTCTCCCATTATAATCAAAGATGTCTGTATTACACAATAAATCTCTTATTTACACCATGTTTATATTGATTAAAATGCTTATTTTCTGCACTCAGTTTCATGAGCCATTGCCTAAAACCAGAGAATGAAAGACATCACACATGACAGTGTGATGCTGTGTGTGTCTGTGTCTTCAGTCTCTGTTGATTGTGTGACTGTGACGTCTCTGTAGCGGCTCCTTATTCACCATCAGCTGATCCTGAGGAAACTGGACTGACGTCTCAATACTGAGAGTCCTACAATAAAACACACAGACAGTCACATTACTGCTGTCACATCACATCAGCAGATCCAGCTCAGAGACAACACAGTATATTCATATTACAGCCAGAGATATGAATGAACACCTGATCATAGATTAATAACAGTAAATAATCAACACACTGGAAGAGATGAAAATATTCAAATATTCATAGATCAGTCACTTCACAGAATTAAACTCTTATTAAACATGGCTTGAAATACAAAGATTAAAGTGGAGCTGAATTATTATCTTATATTCTCCAAGTACTCACATATGAGGCCTGTTACTGAACTTTAAAGATTCAAGTAAAAATACACTCACAATAGTTTAATGTCTCCAGTTTATAATGTGGATCATTCTTCAGATCAGAGAGTAACTTCACTCCTGATTTTCCTAGTTTATTCCCAGACAGATTCAGTTCTCTCAGGTGTGAGGGGTTTGATCTCAGAGCTGAAGCCAGAGCAGCACAACCTTCATCTGTGACGCCACAATCACTCAACCTGTAGAGAACAATAACACACTCTTCACTCTCTCAGATCAGATCAGATCAGTTTAACAGTGAATCCATTATTACAGTATTTTAAAATTGCTTACTATAAGCACTTTACACACAAAACCAGAGGAGGAGCTGGGGAGGTGGAGGGATGCTAGAATAATTTATTGCAGGGATGGCACAGTGACTGCTGCTTATATAGGCTTGAATTGGTGATTGACAGGACTGGACGATTAGTCTCCTCCTGAACCCATGTTTGGACCTTCGTTAATATTTATCATTCCTTCCCTTTCCTGGGAACTGACTGCACTGCATAATAATGTGTTTAGCTGTTTCCATCACTCCACAATAACAGCTTTGAGCTTATGATGAGCTGTGTTTAAGAGCTGAATGTCTCAATCTGGATATTAATACCTAATCTTTCCTAAATCTCCATATATTATCCAGGACTTCGTTCACAGATGGTTGAATGAAATGCCCACTGGTGCACTAAAACACTCTTATGACTGAAATATTGATTAATGGTTTGTAACGTAAGAGTGGGAGTGTTTTATTCTAGGATGTGATTTATTTTTGTTTTTGACTTTGTGAAGTTGTTGTCAAGGCTGATCTTTTCTTGCTTTCTTTGTGAATATTGTATATTGGGAGTTTTAGGGAGTGTGTGTGTGTGTGTGTGTGTGTGTGTGTGTGTGTGTGTTTTGTGACATATGAGGACACAAATATGTATAATGACATGGGTATGACAGGTATTACAAGGAGAAGGTGATTTATGAAGACATTTCCCCATGTTCCCATATTTCAAAAGGCTTATAAATCATGCAGAGTGAGTTTTTTTGAGAAAGTAAAAATGCAGAAAGTTTCCTGTAAGGTGTAGGTTTAGGTGTAGGGTTGGTGTAGGGCGATAGAAAATACAGTTTGTACAGTATAAAAAACATTACGCCTATGGAGAGTCCCCACAATTCACAAAAACAAACGTGTGTGTGTGTGTGTGTGTGTGTGTGTGTGTACCTACTTAACCATATTTTGGAGAGATTTTTTTCAACCTAGAAGGGAGATAAACCTGACAAAACCTGATATCAAAATAAGGAAACTGAAGGTTTTTTTTTAGTAAAAATAAATAAATAAAATAATAATATAAGAAGAACAAGAAGAAAATTAAAAATGCAGTGTGTTTTCTTTGAGGGTTTAGGGTTGGTTATAGTATTGATAACTTGCTGTATATAAGCATAGACATCTATAGAATGTCTCAATTTAAATAGAGGTCACTACAGAAAGATGAATGTGATGAACTGTAAGAATGAATCCAGCATCTTCATTTCTCAGTTCTGATTGTGTTGAGCTCGAGTCTGTTTAAAGTCAAGAGATTGAAGTGTTGATTGTGTGTGAAAGTGTGTATTTCAGTGTGACTCTCAGTCCTGCATTATCATGTTACTGAAGAGCAGATCATGTGTTCAATCATTTACAGCTCAATCAGCTGAACTCACAGCAGCAGAAAGAGACTCAACACTTCAAACATACTTTACATTGTGTTTCATGTGTGTGTCAAATATGATCTTACCACAGTGTCTCCAGTTTACAGTGAGGATCCTCCAGTACAGCAGACAGCAGCTTCACTGAATCTCCAAGTTTATTCCCAGACAGATCCAGATCTCTCAGGTGTGAGGGGTTTGATCTCAGAGCTGAAGCCAGAGCAGCACAACCTTCATCTGTGACGCCACAATCATACAACCTGTAGAGAACAATAACACACTGCGAACTGTAGTTGAAGTGTGTGTAGTTTGTTGTTGTCTCTGGTCTCAGAGCAGGAGAGGAGATATAATGACAAGCATTGCCACAAACTGCTGCTGACAGAATGAGATTTCTGCATGTTGAAGCTCAATGGTGCTGTTTGAAACCGTCATGTGCTTCAGGACTGAACAGACACACAGAGCTGAATGTGAGATATTGTTTCAGTGATATAAGAACGGATCTGTCTGGAGAAACAGTCACTTGCTCCTCTAATAAACACCTACAGGAGGACATCTGCTTCACAGGAGCCACGTGTTCCCCATTACATCTCATTTATTAACTCCTGTGATCAAACACATCATTTGGTCTCGTTTGGCAGCTTATACACTGAATAGAAATGTGATGAAATAAATAAGAGATAGTGTTTTCTGTTTGTATTTAATCTTGATCAGTTTTTCTGTCTTAAAGCTTTTCTCAGGATATCAGAAGAAAAATAAACTGCTGATGGAGGAGAAAGATTGAAACTCTGCTGCTCCTGCAAACCAGTGTTGATTCTATACAGTATGTAGCTTCATTTTATTATATTTAAGAGTGTAAATGAATAAAAAACTTTCACGTTTTAAACATTCTGAGGGTCTGATAATGTTGAAAGCGAAAGTGATTACTGATCATTTTAAAAGCTAAAGTGATTATAACCTTTATTCACTCATTGATCACTGTAGTAGTGAGTTAAAACTAAACACATTCAGACTCTGTTGAACTCTAAACCTCTGTGATATTCATCCTCTTCAGTAAATCACAGAGTCTTCGACTCACTATTTTATACATTAATGTTCATCTGAAACTAGCAGAAGCAACTGAAGCTCCAGTAAATGTTTGGTGGGTCAAACACAGGAGCAGCAGGTCATGAGATGTGATGTGATGAACGAAATGAACTTCATCTTCAGACATCAGAGTCATTTTGACCTGAGATTTAATGTGTTTACTGAACATTTATTTTACAAGCTGATTTTAGTCTTAAATTTATATTAAAGGACAAAGACATGTGACTATCAGACGGATGATCTTACCACAGTTTCTCCAGTTTACAGTGATGATCCTCCAGTACAGCAGACAGCAGCTTCACTGAATCTCCAAGTTTATTCAGAGACAGATCCAGATCTCTCAGGTGTGAGGGGTTTGATCTCAGAGCTGAAGCCAGAGCAGCACAACCTTCATCTGTGACGCCACAATAACTCAACCTGTAGAGAACAATAACACACTCTTCACTCTCTCAGATCAGATCAGATCAGATCAACAGGTTAAAACAGAAACTAACTTTAATTCAGAAGTCACAATTCTATACAGACTATTAAATATTTCTCACAGGATATAAAAATAATAATAATAATAGGATATTCAAAGAGCTTTCAACACATTTGCTTCAAAAATCCCAATTTACAGTGGATCTTTAATAATAAGAGGAAAGATGATCTTCATTTATGTGTCTATCAGCAGATATAAGCAGTTCTTTAACTCATTCACTGCTGAGTTTAAGATATTCTAGCTGACCCCCAGAGTGAGGGGTTTTAGTGACCGTTATTTAGAACGTTTCCCTTTGTTTCCATGGCGACGCGTCATGCTTGTCACGTGACACACCCAGTGTTTCGACTTTGCTGCTAGAATGATCAGTGTATGACATCAAAGTACCGCGAGAGCGATAAGAGAGCCCCCTATTTCCTATTGAACAGGTCTATACCTTGTTCTTTTATTAAACAAACTAAATAGCCTTATGCTATTTATCTTATTTACACGATGGCATGTCATTTCTGTCTCTACATGGTTGCGTGTTTATTCTCCTCTGCTCTCTGTATCTCGCGCACACAGGTGAGCACACTCCACTAGTATTTGTAAATATTAAGCCGCAAAAAGACTATTTAAATATGAATTCTGCGTGTCTCTGTGTTAATGAATGGCGCAGACGCACGGTTTTGTTTACTACTTACTGAAGTGCGCGTGATGCTTCCGGCAGAGATGTTCATGAGTCTTTAACCTGGAGTCTGAGTCAAATCTGAAGTCTTTAACCTATAAGTCTTTATAGTGATAAACATATAGTTGTACACTATACTGTATATGCAGAGCTGGCTAGTAACTGATTACATGTAACCTGGATTGTGTAATTAGATTCCAAAAATTAAGTACATGTAATTAGATTATATTAAATTTTAAAATACTCAGAATCAGACCACAGTTACTTTTTTATAGATTACATGATTACATACAGTATTATTCACACAATAGCAATACATTGTTCATAATTTATTGATTCTCCCTAATTCCTCTTTTCATCTTTTAAATGTTCCTTTGTAAAATAGCCTAGCGCTTATACACATTCAGAAAGTCTTCCAGTTTTGTAGACATTCACACAAAGAGCAGTCACTAGTCAGCTGGCTGTAATTACACAGAAAATTGAGAGAACATACAGCACTTGACCACAGGATTTACAAAAACCTTTTTTACTTTTCAGAAGCGTTTTCTCAACATTTCAACATTGCATGAATTACTGATGAACACGATATTTATTATTTGAATTTTTATTTATTATTTGAATTATCGCTCAGGTTATTTATGTCTTTGGAAGGCTTTTGTATTTCAAACACATTAAAATGCACAAATTCACGTTATTTCTTATATACATGTAATGCAGTCATTCCCAAATTTTTTTGTCATCTGAACCTCTTTCTTCTATATATTTGCTTGAAGTACCCCTGAGATTTTAAAATAATTATTTTAACAAATAAGTAGCACATTTGCATGTTCACGGTTCTCTGATGGTTAACGGTCACATGACATACAGGTAAACAAATTAAGTATTTTTTTATTTTTAGTAAGTGTTTTGTTTTGATTGATGCTATTTTAAAATGATTTATTTTCATTTTACTTTCTTTTTTATTAATTAATTATTTGCTTTTTATTAGACTCAGAAACCCCCTGCAGTTGCTTTACAAACCCTAGTTTAGGAAACCTTGACGTAATGTAATGTTTATTGTCAGTACCGTTTCTAGGCATAGGTGAGCTAGGCAGTCTCCTAGAGCACCACCAGCTGAAGGGGCGCCAATGAGTGCACGTGCTGCCACTACATTTTAGCAGGGCTGTGATAAAGAGTGACACGATCACCCTGAAATATGACTGCCGCCTCCACTGGATCCCCAACATCATTGGGCTAGAGTACTGTCAATCTGAAGATGCCTGTATGCCATTGGATCAGAGCGCTGTCAAATGCTGCCTGATTGTTTCATGCTTGCATTTGGAGCACTCATCAACGCCATTAGATCAATGGGCTCTGTCAGTGCTTTGGCAAGGTAACGCTTGTTTTTTTTTGGTTTTTTTTTGCCATGCAATAAAGCTAAGTTTAAAGGCCAGTTTAAAATATTGGTACAGTAAATAAAGTGCACAAAATCAGTATTTTGTTTAGGCAGTATTTGTGGCAGTTGATAAATCATGTTGCGAGATTTGTCCAAAAGGTGTGCGTTTTTGAGCCAATGTATTGTTAAAGGATCAGCGTATCATGTAAAATTCCCATATAAACTTTAACAGCCAATTAAAAAATATTGGTATAGTAAAATTCGCTAATTCACGAGATCAATACATCCTTTATTAAACCGCTTTGTCGAGTTTAATGCATCCTTACGGAGGTGTCGAAATGCTGAATCAATTCATTCACTTCTGACACAGCACTTAATGGGAGCAGCGTCATACACATAGAGGGCAGAGCGTCACGTTATTTAAAGAGGAAGTTCACGCGTTAATGAGTAGCAAAGGATTAATGCTGCCTTCATGTGCTATCAGAATTATCGTAAATATGAATTTCCTAATTGGAAATTATACATGAACGGCCTCTCAAATTGTATTTACTACTGGGAAATTCTGAAATAATTTTGATGCCAGAGTTTCCGAGTTGGGCGGGTCATAAACTTTAAACATGGTGGAGGGCACAACCATTGCTGCTGTCAATGCTGTTCTCACAACAACTACATCCCTTTGTCTTGTCGCTAAAGTAGTGTACTTATAGGCTAGATATGAACGATCATTTAAAGCATATTGTGTGTTTTATAAGCAGTGAAATAAGCATGTATTTGACCGAAATTCCAGAATTGTCAGCAAACTGCATGTATAGTCCGGTGAATGTTTATATGATTGTCAATCAATGGGATGCTTTTCAAGTGCTTTCCGACATTAAAGCACTTGAATACGACACGCTTGTGATCACGACTTCATAAGTGGGAAATAGGAAATTTCCCATAGCACGTGAAGGCAGCATTAGTAGCTGCATTTATTACTTTTATGCCACTGATCAGGCTTTTATATGTAGTTTGGAGTAACAAAGGGTTTTATAGATTTGACTGAAATAATAATGCAATAACTGACACTTTAAATCAATGTTTCAAGCAACAACACCAAAACAATTGAACAAAAAACAGATAAAGACAAAAAGTAGCCATTCATGTTGACAATAACAATGAATGGGACATATTTTCTTACCCTTTGTATTTTTATATCAATATGGTACAAGATTATCCTATTTAAATCAATGTGATAAACGAGTAAGGTCAAGAGTAATCTAGACTAAAACTCATCAAAACGTAGTCTGAACAGTGAATAAACACGGATAAACTAATAGTGACTCCACTAATAGTGAAGCTGTGGGTTTTAGTTACTTCAAAAACAGAAAGAAATATATGCTCAAACTTTTCAGTATAAAAGCTATTTTACTGATAAATCACAGTACAGCACTGACAGTGAATGTTTCCGTGTGCATGTGATCTGCATGTGATGTGTAAACTACTGTATGTGTGTGTGTGTGTGTGTGTGAGAGAGAGCTATTGTGTGTGTGTATGTGTGTGTGTGTGAGAGCTACTGTATGTGTGTGTGTGTGTGTGAGAGAGAGAGCTACTGTGTGTGTGTATGTGTGTGTGTGTGAGAGCTACTGTATGTGTGTGTGTGTGTGTGTGTGTGTGTGTGTGAGAGCTACTGTATGTGTGTGTTACAATGTAGCAGAGCATTAGTTCAGAACGGTGATTATCTGTACAATAAACTGCTTAAAACATGCATTTACCCGATCAATAATGAATATCCAGATGATATAAACAAACATAACTTGACTCAGAGCTCTCAAGTCTCATGCATTTCAACCAGTTCACACGCCACACCTTGTATTTCTCACGCTGAGAAGTAAAGGGTAACTTGTCCTGCTTTATACAATTAATAGACGAGGCGCAGAGATACGGAGGGAAGTTCTGTGCTGAGTTCATAGCTGTCTCGAGTAGAGATGTTCGATTCATGAACGAATCATTCTCAGGAAGTAACCGGTCGAGCCGGTTCACAAAATCAAACTGAATCAAACTTTATTTCCGGGCTGAAGACGCAAGACGCACAGCTGAAGTAGCACGTCCGACTCAAAAGGAACCGAATGAGCCGGTTTGACCAACTGTGGAAGTTTGTCGAGGATTACCGAGTATTCTGATGAGTGAGTTAACGATACTGTGCAGCCTGAGACACGTACTGGAAATATGCTTATTAGTGGTGCCAAAGACAAAGCATCACTATAGTTCTCTTGCATACTTCTTCTTCTTCTTCTGGACAAAACTTCAGCGCACTACTCCTGCAAAAATCGACCGGTGTCATGAGAAATCGAGACCTCCCTCGAAATTGGGTCCGCTTAGGACCCCGAGTGATCCCATTGGCTCAAAGAACTTTTAATGGGTATTATTTTTAGCGCCTGAATACAATTCCTACCAAATCGTGTTTTGATTTATGTCGTTTGATCTTCATTATAATGACAATTAATGTCTTTTAAATTACATGTTTCATACGCTAGTATATAACCGAAGCTATAGGTTGTGAAATCAAACATTTCTCGTTCTTATTGTTTTTTTGTGTTTTTTTGGTTTGCTCACGTACTAGCATAGCATACAGCCTACTAGTGATTTCAAAATCTAAAATAGTAAAGCAATTAAAACGATTAATATATGCTCCTCCTTTAACATTTTCTCTTAATAATTAAAATAATAATCATAATAATAATAATAATAATGGTGCTGACCTGCAAAGTATATATATATTTTTTCTGTATTAAAATTGCATTGTAATAACCTACGGAAATGTAAATATATGTATAATATATATTTGTCTGTAAACTAATGTACTTATGTACCCTCTCTTCTTTTCTTTCTTTCTTTTCTTTTTCCTTGGTCCTTCTTGTTGAGGCATGTGAAATGTTTTTGTTATATAGTGGATATGGCATTGTACACACTACACTCGTCATACTCTCCTCATTGAGCAGAGGTGTGCTGTATAGACGGAATGTTCATGAATTTGAATCTCAACTGTCACTTTCACACATGCACACACACACACACACACACACACACACACACACACACACACACACTCACACACACACTCACACACACGCGCACACACACTCACACACACGCGCACACACACTCACACACACACTCACACACACGCGCACACACACTCGCACACTCACTCGCACACACACACACTCACACACACACTCACACACTCACTCACTCACTCACACACACACTCACACACACACACACTCACACACACGCGCACACACACACACTCACACACACACTCACACACTCACTCACTCACTCACACACACACTCACACACACACACACTCACACACACGCGCACACACACACACTCACACACACACTCACACACTCACTCACTCACTCACACACACACTCACACACACACTCACACACTCACTCACTCACTCACACACACACTCACACACACGCGCACACACACACACTCACACACTCACTCACTCACTCACACACACACTCACACACACACACACTCACACACACGCGCACACACACACACACTCACTCACACACTCACTCACTCACACACACACACACACACACACTCACACACACGCGCACACACACACACACTCACTCACACACTCACTCACTCACACACACACACACACTCACTCACACACACACTCACACACACACACACACACACGCACACTAGGGGTTGAACGACTTCTGATTTTTTAAAGTCGACGTTTATGTGATGAAAGTCGAGTCGAAGTCGACTAGTCGCTGATGACGTCATTAATGAACAAATAAGTGTGGAGCTGTGACACAGTGCTGCCCACATGGCTATTGCTCCTATAACAGCTCATTTTTATCAGTTCTTTTGTCTTTGGGTCGTTATATTTGTCACAGATTTCTGCTCGTTCTAAATCAGATACAGATAAAGTAGCACAGAAAAAAATACATTCATATGAATGCATTAGTCAGAGCGATTGTGTGTGAATTAATTCTACCTGGCAGCGACTCTCTACTAGTAGTGAAGCTGTGGGATTTAATTATTAAGAAATATATGCTTGATCTATTTTATTGAGAAATCACAGAACAGTGTTGACAATACATTTCCACGCTGAACGATTCTGTGCACGCGCGATCTGCGCGTGATGTAAGCACTACTGTCTGAAGCCTATATGTGTGCGTTACTGAGCAGCAGCGCATTATAGTAGAACGGCGATTAACTGACCTGTACTATAATCGGTTTAAAACGTGCATTCCCCCCTTCAATTTCGAGCATCCAGTAATATAATTACACATGTCTTGTGGAGCCTTTCAGAGTATGCATTTATTTGTCATTTTAACTGTTTGGAAACGGAGCGTAAATGTGGAAGTCCTTCAGAGATTTCTTATACTGTTGCGCCCTCTATAGGACCAGCGACTAGTCGACGTCAAGCTTAAAGCGTCATGGCAGAGCATTAAAGTCGACTAGTCGATTAGTCGGTGCAACCCCTAACGCACACACACTCATACACTCACTCACTCACACTCACACACTCACTCACTCACTCACACACTCACACACTCACACACACTCACACACTCACTCACTCACACACTCACTCACTCACTCACTCACACACACACACACACTCACTCACACACACACACACACTCACTCACTCACTCACTCACTCACTCACTCACACACACGCACACACACACACACTCACTCACACCAAGGCAGTTCCAGTGCTGGTTCGGAGCCAGAGCCTAGTTTCAAACCGGTTCTTTGTCTTTCGACACCCAAAGCACCAGTTCTGAAACAGGAAAAGCGGTTCGTAAGTAGCACCAAAACATTGCTGGGCTACAAGGAAGAACCGCTCGCGTCAGGGGCTGGGGGCGGGGTTACCGTGACCAACAAGACAACAGAAACTTTGGACCGCCATATTTGAAATAGCAGCTAAACACGAACACTTTGGATTCGCCGTGTTTGGATGCCGATATAGGGTTGCAAAGCCATGAACATCAATAGCAACGCAACGTCCGCCATTGTTGATAGTTTGTTTAGGCTTGTTTGGGATGGAGCAGAGCTGCACGGACCAGTCAGTACGTGGCATCGGGGTGCTGCAGGAGCGACTGGAAAGCAGACGGCTCTTTATGCTTTTGGATCGCTCTCACGGTGCTTTAGTGTGTTATGTGCCGATCAATCAATCTCTCTTCGTGGCGCCGATGCACCTCAAACAAGCCTGTTGTGTTTGGTGCTGCTGCAGCCGCGGCCGCGCTAGTGAAACGAAAGATGAAGCAACCTAGCAACCACCCAAAACACCCTAGCAACCACCTAGCAACACCCAAACAACCACCTAGAACACCTTAGCAACTGTTTAACAACATCCTAGCTACCACCTAGAAACACCCTAGCAACCGAGTGCCGAGTTTTTTTTTTTTTTTTCCTTTTTTTTTTTTTTTAGAAACGAATATTGGATGTATTTATTTATTTATTTTATTAAAGCCCCCCCGTCTCCCCAAACATCAGCCATCCCCGGCCACTACCTACATGCCACACTTATATGTCTATATATTTATTAATTTATTTTCTAATTAATTATGTTTTTAATGTGTGGATGTGTATATGTCTCAGCTAGTTTGAGATGCATTAAAAAAAAAAAAGTGAGACGTGTAGTGCAGCCTAGGTCAGGGATCTGGCCCAGCCACACGGCCCACTTGCCCTGTATGTTTTTTTTTTTTTTTTTTTTTTCCTTTTAATCATGTATATGTCTCAGCTATTTTGTGATGCATTAAAACAGTGAGACGTATGGTGCAGCCTAGGCCAGAGACCCAGCTCACCCACACGGCACACTTACCCTGTATATATGTGTATTTATTTATTTATTAATTTATTATTATTATTTTTTTTATTTTATTTTTTTTTCTTCTTCCTCATTTTCTTTTCACTTCCTTATATATATATATATATATATATATATATATATATATATGTATACATGCACTGGTTCGTAACAGGTGTGCATGTTTCCAGCTGATATGTGGTGCATTAAAAAAAGTGTGGCATGCAAGTCAGAACCAGCCAGGGCAAGTGGCAGTGGAAGCGATAGCTCAGGAAGACGCCAGGGAGTCACAAGCCCCACCCCACATCCACCCACCCGTATTACACCTCCACCACACCAGATACAGACCTAGATGTCACAGCCTACTGGGGACCGGAGGCCAAACAAAAAATATGATGAAGAAGAAGAGGAGAAAGAAAGAGAAAGAGGGGGGGGAAAAAAAAAATAAAAAAAAAAATAAAAAAGTATATATATATATATATATATATATATATATATATATATATATATATATATATATATATATATACACATACACACACACATATACACATACATATACATACACATACATACATACACATATACATACAACATAAAACATATTAAAAAAATATACCATATACATGCACGTAGATTAACCTTTTCTTAAACCCTTTCTCAGTGTTTTCTCATCGATGTTGTCCTCCACCCCTTCCCAAAACTCAAAGGTTAATATTCAAATTAAGTTCAAATAGTAGTGTAGGTGGAGATGTGTTGTTGTGATTGGTCTCAGACAAAGAAGGTCAACAGATTTATGACTGCTGGAGGGTAATGAGAGATGACCAGAAGGGGTGTAATTCTACTGTATTATGAGATGAACAGGATAGATTTTCCATTGAGATATAATCAATTAGTAGATTTTTCCAGGATGCAATATGTATGGATTTTCTTGATTTCCAGTTCATGAGGATAGTTTTCTTGGCGATAGCTAGCGCCACCAGGAGTATCTGACTGTTTATATTGTCTAAACTGATTATGGATATATCGCCTAGTAAACAAACTGATGGCGAATTTGGGATGTGACATCCCATAGTGACCGATAGTGATTCAATGACCTTTTCCCAAAAATTTTTAATTGGGGTACAATTCCAAAGAGCGTGAACATATGTATCTGTTTCATTTTGGGTGCAATGTGAACATGTTTCTGAAGTGAATCCCATTTTAAACAATTTCTGTCCAGTTAAGTGAAATCTGTGAAGTACTTTATACTGTACAAGTTGCAAGTTGGCATTTTTTGTCATAAAGTAAATATTTTTGCAGATTTGTGTCCAGAAATCGGCATCAGGAGCAATAGATAGGTCTGATTCCCACTTAGCATGTGGTAAACTTAATGTGTTGTCTGATTTTAATATTATTCTATATATTTTGGAGAGTAGTTTTTTTGAGGACGATATATTAATTAACTCTGAGATTAAAGGTGAAAGTTCTAGATTAACGGTTCGAATGTTAATTTTTGATTGGATAGATGATTTGATTTGTAGATATTCCAAAAAACTATTACTCCTGATGCCGTATTCCTGGACCAAATATGAAAATGAGGCCAGATTATTTCTATGAAAGATGTGTTGGAGTTGTGTTATACCCTTTTCTGCCCATGTGTGTAAATTAAGTGGCTTTTTATTAACTGTATAATCTGGATTATTCCAAATGGAGGTGTGTTTAGATGGAGCAAGAGGAGTGTTTGTTATTTGGTGAAATTTCCACCAGGCTGTCAGAGCTGCTGCTATAGTCGGTGCTTTAAAACAGGGGTGTTTTTTGATCGTCTGACTATAGAATGGTAAATCTGAAATTCGAATGTCCTTACAAATTGTTTGTTCAATATCTAGCCATATGTTTTCTGATGAGTTTGGGTGAATCCATTTGTATATCTGTTGAAGCTGATTAGCCAGAGAGTAGTGGTAGAAATGTGGTGCTTCCAGTCCTCCTTGTGTTTTTGGTTTCTATAGAGTAGATAGTTTAATTCTTGGGGTCTTATTTTCCCAGTAAAATTTGGTAATAATTGAGTCTAAAGATTTAAACCAGGTGAGGGTGGGTTGTGTTGGGATCATTGAGAATAAATAATTTAGTTTAGGGAGTCATTTTGATTACTGATATTCTGCCCATAATGGATAATGGTAATTTCATCCAGTGTTGAAGATCATCATTTATTGTTTTGAGTAATGGGGTGAAATTAAGACTAACCAGCTCTGACAGCCTGGGGGAAATATTAATGCCTAAATATGTGATGTGATTGGTGCATAGAGGGATAGGTGATGTCTGGGATGTCACATCCAAGCTATTGTGATTTAATGAAAGAATAGAAGATTTACTCCAGTTGACTGAATATTCAGAAATATGAGAAAATGAATCAATAAGTTTAATTGTTTCTTGTAATGATGATGAGGTATCTTGTAAATATAGTAATATGTCATCGGCATAAAGACTGATTTTGCGCTGTATGTTTAATGTTTGAACTCCTTTAATGTAGCTGTTTTGGCGGATGGCTGCTGCTAACGATTCGATAAAAATGGTGAATAATGAGGGAGAGAGTGGGCATCCTTGACTAGTTCCCCTGTGCAGTGTGAAGCTACGTGATGTTAGTCCATTAGTGCTGACAGTGGCTGAAGGTGATGCATATAGAATTTTAATCCAATTAATGAATGACTCCCCAAAACCAAACCTCTCTAATGTGGAAAACAGGAATTTCCAGTTGACCCTGTCAAAAGCTTTTTCTGCATCCAGAGTGGCTATGATGGCTTTTGCTTTTTGAATTGAAGAATAGTACATTAAGTTGAATAATCTGCGTGTATTGGTGGATGCTGGTCTACCTTTAATGAAACCGGTTTGATCTGGGTGTATTATAGATGGTGTGACCTTTTCTATTCTATGAGATAATACTTTGGCGATGATTTTAATGTCAGCATTGATCATAGAAATGGGACGGTAGCTTGATGGTAATTTTGGATCTTTATTGGGTTTGAGAAGAAGTGTAATTGTGGCAGTATTCATATTAGCTGGGAGTTTTAATTTTTGTTGTGACTCATTTAACATTCTGATGAAGAGTGGTGATAAAGTGGACCAAAAGTGTTTGTAAAACTCAGCGGGGAATCCATCAGGACCTGGTGCTTTATTATTAGGCATGTGTTGTAGTGCTGTAAGAGGTTCAGGTTGAGTGATGGGTGATTCTAGGCTGTTTCTTTGGTGTTCATTCAGGTGTGGCAGATTGATACTGTTGAGAAATGAGTTGATGTCATTTTGATTTGGGTCTTTTTCTGATGAGTATAATTTGCTACAAAAATTTTGAAAAATTTAGTTAATTTCTTCCGGTGAGTTAGTGGATTTTCCTACTGGGTCTGTAATAACTGAAATTGTTGCTTTTTCCTTGTTTCGTTTGATTTGATTTGCCAAGTATTTACCAGATTTATTACTATGGTGAAATTCTTCTTGTCTGAGCCTATGAATCAGGAATTGAGTATGTTTATTGATTATTGCATTTAATTTAAGTTTATATTCTCTTAATTTATTTTGGGTTTCTTCTGTTGGGTTATTTATATTGATGTCTTGAAGTTGTTTAATTTTCTGTTCCAATTCTATTTCTTGTTCTTTTTCCTTTTTTTTGTAAACGGAGTATGAGATTATTTTCCCTCGTAGTACTGCTTTTCCTGTTTCCCACAGAAGAGAGGGAGACAATCCAGGGGTGTCATTCATTTCTAGAAAGAATGCCCACTCTCTTTTAAAATAGTTGTCAAAATCTGGGTCTTTCAAAAGAGATATGTTAAAACGCCATCTGGTAGCAGGTTTATGAGGTTCACTTCTGTTCCATTTTAATGTTACTGGGGCATGGTTGCTAATGACAATTGGATGAATCTTTGATTTGGAAATGTTTGATATAATAGAATTACTGGTGAGAAAGAAATCAATGCGGGAATATGAGTGATGGACTGGTGAGAAAAACGAGTATTCTTTAGCATTTGGGTGTTGTAATCGCCAGCTATCGCCAAGACCAAAATCACTCATGAACTGTTTTATGGTTTCTGCAGATTGCCACATGCGTT
This sequence comes from Spinibarbus caldwelli, assembly GCA_039654775.1. NCBI lineage: Eukaryota > Metazoa > Chordata > Actinopteri > Cypriniformes > Cyprinidae > Spinibarbus > Spinibarbus caldwelli. The sequence goes on along the minus strand of CM077246.1, from coordinate 32,023,475 downwards.
TATTATTTAAACTAGATCTATCTATTGCTGGGTTGAGAACTGTATTAAAATCACCTGCTATTATGACTGGACAATTAGAAAGATTTGAAATAGAGGAAAAGAAGTTTTGAAAAAAAGATGGGTCGTCTGTATTTGGGCTGTATAGATTACCAATTGTAACTGGGCTATTATCGATTGAAATGTTTATAATAATAAAACGTCCCTCGGGGTCTATAACAGTGGCATTATGAATAAATGAGATGTTTTTACTTATTAAAATGCAAACTCCTCTTTGTTTTGTATTATATTGAGCTGAGAAAAAATTATTGTATTTTGATGATTTAATATTATCTTGATCTGCATCTGATAGATGTGTTTCTTGCAAAAGGCATATGTCCGCTTGTAGTTTATTTAAATGATTCATGACTTTGACCTTCTTTGCCTGAGAACCAATTCCACGAACATTCCAAGTTAGAAAATTGATAGAAGACATGTTATGGAAGGGAAATGAATATTACAGTATGAATGTATGGGTGCTGTGTATGTATAGGTGTGAGTGTATATATTTATGGAGTTATGACTGTATGTACATGTGTGTGCATAACATGTTAATGTTGTTGGCAGATGAACAAAACTGAAGAAACATAAATGACAGTGTGTATGAAGCAAAACAACAACAATACAAGGAACATTAAATACTGACATAATGTGAAACAATGATATTATGTTGGGGGGGTGGCGAGACCAAGGTGCAACATGAGAGCTAATTGTGATCTATTTTTAAATTAATGAACAACAGTTACTTATTAGGAAATGCGAGTGAAGAGTTCAGAAGAGCCAGGGGGTAATGTCTTTATCACGGTATAACTGTCCATTTATGTAAAGTTTGTCCACAGTGATGATTGCCTTTTTTCCTTCATTCATCATTTGTTTTCGGATTGGGAAGAGAAGTTTTCGACGCTCGAGAAAGTCCTTTGGATACTGATTGTTGAGTCCGTAGTTTGTGCCTTTGAGTTGTCTGCCTTGCCTCTGAACCAGTTCTTTTTGTTTATAATGTTCGAATTTTGCGATGATTGAACGTGGGCGGTTGTTGCTGTTCTGGGATCTGATCCGATGCACTCGGTGAAAAGTGATATCCTGTACAGTTTCAGATGGTAATTTGAGCTGTTTTATCATGAAGTCCTTTACTGATTGTTCGGGGTCGTCTGGGGTTTGTTCCGGAATGCCTGTGAAAACTAAATTGTCCCTCATACTTCGTGATTGTAAGTCCAGAATGCTCTCTTTCATGGATTTGTTTTTTGTGACAACGGAGGTGAGTTGAGCGGTAAGAGAGTGAACGGAGTCCTTTAAAAAATTATTTTCTTTGGTGAGAGTGTCTATCTGTTCTTGGCTGAATTCTAAGCTGTGCCGTAGTTCTTGAAAGTCCTTGTGTATTACTTCTATTAGAGCGATCCTTGCATCAAGTCCGGAAAGTTTATTTTCAATGGAGAGTAGAATGTGGCTTACGTCTGTGCAGCACGGCGGTTTATGTGATGTGGATGGTGTTGAACCTGTGCTGGATAGTGAATCGGGACGGGGTCTTTTGGAGTTTGGAGTGAGATTGCCTTTACTTTTTTTGTTGTCGTCTGGTTTGTCCTTGTTCATGGTGCTGTAGAGTCTGTTATAATGCGTGTCGATATAATCCTCAAAGTAATCCAGGTTGCAAAGCGTTATAGTCCAGTTTTGAAACGGAAGGGAAAAAATGCAAAACGAGAGAAGAAAAAGAGATAGAGGAAAAAAAAATATATATGATTGAAATCCAGCAGCGGGGAGCCGCCATTTTGGATTCTGCACCAGATCTCGTTGGGTTCTCGCGTTACGCAGCCATCGCGTGCCTCCCTTGCTCGAGTGCCGAGTTTTGCCACTGCAAGCACCACTTACATTTTCTTCAAGAAATGTACATATCTAGTTATGACTACTGTTACTAAATAACATTTTATTAAAACCTACAAAAACCTTTCTGTCGAGAGATGTAAATACATTTTACTATAGTTTATTGTGCATGCAGATTATATTTTAAGTTGTTTAAGCAAAATCAAGGAGTTTATCAGACTGGTTTATTCTATATTATTATTATTATTTATTCTGTATTGTGTGCTGCAGGTGCAAAACTTTTAGTAATCTTATCCAAGTTGTAGGCTAGTCAATAATGGTTAGTCGGATCTGACATAAAGTATCTGTGATGAAACTGTGACCACAAACACTATTAACTTAAGTGGATGAAAGGCAATAATCAGCAGTATGCGTTCATACAAATTACTTTATTTTAATGTTTTATTGATACAACATGGCACTAAGTTGTTAGAAAAGAAATGTGTAGAGACATCATTGCTTGATGACGCCAGGAACCGATGAATCAGCTTTTTGAACCGGTTCAATGAGCCGAACCGTCTGAAAAGAACCGGTTCGTGGAAATGAATCGGACTTTGCATCACTAGTCTTGAGCTATACAGAGTTAAATGAAACCTACCAGCCAATCAGAAATTAGAATGTTGTTGTTTCCGGGTAAATTACCTGATCCCACTGCAAGCACGTTCGTTACTAGGCAACATAGATGCGCACACTCACAGAGTATAAGTTGGGAGAGCAAGATAGCTAACCTCTTCATTTTTTTTAGTATTTTGATTTTATGATTCCTGGACAAAATCACTTGTGATCAAGATAGTGAGGGATGATGTTGGGGAACATAGCTAAATTTGTGCTAAATTGTTATTGATACAGTAAAAAACTCTCCAAATTCTTAGCTTTGGCTACCTGAAGGAAAGGACTAGAGACTGCATCTGTTAAAGCAGAGCGCTCTTGCTATCATTTCAGTAATGGTTTATATCCTGGCAATGCGTACATTAATCATTGCATTTCAAAGATGTCAGGGAAAAAGCAAAAGAGTATTATTTCAATGACACACGCTCAGGGAAAGGTCTGCAATCCTGCTGTACGTGTGCAGTATGTATATTGAGCACTGCTGTTCAGTTGGCTTGTTTGGGGACAAATTTATTTATTTGTTTTTTGATACATTCATGTTTTTGAAATATATGCAACAAATCACTTTATTTTAAATGAATTTGCCTTTTAATCAGATTTACCAATTGTTATAATTTCTATGTGTGCTGGTCAATTATGAACAATATGTGAAATTGAACTGCTAACAAAAGCTTGAGAGAATTGTGTGGGGCCGAGGGGCCGCTGCTGCAAATATCTGAGTGGCTCCTCCTCTAACAGATGCAATCTCTCTCCAAACTCCAAACCGAGCGTAAAAGTGGATTTCTTGTCCTGTGGCCCCCTCTATAGGACAGCATTAGTCATATAATCATATTTCAGCAATCGTGTTGCCAGGGTGAAATAAATCTTCCTAAGGCCTTCAGAATCAACAGTGCAGGCGTCTGTAGCTTAAACTCAATGGTAATGAAACCATTGTTTTAACCAATCAGATTTCAAGTTGGCAGCACCAGGGCCATCTAGCAGGCTTACGATAACGTCAGCATTTTCTCGTCCTTTGATTGGATGCTCAGAGAGCGTACTAGTCAAAGCTAGCAAACAGCATCACTAAATAATTTTTGTTTTCACAGTATTATTACTGTCTCTCAGGTTTCTTACATATATGCTGTGTACAGTGTGTTATTGTAGATTTTCAGTACATTCTGAAAAATATTCGCCTTCTGTAAATGTAAATACTAAAGTACTAAATAACTGTGAAAAACAACCACACGCCTCCTCGGCACCGGTGCTGTGAAAGACTCGTGAAGATGAAAAACCACTAGAGTATGGTAGGTTAAATTTCATCTTTGACTTTTTTTTTTATCACTTTATGCATTGTATTCTGATGTTATCTGCCAGATATAAAGCCAGGTTTAAGTTTCTGTAAGAATATCTCAGTTTCTCGAGTCGAGCTGTATTAACAGGTCTTTTTTTCCTCCGGCCGCAGCGCCGCTGGCAGAGAGGCAGACCGATGGGAGACTCGTCCTGAAGAGAGTCATAGGGGTACGTTAAACACATGTATACACTTTTCTTCTTTGTCTTGTATGAATTATTTTAATGTTACTTGATCACTTTCCCAGTAAAGCTGTGCTAACTAGTATTTTCCTCCCGCAGCGCGCGGGCAGACCGGCGGGGAGACTCGTGAAGACGAAAAGCAGTAAGAGTTCGTTAAATTGTTAGGTCAACTTTAGAACACATGTAATTGCCTTATTTGTTTTATACCAATGCTATCTGTAAGGTATAAATACGTTTGAGTGAATAAATGGCTGTAAGAACATCGGGTAGACTGTTTTTGTGTTATTTTGTTAGGTGAATGCTTCAGCTAGAGATGATGTGCTGCGCAGCTGTGGCAACTGTTGAATTGTGTTAATTGGGTTTCTTGCTTTAGTAATAGCATTCATTTGCGTTCTGTGTATTATTTATGGTTTCTATAGCCGTGGCGTCATTATGATGGTATTAAGAGACCTCCACCTGTGGATTAATTCATGTAGGACTCCACTGAAGGCCTAGGGGTGCGTCTCAATCAGCTCCCTTGTTCAGTAGTCAGGGCACTGATCAGGGAGTCGGCCATTTTAAGGGCTGTCTCAATCGTCAAATCCTTCCAGCGCACTGGAACGTTCACTCCCTGAAAAATCCCACAATGCATCACGAATTCTAGGGAGCATCAGCGCTCACTATGCTCCCTAATAACGTCACATTTCTGAAGCGCAAAACATAAACCACACGAGCCACTTTGACAAATATAATGACACGCGATAGAAGATTTGAAAAGACAAACAAAACTTTTTGGTATATTTCAACATAAACACACATTGCTAGACAGGTAATGAACACATCTAATTAACATTTATAATTAATATTCGGCTGAAATATTGTATGAACATGTAACAGAACAATGTCTTTAAAGAGAATAAAAAATATTTTCAAAATGAGATTGGTCCTGCCTGTTGTTTATTAATTCTAGAGATGACGTTCTACAATGTTGTCCGTTGACGCTGTACGTAATCATGTCACTGGGATTCGAGTGATCACTGTCCCAACGTGCAGTGAGTCAGGGAACATACCAGTGACCGAATTCATGTACACCATCTACTGATTCACGAGCTCGGGAGCTAGGGAGCTGATTGAGACGCACCCTAGGTGTGAAATGCACGGCCCGCCACTGTTAAAATCACATGATCAGCGACTAGTTGATATCAAGCTTAAAGCATCATGGCAGAGCATTAAAGTCGACATTTTAGTGTTGTCATCTTTGGATGAACTGTATTAGTGATCAGTATGAAATCAAATATTTTGCATTTGTTCAGACGGAGTTTATTTATTTATGCTGAGTACTGTAAATGCTATCATGTTTAAAACATCAGCCAAGAGGGATGAGGATTACCAGCAGCTGGACAAGACATTGTTCTGCTTCATATATTTATCATTACTAGATGCCACTGTAGTCAGAGTGAAACAAACTAAAAAAAAAATAATATATATATAAATATGAATTGGAAAATTGTTATATTAAAAGATATTAGAAAAAAAAAACTGTAATAATGAACATTGGTACCAGATTTATATATACCAGTCATTGTGTATTCATCAAATTTTATTTTACAAGCTGATTTTAAACAAAATTTTACATCAAACGATACAACTTACTGAGGATAAAAACACATGACTATCAGAGGGATGATCTTACCACAGTGTCTCCAGTTTACAGTGAGGATCCTCCAGTACAGCAGACAGCAGCTTCACTGAATCTCCAAGTTTATTCTTATACAGATTCAGATCTCTCAGGTGTGAGGGGTTTGATCTCAGAGCTGAAGCCAGAGCAGCACAACCTTCATCTGTGACGCCACAATCACTCAAACTGTAGAGAACAATAACACACTCTTCACTCTCTCAGATCAGATCAGATCAGATCAACAGGTACAAATCACAATCCTAAACAGACTAGTAAATGTGTCTACATTTCCACTGAAGTTTTATCACAGTTGTGAAAATGATAAAGAAATTCAAAAAGCTTTCAACCCCTGTGCTTCAAAAATCTCTATTTATATTGGAAGTTTAATAATAACAGAGGCACAGAGGCAGAGGTGGGTAGAGTACCCAAAAACTGTACTCAAGTAAAAGTAAAAGTACTTGAAGAAATATATACTCAAGTAAAAGTAAAAGTAATAGTCTGAATAATTACTTGAGTAAGAGTAAAAAAGTATCGGATAAAAAAACTACTCAAGTAGTTAGTTACTAGTTACTTTGGATCATATACTGAAAATAGTCTATTTTTATTTAGATATATAAATTTTATCTAAATCTCTCTCTCTCTCTGTCTCTCTCTCTCTCTCTCTATATATATATACACACACACACACTGCCATTCAAAATACTTTTAATGTTTTTTTTGTTTTTTTTTATGTAATTTATTTCAGTGATGCAAATAAGAATTTTTATCAGCCTGATTTATTATCAATGCTGTTCTTTTATAGCTTTCTATTCATAAAAGAATCCTGAACAAAATGTCACAGGTTCCAAAAAATATTAAGCAGCAAAACTGTTCCCTGTTGAAAAAAACAGCTTTTGCTGGTAAGGTATGTTTTGAAGCATGGGATGCTGGTTTGAGCTGATTTAAGCTGGTCCTTTGCTGGTTTAAGCTGATCCTTAGCTGGTTTAAGATGGACATGTGCATGACCAGCGCATGACCAGCTTAAACCAGCACATGACCAGCATAAACCATCATCCCAGCTTCAAAACATACCTAACCAGCAGATGCTGTTTTTTTTTCAACAACACTGATAATAAATCAATATATCTGAATGATTTCTGAGGGATCATATGACTCTGAAAACTGGAGTAACAGCTGTTAAAAATTCTGATTTGCATCACTGAATTGAATTAAATTATATTTTAAAGTATATTAATTATGTATTATAAATGTATATGTTTATAACCTCTGACACGGAGAAGAGTGAAAACTCCTCACATGACCGCTACTGAACATCTGAACATAACGAAACAAATCTTCTTCCGTCTGTTCTGCTAAATGTAAACAAATGTAGCCTTTATTTCTGCAAGCGTAAATATTGTGAAAATATCAATATTAATTGTGTCTAGGCAAAGGCATTCCTCCTGAAACTAACGCGGGTTTGGCGGGTGTTCATTTCATACTCTGTGACAGCTTATTTAATGAATAAATTATACATTGTATTTAATGTGTAAGCTACATGTACAACAAACTGGTAATGTCATAATAGTATCGTGTACTGTAATTGAATCTCTACCTGTGGAACCGACAGCACACGCGGTGTTCATCTAATAAAGATCTTCTTAGCTAGTAAACCATAGCCTTTGCAGATCTGCTTTCAGCTGACTGTAGATCCAAAGCCACGTCTTCAGCGCTCTTGATGTTACAGCTCTTCAGTGAGAACCGCTTCAGACGATCAGCGCGTGCGGCAGAACTGAACGAATCATTCAAACTGATTCGCGAACCGATTCACTGGTTTGCCAATTGGTTTGATCAAGCCTTCGAACAGAATTGACTCAAAAGAATGAATCATTTGCGAACGGGCATCGCTCATTACCCAGAAAAAAGTAGACGGCGCGTTTGGAATAAATTGAAGGATTTTTAACTTGTATTACATTAAGATAAAGTAACGAGAGGAGCGTCGCCCACAGTAACGAAGTAAAAGTACCGTTTTTTCACTAAAAATGTACTTGAGTAAGAGTAAAAGTACCCATTTTTAAATATACTCTAAAAGTATTAGTTACCCAAAAAATTTACTCAAGTAAATGTAACGAAGTAAATGTAACTCGTTACTACCCACCTCTGCACAGAGGAAAGATGATCTACATTTGTCATGTTTGTTAATCACTGTATGATCCACTGATACTGTGGTACAGGATGAAACAAAATTGCCTTTAATAATAATAATAATAATAATAATAATAAAAACTTACTGATTTTGATTTCAGAACAAGTACAAAAATAAGTGAAAAGAGCAGCAGGGAAAGGAATATTAATCAAAGTACCAGAAGCAGCTAAACCTCCATTAAATGGCTGCTGGGTCAAAAACAGGAGAAACCGGTCAGATTTTATATTATAATTAGATAATAATTGTGTAAATGTAATTAATTACACAACATACCAATTAATTAATCACAAATTAATCACACATCAAATTTGGCTGAGAAATTACCCCCAAAAGATCCTTTAAAGTCATTATTGTGTCAAATAAGCACCGGCGCAGACCCCTACAAACAGTGAACAGCTCGATCATTTAGCTCACTGCAGTTTTAAAGCCCTCATTATCTGTTTGTTTTTATTGGTTTTTGTCATTAAATTAAATTATATGATGTAATATATTGTCACATGCAATTTTCATGCTTCATCTTCAGTTAACAGAATCATTTTTTTTGCGCTGAGATATAGTGAGTCCACTTAACATTTTAAAAGCTGATTTTCTAAATTGTAGTTCTAAAATTTACATAAAGGGTTTAGGTCTTACAGAAGACAATAACATGTGACTATGAGAGAGATGATCTTACCTCAGTTTCTCCAGTTTACATCGAGGATCCTCCAGTACAACAGAGAGAAGCTTCACACCCGGATCTCTAATTGCTTTATTATTCAGACTCAGATCTCTCAGCTGTGAGGGGTTTGATCTCAGGACTGAAGTCAGAGCAGCACAATCTTTATCTGTGACACCACAATACCTCAACCTGTAGAGAGATGAAAACACACTTATTAAACACAAATTAAAATAAAAGACTAAAAGTGTGAAAAAAGACAAGTGGGACATGACATGGACTCAGGATAGCAAACTCTCAGTGTGCAACAGAGCAAACGTCATTCATTTTATTAATAATAAAACAAGTTAATAATCAAATTTGCAATAAAGAGCTTTACTGTGGATCAAATCCACATCATTTAAGTACTAACTCATTTATAACATTAAACTAGTTGGTTTCAAACTAATCCATGTTAAAGACATTGACTGGCAGGTGCTTTAGAGTCCAACTTTTATCTAAAAAACTGCTAAATACTAGAAATCAATTAATTTCAGGAATTAAAAATAATGATAATCAGGGAAGATTTACAATGTTGTTATTAAAGTATTGTTTCAAATATGTTTTCATATTGCTCCATTAACTGATACTATTATTATGAGATTTAGATGTTCTTTGCTTTAACAGTGAAGTGATTGTTCTCAGTGATACTTACTGAACTTTAATCACAGGCAGCAGACTCTGAAGAACTTTCAGTTTTTCAGCTTTATTGTTTTCTCCAACAAATTTATTAATATCAAACTCATCCAGTTTCTTCTCTGATGTCAGCAACACAAAACCTACAGCTGACCACTGAGATGAAGAGAGTTTGGTTTCCTTTATTGTTCCAGATTTCAGATACTGTTGTATTTCCTCCACTAGTGAATGATCACCCAGTTCATTCAGACAGTGGAACAGATTGATGGATTTCTCTGGAGAGTCAATGGTCCTGATCTTCATCTTGATGTACTCAACTGTTTTGTCATTGCTGTCAGATCTGCTTCTTGTCTGTTTCATTAGTCCTTGTAGGAGAATCTGATGAGACTCCACTGACAAACCCAGAAGGAACCGCAGGAAAAGATCCAGATGTCCATTTTTACTCTGCAGAGCCTCATCCACAGCTCTCTGATGCAGCTCAGATAATGAAACATGTTGAAACAATTCTTTTACTTTAGACAACAGATTCTGGTCAAACACATTTCTGTTGTGGTTTGTACAGGAGAAGTGCACATATAGAGCTGCTAGATGTTCCTGAATGCTCAGATGAACAAAGCAGAAGACTTTCCCCTGAAACAAGCCCAACTCCTCTCTGAAGATCTGAGTGCACAATCCTGAGTACACTGATGCTTCTCTCACATCAATGCCACACTCTCTCAGGTCTTCCTCATAGAAGATCAGGTTTCCTTTAACAAGCTGCTCAAAAGCCACTTTCCCCAGTTTGAGGATCATGTCTTCATCCGTCAGATTCTTCTCATAGTCCTTCTCATGTTTGATGTTGGTCTGAAGGATCAGGAAGCGTGTGTACATTTGAGTGAGAGTCTTGGGTATCTCTCCACTCTCTGCTGGACTCAACATCTTCTCCAGAACAGCGGCTGAGATCCAGCAGAACACTGGGATGTGACACATGATGTAGAGGCTCCTTGATGACTTCAGGTGTGAGATGATTGTATTGGCCAGACTCTGATCACTGATTCTCTTCCTGAAGTATTCCTCCTTCTGTGGCTCACTGAAGCCTCGTACCTCTGTCACTCGATGGACACACTCAGAGGGGACGAGATCAGCTGCTGCTGGTCTGGAGGTGATCCAGATGAGAGCAGAGGGAAGCAGATTCCCCACAATCAGGTTCATCAGCAGCACGTCCACTGAGGCTGATTCAGATATATTACACAGTTTCACTTTACTCTTAAAGTTCAGAGACAGACGACACTCATCCAGACCATCAAAGATGAACAACACTTTATATTCATCACTGGATATTTCCATTTCTTTAGTTTCAGGGAAAAAGTCGTGAAGAAGATCTGAAAGACTGAGTGTTTTGTCCTTCATCAGATTGATTTCTCTGAAAGGAAGTGGAAATATGAGCTGGACGTCCTGATTCTCTTTCCCTTCAGCCCAGTCCAGGATCAACTTCTGCACAGAGACTGTTTTTCCAATGCCAGCGACTCCCTTTGTCAGCACAGTTCTGATGGCTTTGTCTCGTCCAGGTAAAGGTCTAAAGATGTCACTGCATTTGATGGCTGTGTCCTCTGTTGCTGCTCTCCTGGATTGTGTCTCAATCTGTCTCACCTCATGCTCATTACTGATCTCTCCACTCTCACTCTCTGTGATGTAGAGCTCTGTGTAGATCTCATTCAGGAGTGTTGGGTTTCTCTGCGTCGCCGTTCCCTCATACAGACGACCAAACTTCTTCATCAGATTTGATCTAAGCACGCTGAGGACTTCATGCCTGGAAAATTAAAATACTGCATTATTAAATTAGCTAATGAGCACAATGTCTTTTCTGTATTCTGTATCATAATCAAATAATCTTTTACAGAAATATTAGACCTGGGATCAGTCTTTGTATCGTCACTCTTATAATCTAATGGCTGATTCATAGACGCGTCACTCCTCATCGACACACAGCTGGACTCTGATCTCTTCTGCTGAACTGAACTATAACAGAGAGAGATTAGAGTGAATCCTTTGAATTACCATATTTAAGAACATATTTATATGTTTATTACTTAATCACTTTAAAGAGTACTTCATTATATTTCATTTGTAAACACTGTTATTACAAAAAAAATGTTTAACTGAACTGAGTGCATTCACAATATAAAATGCCATACTATAATCATATTTTTACAGAAATATTATACCTGAGATCAGTCTGTTTATCTCCACTCTTATAATCTAATGGTTGATCCATAGACCAGTCACTCCTCAGAGACACACAGCTGAGCTCTGCTTCTGATCTCTTCTGATCAACTGAACTGTATCAAAACACATTTAATCCTTTATGATGATAATCACAAATTAAGTATTTTCATCAAAGAGTACTTCATGAGGAGGCTTTATGGTCTTTTTGTTTAAATAACATTTTATCTTAAAAATATAGAGACATAAAAAGCAGGATGGAGACTCCCATTTACTATCATTAAAATAGTGATTTAATTCAGCGTTTATTCAAAGTACCTGCATCCTGGAGAAAAATCTTCATCTCTGGATGTTTGTGTGTCATCCATGATGAAGCAGAATCTGATGTCCAGCACTGACTCTGAATGAAATGACAAACAAACACAATAATTCAGCTGAATGGATCCTGAGAGAAACAGATCATGAGACGCGGAGTTCACTCAAATACACAACATTAGTTGTGTTCACAAATGATCAAATAAACCACCACAGACAGCACCAAACACCAATGAAACCACGTTCATTTGCTTAAATGCAATTATCAAACACATATCAAAGAACTGCTACGTTCTTCAGAGTAAATATGAATACGGAAGTCACCTGCACCTTCATCAACATTTAATTAGCCTTCATTAATTAGATTCACAAACTCCACCGGCTTCTACGCGTAAATCCTTGGCTTATCTTTTATAAAGGTTCCTATGAAATACTTATAGAATCCGTATAGAATTCCGTATAGAATTGATTCTGGCTGTTTAAATGGCGAAACTTCAAATGTACTTTTACTTTCAGTTTTTTATTTGTGCCGCAAGCGATGAGTAAGGGAGCGTCTTTAAACTCCACGCTTAGTGGAAAAACCTTAACGATGTCAAATTATTTATTCAAGTTTTAGAAAACAAAATCATTTAAAAACACATCTGCATTTCTAACATTTCTACATTCTAAAGGTTTTATTAGGCTCACAGCGAGATTCTAGATTTATTACAGGTACTAGAGATTTTGCCTTTACCTCTCTTTATAACAGTTTCACTATAAGAACATTTTTTTTTTTTAGGGCGAATTTTGAAAAGAAAAAAAAATCATTTCACTGCTATTGTGAAATTCTTACTAGAAAATATTAGTTTATTGAAAGAATGAATGATAATGAAGAAAATCAATATAATGGTTATTATGTGAAATCATTTCAATGCTTAGTATTCTAAAAACAGATGGTAAGGTAATAGTGGTAAACTTCCATTGCAAATGTTGGGAGATTTCCAGAAGATGACAGAGTATGATGTATTACTTATGTGATTGCCTCCAGGTGGTGGCCTTGGCCAAATGCCACCATTATAAGATAAGCTGAGAGGACAAGTAGACAATTGTGGAAGACCGGACAGGCATAGCAAATAAAAAAAATGGAAAGAACTAACTTTGATACATTGTATAAGAAGAGAGTGTATAAAACATGGAGCTTGGACAAACAAAGACTCAGAGGCAGTGGATGTGGCGGCTGTCTTCTCGGCTTTGTTACATTGTCTAATAAAGTCTTGCTTCTGGCACCTGGAACCCTGCTGTTTGAGCTTTTTTGACTGCGCCGAAGAGATCTCCCTCTCTCTGCTCCACGACACTGCATCCATCCATCCTTACCTTATTCCTTTTATTCTGGGTTTAGTAAACTCACTCATACGTCTTATTTAGCCCTAAAAGGTGCATACTGGTACATTAAATGCACATATTAATATTAAAGTGTGCATAGTAGGCTACGTAAATGTTTACCACCCCAGTGACAGCTTTTGTACCTGTTTTGCTAGAGTATACTGAAGGAATGATGTTAGGATGCAGTGAAAAATTCAAAATCATTTTCTTACTTTGCAGTGTGATGATCAGAATGAAGTGAGATGCAGGATCTGAGGAAACCGCACATGTCTGTTCACCTTACAAACACTGTATCCAACCTAGAGGAAAATAAACCACAAAGTAAAGGGTCTAAATGCAGATTTTTTCTGGCTTTTGGCTTCTGGCCTTTTGTCATTTTATGGATCGTGAAGGTGAAGAGAGAGTCAAATGGAATAGAGACGTGATGCAGGCCAGATCAGAGCCTCACACGGTGAGCATGTGATTGTACAGGACAGCTGTCATACATTACCTGCTGTCTCAGTGCTGCTGTCTGCTCCAGACTTCTGTCTTTCCCCTTCATTTTACACATTTAGCTTTATAGAGGAGCAGCTGAATGCAGTTTAAAAACATAACACGTATATTAACAGCAAATAGAGTCATAATAGTACATCATAATACTTCTCTTATAACAAATATAAACACCAAATATTGACTGATGTGATGACAAGAGGTCGTTTAAGTGTATCAGCAAATACATCTTTCTGATATGTTTTGAGAAAAATGATGAAGTGACATCATTTTAAAGATGAAGTCATAAATATCTTTGAAAATAGAAATAAATTGCTGTTTTCAGAAAAAAATGACAAAAAAAATTAAATCTACTTACGAAGCCAGCAAAATCATTTAAACCTCTGTAAACAGAATCACATTCATCCAATTTCCCTTTCAATATTGGTCTCTCAATGTTGTGTCAGATATCTAATGCTTTCTCCTAGAAATACTGAAGCCTGATTGAATCATGCTATTGCCTTGCAGTAGCCAATGACGTTCAAGCGTGTGAATTTGGGTTGGCCACGCCCCCTACATAATTTGGCACTGAATGTCGTGAGACATTTTAGAAAAATTGTTTTAATATAGGCCTAGGTTTAAGGTTTAATATAGGTTTGTTAAATCTTGTGTATTTAAGATAAATAACAACACTCAATGCAAACAAACTACAATGAGGTGGTTGTTTTGTAAGGATACAGTAGAGTACCAAGAGCAAAAGAAAACACTCCCTGTTGCTGGCAATGGTCTGAACCTGCTGGGTAGGGGCTGGTTAGCAGACTTAAAATTGTTGTGGGAACAGATCAAGCATGAGAGACTAAGTTTTGCAGATGCAGACTGAAGATGATTTACAGAGGGTACTGGTGAAACACAGTGACATTTTTAAAGAGGATCTGTGAACACGGAGAGGAGTGCAAACAAAAATTCACATTTCTCCATGTGTCTAGATTTTTCCGCTCCAGAACAGCGCCCTATGCAATGCACACAAAAGTGGATAAGGAGTTAAATCTTCTACAAAAGGAGCATGTAATCCGTCCTGTAGTACTCTGAGTGGCTGCACCAGTAGGTCCGATTCTGAAGACTGATGGCTCCATAAGGCTCTGTGGCAATTATAAGTTGACCGTTAATCGATCAGCATCCTTAGAGCAGTACCCAATGACGTGGAGTATCTAGGATGCAGAGTGAATGTGAACGGTTAAATTAAATTTTATTAATAAAAAAAGAAAACAAAACAAAACAAAACAAAACAAAAAAAAAAAAACAACAACAACAAAAAAACATGTCTAATTAATTAAAATCATGAAACTTAAGCAATTTAACATTAATTTATTAAAAGTTTGACAAAAATTACATGTTTAGGGCCCAATGAAATGTTTTATTTTTTCCAACCTATTATTTCCAAACAAGATTAATTTATTCTTACAATAGCCTTATGATTTTTTCCCCTCAGAAATTCTGTTGTATTTACATTTTTAAGGCATAAACATTCATTTAATTTATCTTTTAATTACTGAAAATTAAACAAATTTTATTTTTTGGGAAAATAAAGGGGGTTTAATATTACAATAAAAACATTGAAGAAATAGTGTATTATTATTCCTTAAAAATAAGGTTTTAATAATTTTAGTAGTAGTAGTATAGCCTATTACGTATATTCTACTGAACAATAATAATGTATTTCTGCTGCAATGTCTTCAAGTTAAACCAAACTTTTATTTTGACGGGTTGCCGTGAATACCTTTACGTTTCTGCGTGTATAGACGGTTTCAACGGCAACAACATAAACAAACGTTGCTGCGCATGCGCGCTTTTGTGGCCCTAACTTAACTTCCGGTAGACAGCCAAATAGAATCAATAACAGCAGCAAGTCCCTCTAGAGTAGATTATTTTTAGATAACAAGCAAAATATGGTTGCTGCGTAAATTAGACAGACTTATTAAAAACGCAAATTCATTCTCTGCCAGCAGGAGGCGCTTTAATAAAGCTGGAGAACTAGAGGTTTCCCCGGTAACGGCTGTAGATAAACCAGTGCTGAGCTTACAAACACTGCTTTATCAGGCATATAACATACAAGATCAAATGAAAATGACATTTTCTAAAGACAGTGTTCCTTTAGAAATACAGTGATATAAAAATCACCCGCGCCTCGTTTTGATTTTTAAACATGCATTACATGCTCGCTTATGTTTATTCAATGAAGCCTTTTGGAAAATCGGTCAGTTTTGATATCATGGCGGGTCGCCACAAATAAATAAATGTATGGGAAACACATCCCACAGCACAACAACCTGAGCCCAACTTCATTACTCATCACTTTAACTTTAGCTGCGTTTGTAGTCGCGCCACTAGACAGAATGATAAACAAACACAGACCGGAAGTTAACTTCGGGCCAGGCGCGTGCGCCCGATGAAACCGTCTGTATGATATGATGCTAGTTTTACTCAAATGAAATGGTCAAATGCTCATGAAGTGACTCTCAGAGTAGTTCTGGAGATGTTGTTCATGTATTTATGTCCTCATTTAGTGAGATGCAGACATTAATATCACCGCAATTGTCACGCGCGATTCAGTACGAGTAGTAAACAAAACTGCGCATCTGCGCCATTCATTAATACAGAGACACGCAAAATTCATATTTTAATAGTCGTTTGCGGCTGAATAATATTAGTAATAAATAATAAATACTAGTGGGAGTGTGCTCACAAACATGCACACATCGGGGCGGAACTCCGACCATGTAGAGACAGAAATGACATGCCGTCATGTAAATAAGATAAATAACATAAGGCTATTTAGTTTGTTTAATAAAAGAACAAGGTATACCTGTTCTATAGGAAATGGAGCTTTAAATGACTTCTGTTGTGATCCCCCCCCCCCCCTAATATAATGGCAGGGGAAACACTGATCTGATTTATGTAAGTATTAGCTCCATAAACTGAACACAAATTCGTGATTGCCTCAGTCCACCTCCGTGAAGTTGGCCCCCCAGCCATCGCAAAACGTCGCAAAAATAGTCTCAATCGTTTGTGCTCCGTTTGTGCTGGTTTGTGCTGTAAAAATTTTCGTTTGTGCTGCTTTGGTTTGTTAGATATAAAATATTTATTTAAAGGTCATTCTCAGGTCACTCAGCCCCCCAGCATGCTCCAAATTCACCCCGAATAGTCTCGTTCGTTTGTGCTTCGTTTGTGCTGCTTTTTATTTTGCTTTTATTTGTTTTGTTTTTTCAACAATACAGTTGAAGTAACAAGGTAAGATCCAAACGGATCCTAGTTAATATTCCAACTCATAACAGACACAGCGGATCACAGGATGTGTGGAATGTAACACCAACTCCAAGGTAAATGTTTTTTCTTGTTACTGTATGTCATTATGTGAATAAAAGTAGTATGTCATAAATACACGCACCATAATATGTTTGCTGCATCTCTGTGCTTATACATGCACAAGCTGTGTGTGTGTGTGTGTGTGTGTGTATTATATGCATGTATGGAAACTCATGACTCAATTAAGTCAAAATTATTTTACTTGTGAAACTGAATTAAAGTGTACTATCGAACATTCATTAACACAAATAATGGACCTTTAAAAACTTAAACTTAACACTTAATACTGACAAGCCATGGTACACTGTTATGCCTTCAAGCCAAAAGTGCCACACAGAATAATAGATTTAAGTGCAAACTCCATCAAGCCTGACTTCCAGAAGAGCAGAAACAACTTCTCCAAACAGGAGTAGGAAAACAAGGGTGTGTGGCATACAACAAAAATACTTGTGAGATTAAATGTAAACAGTGCAATCAATCTTTTGTGTATAACACTGCATGTGGGCATATTTTGTTTTTTTCTGACACTCCTGTCACTCCACTTCTCAGGTCGTCATACATCTCCCAAACACATGGAGACCTTCTGCAGTAGGCAACATAATGTCCAAGAGCATCCAGGGTTAAGCCTCCTTTGAAAGCAATGACTGCCCTTAAAGTAAATCTCTCTCCTTGGAGCATCAGATTGGAGGGAAATTCACTCAAAGGAAATTCTATGGAGCTGCTTCCCAGGTCAGTGTCAATCCACAGAAGTTCTCCCAGACTGTAACTGTGAGAAACTTTCCCTGCACAGAGCATTTTTCCTGATGTAGAGTCCGTCTTGAATGCAGAGAGACACTGTGATGGACTTTGGATTGGCCTGAGGCAGGGGGACTCCGGAAGGTTAAGGCCTTCTTCCACTGCGGTCTGAAGATGAGCAATGCCAGAAGCCTGCAAAACAGCAACAGAAGTACAAACAAATGGTATTTCCCTTGTGACTTGTGTGCTGTGACTGCAATACTGTGAGGAGCACTGTTTTGTGAAGTAAACACATGCATGTTTTGTCATTGATTTTTCAATGATAGTGGAGATGTGGCACTGTGCATCAATTTCGAGAGCACCAGACTTCAGCTGGACAGGTTTGAATATTCCACTCAGCAGTTCTGCCCTCTGTATGTAGGCATGTGCATTCAGACCCTTTGTGCTGATGGTTTTCACTAGCTGGAGGAGGTTGTTGGAGTCCTCACCACAAACAAAATTTGCAAAGGTGACACTATCACAGAAAGCACAGCATAAGCATTGACAAAAAGCATCAAATGCACATGTGTTCAGCACAGAGATTCTTGATTTCCTGAGTTTAACAGGCTGTTGATTATTTCCATTTTTCAACAGTTCCACTTTCAGTCTTTTCCCCCCTCACAGATGGATCTGCATGGAGCCATTCAGGACAAGGAGAGAGGTATGAATTCCTCTTTCTCTTTTTGGGTGGAAGAGCTAGGCCTCTCCAGTTTTCAACAGGGTCTTCCTCTCTTGGAGGGATGTTTGTGACAATGTCAGACTTCCCAGAACAGGAAGCATCCATTTCTGGTTTTACATCTACACTGCAATTTATGGTTGGTAGTGGCTTGGCTTCTTTGACGATCACTGTTGCAACAGCTGCATCTTCTTCACCTTTTTCTTTACTTTTTTGTTTTGCAGAACAAATGCGCATGTTGCCTTCAATGAAGGACAGATGTCGAGCAATGAATCGATCCACCCGAATTGGCAAGTTTTCATGCTTGAAAAGGCCATGTTTAATGTTTTTGAACTCTGCCTCAACATTGGCTGAACTTGCGATGATGTTGGTGCTTCGGAAGTGAGGGATCATTACCCCTGTCCAAAGTGGTAAGTAGCTTGCAAGCCAGATTATGTTGGGAATAATCTCAGGGAGGAAGTGCATATTATCATGATCTCCATTAGCCACAGCAAGTGACCTGCTTTCCTCACATATTTCTGTCACCCACTGCCGTAGGTCTGTCTGCGTTTGATCTGCTTTTTCCAGGTCCTCACCCTCTACATCTGGAATGATGACACACTCTTCTGCAATTCGGGCTTTCAGGTATTTCTTGCATCTTTCTGATATGAGGGGAACTCCAGAGCTGTCATTGCCCTCTGTTTCACTGAGAGCCACAATAGTAATATTGCGTAGTAGCTCTCTAGCGTCGTCTATGGATTGTGACTTGAGAAGCTGTGCCATTGACCTTACAAAGAAATCTTTAATGCGATGTGTTTTTTTCTTCAAGCAGTCCCACTGGCAGATCATCTTGATGCAGTGTGCAACATCAACCCGGACAAAACAAGGTGGCACTTTAGCAGACTGATTACCAAGTAAGACGCCACAACACACATTGATGTAGGTCTTCAGATCAGGATGAGGAGTAAAAGCCTTGACCAAAGCTCCGAGCAAAGCAAGTGAAAAGTCACTTACAACCTCTTTTGGAGTTGGTGCACCTGCACGTATCCATTCTGTCAGCCAATGTGTTATTGCATTAACATCATGTCTCTCTGACAGCATTTGCACGACTGGGACACTTGAGCTCCTATTACCTGCCAGAACTCCCTGATATAAGAAGACATGGCCAGACATGCCATTTGGTCTCTGTAGTTTCCTCACTACTGAGCCAGTTGCATCAAAACTCACAGTGGGGTTAGTAGATGTCTTTGATAATGACTTGTACATATACATTTGTGTTTGACTCCAATAGTGACAGAAAAACTTGTCCAATCCAATGTCTTTAATGCTACCACTGTGAGGTGCGCTGTGCTTTAACATCTGCAGTGACAAAATAGGATCCTTGTCACCTAGTTCTAAGGCATTTCTCTCTTGCTTTGCTTTGCGCAGGGTGGCCAAATTAGGCAGATGGCTTGGCTCAGGATCTCCAAAATCCATCAGCTTTGTTGCCTCTGATGTCCTCCATACATGGGATTCCATTCTACCCTCACACAGTTCTTTGGATATCTGCACACGCAAGTTACCAGACATCGGACGCTTGGAACAGCCAGTGTGCAGGGAGTCATCTGTGTTTTTAATGAAACACTTTAGCACCATTGGGCTGTTCATTTCAGGCTCTCTGTCACATTTTATGTGAATGTGGCCATGACACTCCTTACACTTGCCTCTGATTTCTATGTATTTCTCTGCGGCTGATGGATAGACCTTGGCTCGTTTAAAGGCAAATGTGCAGGGGCTTTTCACTTCTTGCCAAATGTGATGATTTATCACATGCGTCCAGATGCCAGGCTTCAAAATTGTGTATTCCCGTTTTTGTGTTTTAGAGAACTTGTTTTTGTATTGAACTGTTTCAGGCATAAATTCAATCCATTTCTGAAATGGAACTTCAAGATCAAAAGTCCAGCTATCTTTTGGTTTGGGGGAAAGGGACCCTGGCTCTAAATCAGTGTCATCACTACTGCCACTTGTTTCATTATCACTTTCATCACGAATAAACTCTAAAGCATTCCAGATGTTGTGTCTGTTTAATTTAACAAAAGTGTATAGAGCCTTTGGGGTGATCTTGTTCTCTAGCTGCTTACTAAGCTCTGTCCAGATGTTCTGATTAGGAGTAGCTATGTTGCCATTTTTGACTATGGCCTCTTTTGATGAACACAGGACTGTGAAAATGGAATCCCTGTCGACTGCTGGTTTCTTGGGCATCTGGCATAAGCAAAACATAATTAGTCATTTAAATAATCCTGACTTAATTTCTAACGATTATCGTCAATTTGATTTCATAGATACTATTTAAACTAAACTGAGCTAGACAATGACATCTCTGAATTCAATAATGAAATGCCATTAATTGAAAATTGAGTGTTTAATCTTATTATACATTACTGACACTCTATCCTCCAATTTGATACTGTTAAGTGCTTTGACAATCTGTATTGTTAAAAGCGCTATATAAATAAAGGTGACTTGACTTGACTCTAAAAATGTCATGTATAGTATAAACCTGTATAACTGTATTGGTTCGAATATAAGGATAATATGGATGTTATATCTTATATTACTAACAATACGGTAATGTTGATCCCTAAATGCACAACATATTCTAAAAACTAACATGGGTCATATGCGCAACAGTATTTAGCATTTAATTGCTAATGATACGAGAGATATAAGTATTAGCAATGAGTTTTCTGTTCAATAAACATTGACAATCTTAGCTCACTTGAATGCTGTACCATTGTTCTTGAAGTTACCATTACAAAAATTAACCATTGTTTTAGTATAGTAAAAGTGTAGTAACCAAGATTTTCTTATTTTTATTATTTGGCATATTGATTACCATTTGTATAAAAGTTTTACTACAAATACCATGGTTAAACTATGGTTAGTGTAGCAAAATCATGGCTAATTTATGGTTACCATGGTTTAACTATAGTAACCATGGTTTTATTTGTAGTAACACCATGGTTAATTTTCGTAAGGGTTACTAATAATATTGTGAACTGATATTGTTAAAATATTGTACTTACATTGCCCAGAAATTCGAGTTTGTAACTGTATCAACTTTTCCTATACTAACTCAATTTCCACAAGAGCATCTCGAACAGAAGTGTCACCTCGTGGTGGGAGTGAAGTGTATCAAATGATACCCCTTGTAAATAAGTTCAATCAGGTGAGAACAAAAACGCTGAAGTTACATAAAACTTCAACTTGATGGCGCTCGCGCACAAAACCATTTTAAGTGAGAGAAAGTGACAGAAAAAGAGTCCGACAGCAGATGAATATTGAGATGCTTTTAATAAACACCACAACGACTACAAAAAAAAAAAAAAAAAAGTGATGAAGAGTTGTTGTTCTATTAAAACTACTAGAATCCAACAGTTTGGCAAGAAATTGAATAAACGAGGAACCCAAAATAAATGCTAAATAAAAAGCAGCACAAACGAAACTTCTACCTGCACAAACCAGCACTAACGAAGTACTAACGATTGAGACTAGTTTGGGTGAATTTGGAGCATGTGGGGGGCTGGTGACGTCATCGCCTATAATTCAATGTGTAATAATTTAAAAACCAAAGCAGCACAAACGAAACTTTTACCGGCACAAACCAGCACAAACGAAGCACAAACGAACGAGACTATTCGGGGTGAATTTGGAGCATGCTGGGGGGCTGAGTGACCTGAGAATGACCTTTAAATAAATATTTTATATCTAACAAACCAAAGCAGCACAAACGAAAATTTTTACAGCACAAACCAGCACAAACGGAGCACAAACGATTGAGACTATTTTTGCGACGTTTTGCGATGGGTGGGGGGCCAACTTCACGGAGGTCCTCAGTCCCCGTTAAATTTTATATGAAAATGGCGGCAGACTTCGATCAGCTCCTCCCCGTCTTTCAGCGAGTTCTTCAGTCTGCAGACCGTGGCGGCACAGAGCAAGAGGACAAGGTGTGTGTTTATCGATACATTGTTATCATATCGGCATCTGTGCAGTTCCTTGTCATAAATACAGTTTACAAAATATCATAGGGGAAGCAATAGGTTCCCCATCTACTGTAGCCTAAGTTTTTGCTGCGTTCAGTCCTCATCACACCACAGCTTTTTCCTCCATTGAAAATGAAGCACATATGAATGCATACTTTATAAAGCGATCATGTTGCCATTTTCATTTTAAAATTTAACTTTCAATGCAATACATATTCCAATTCATGTGGCAAAGAGGTTTGCATACTTGAGCTAAGGAAAGAGTGTTGTACTAGAAATGCAAACAGCAAAATTTTGTGTTTGTACAGTAAACAGGTGTGTGTGTGTGTGTGTGTGTGTGTGTGTGTGTGTGTGAGAGAGATCATGAAGACTTGTATTTGGTTTATTCAGTACGCAAATGTTATACATATCTATGCAATACAGTGGAATACTGCAGTAAGTTTAGTATACCACCCCTATTAGTCAAATATATTTTTTATTTTATTTGTATATTTATTATTATTTTTTTATTATTATAGCCTCATTGGGGGCTGAGCCCCCCTAAAATCAAAATCCTAGAAAACCTCCCAAGCCACTATAGAAAAGCTAATACAGAGTTTCAGTGTATTTGGACTGCCTCGGGTGTTGGTATCAGACAATGGATCTTGCTTTACAAGTGCAGATTTTGCTTCATTCGTGAAAAAGAATGAAATTCAGCACATCAGAACAGCATCCTTCCACCCTTCCTCGAATTTATTAGCGGAAAGAGCCATGCAGACTTTCAAAAAATGGTCAAAAAACTTTGGAGACGAGATTAGTAGGTTCCTGCTTAGTTCTAGGATTACTCCACAAACCACGACTGAGTTGTCTCCTGCTGAAATGATGATGTCCAGACAATTAAGATTGACTTTTGATTTGCTTCTACTGGACCTGGCAACCAAAGTATAAAAGAAACAGTTAAAACAGAAAGAAGAACATGACAACAGTGTAGACCTGTGGACCTTTGGGTGATGCTGTGTATGTAAGAAATTATGGCTACGGCCCACAATGGGTTCCTGCTGTGGTTGAAAGCTGTACGGGTCCGCTGTCTTATACTGTTTTGACAGGAACAGGACAGAGCTGGATAAGACATGTGGATCAGCTTCGTAAGAATCACACACTCACAGCTCCAGACTCCACAATCACTCAGGATTCACCAGTTATTGAAGGAGGAATTGTGAGCCAGTGGGATGGAAAGAACCACTGCCAGTGTCACAGGAAGAGTCAGAGACTATATCTGAACAGTGACAAAAGGCGGGGAGAGCTGCTCCGTCATCAGAGTCACTGGCTATAAGGAAGTCAGCCAGAGGAAAAAAAAAAAAAACCTTGAACAAGGTTATCTGAAAGACTTTGTTAGATAATTTAGTATGAATTTATATTAGTTTATTATCATTTACTTTTATTTATTTTCTTTAGGGTACAATAAAGGTACATTAAAAGAACCCCAAGGGTTACCCACAGTGCTTTACATAAAAGCAAACAACCAAAACACCATCACACATGTTGACCACTCTAACAATCACAAATAACCTACTATATAGTTTAATTCACATAAGCTGCCACCCCAAAGTAAGCTTTCAGCAGTTTCTTAAACATTGACAGAGATTTAGCAGATCTGATATGAAGCGGCAACTCATTCCACAATCCACTAACTCAAAGCCCTATCGCCTTTTTGATGACGAATTGTCCTAGGCACTACCAGAAGTTTATAGTTTTCCGAGCGCAAGGCTCTAGGGGGATTATAAACTATCAAGAGTTTTGTGAGGTACAAAGGTGCCTGGTTGCAAAATATATACAAAATATTAAAATATATATACAAAAATTAAAATCTTATATTCTAAAACAAACAGGTAGCCATGAAATTTCTTTACCCTTTTTAGAAGCGTCGCCGCTGCATTCTGAACTGATTAATCGAACCAGGGATGCGGCAGAGATGCCCCCGTACAGCGAGTTACAAAAATATGACATCTTTGCTATAAGAAGCACAGGTTAGGTAATCTAATGATACATACAGGTGCATCTCAATAAATTAGAATGTCGTGGAAAAGTTCATTTATTTCAGTAATTCAACTCAAATTGTGAAACTCGTGTATTAAATAAATTCAGTGCACACAGACTGAAGTAGTTTAAGTCTTTGGTTCTTTTAATTGTGATGATTTTGGCTCACATTTAACAAAAACCCACCAATTGACTATCTCAACAAATTAGAATACTTCATAAGACCAATGAAAAACATTTTTAATGAATTGTTGGCCTTCTGGAAAGTATGTTCATTTACTGTATATGTACTCAATACTTGGTAGGGGCTCCTTGTGCTTTAATTACTGCCTCAGTTCGGCGTGGCATGGAGGTGATCAGTTTGTGGCACTGCTGAGGTGGTATGGAAGCCCAGGTTTCTTTGACAGTAGCCTTCAGCTCATCTGCATTTTTTGGTCTCTTGTTTCTCATTTTCCTCTTGACAATACCCCATAGATTCTCTGTGGGGTTCAGGTCTGGTGAGTTTGCTGGCCAGTCACTGGTCATTTAACCAACTTTTGGTGCTTTTGGCAGTGTGGGCAGGTGCCAAATCCTGGTGGAAAATGAAATCAGCATCTTTAAAAAGCTGGTCAGCAGAAAGAAGCATAAAGTGCTCCAAAATTTTGTGGTAAACGGGTGCAGTGACTTTGGTTTTCAAAAAACACAATGGACCAACACCAGCAGATGACATTGCACCCCAAATCATCACAGACTGTGGAAACTTAACACCAGACTTCAAGCAGCTATTGGGCTATGAGCTTCCCCACCCTTCCTCCAGACTCTAGGACCTTGGTTTCCAAATGAAATACAAAATTTGCTCTCATCTGAAAAGAGGACTTTGGACCACTGGGCAACAGTCCAGTTCCCTATCTTTCGGTCACTACGAGTTATGTTGTGACGACATAGGGGATTTACTTGGAAGCCCCAATCATCTCTGACTTTAAGAGAAAACGCCAGTGAATATTGGCTAGTGGATTTTGCATACCTGAGCCACTCCCCGTGCACACGGGTATAAATAGGCAGCAGGTGCATCCACTCATTAGATTTTTGCTTCGGAGCCGAGTGGATGAATGTGTTGATCTCCACAAAGCCTTTCATCATCTGTCTGGAAGCTGTTCTGGTTGGCGCTATGGTGCAAACAGCGGTGTCCCTGTCTGCAGCGATTCCCCTGGGCACTTCAACTAAAAGAGCAGATTTCCTAAAAGAGAAAATCACGGTCGGTTCGCGTCTTTTTAAAGACGCCGTTCCGGCCATGTCCTCTTGGTTGCGGTCGTTTCCTATCCTCTGTCGACAGCCACGATCGTTGTCTTTAGTGTCTGGGCATCCAGCACACTGAAGCTGCGATCGTGGATGGTTTATGCACTTGTTTTGAGCGTGTAACCATGGCAGCGCTGCGATCGCGCCTCTCTCTCCTCACGGGGATGGGAGGGGCTCCCTCTGTCACTACCCGCGCTGGCTTCTCTGCTACGAGCAGAGGCGATCTGAGGGTTACAGTGAGAGCCTTTCCGCCGGGCCAGTCCCCACAGACCTTTCACTCCTCCCGCAGCAGCTGTTCTGTGCGGCTCCCCGGTGATTCTGCTGTGCCATCTTACGGCGTGCTCAGCGTTTCATTCGGCGCGCCGATAGAGGATCAGAAGTCGATAGCAGCATCGGGGGATGGGCAATCGTCCTCTGAGGATGAAGATTCGGCAGGGCTGCCCCCCTCGGGTGTTGCGGTCGCCGGCGAATCGGACCCAGAGTTGACGGCCGTGCTTTCCCGGGCCGCTGCGAGCATCGGGCTGAAGGCGTGCACACCTCTCAGTCCCGAGTCCTCGCGGCGAGATGATTGGCTCCTCGGCACGGGCCGTGGCTCGCGACCACGCCCTGCACTGGTCCCTTTCTTCCCGGAATTGCACGAGGAGCTGATGAAGTTGGGGACGGCCCCTTTTTACGGCCAGAAGCGGCTCGTTTGTCTCCCCCATCCTCGCTACCCTCGATGGCGGGGCGGCTAGGGGCTACGTTGACATTCCCCAGGTGAAGAGTGCGGTTGCGGTGCACCTGTGCCTGCAAAACGCCACCACTTGGCGGAATCGTCCTCGTCTCCCGTCCAAAGCCCGTAAGCTGACGGGCCGCTCTCGCGGCCAAAGCTTACAGCGCTGCGGGCCAAGCTGCCTCTGCTCGGCATGCCATGGCTATCCTGCGAGTACACCAAGCCAAGGCATGAAAATGCACAAGGGTAGTACCAACCCGAGGTTGAAGCAGGAACTGTGCTCGGCGACTGACCGTGCCCTACGGGCGACGGAAGTCACAGCGCAGTCCCTCGGGAAGGCGATGTCCCCACTTGTGGTCCAAGAGCGCCATCTATGGTTCAGCCCTGCTGAACGAGCGACGTCGACAAAGTGCGCTTTCTCGACACTCCCGTCTCCCAGGCTGGACTGTTCGGCGACACTGTCTAGGACTGTGCCCAGCAGTTCTTGGAAGTACAGAGGCAGACCGAGGCCATCCAACACATCTTGCCCCGACGTGATGCATCATCTGCCACCGCTCCACCGCAGGGCAAGCCCCGGTCTGCTTGTCGCCGTGGGCGCTCTCCTGTGTCCCCCAGAGCCGCTCCGCCCCGTGCTGAGGTAACACCTAGGCCGGCGTGTTGAGCCTCTCGCAGGAGCACAGCGCCCCCTGTGTCCTAGCCGGCCCCTAAATCGTCCAGGAAGGTGACAAAGCGGCCCTGACACAGGCAACCCGGAGATGTGGGAAGCTGCTCTTTCTTGGGAGATGGCGAGGACAGCGCCGCTCCTTCCCCCGGAGGAGGGCCGGGTGGGGAATCTTCTGTTTCTGTTCCGCCGCTGGCTCAAGGGCCAGCAGTACCCACATTGTCAAAGAAAGAGCAATTTCCTTTTCCTCCGGGTCCTCAGGCTCGCGGGTCGACAATGAGCGACGCGATGCCTCCTCACTCTCGCCCACGAGCCCCCCCTTTTTGCCAGTAGCCAAGAAGTTGCGGTTGGGAGACGCAATGCCTCTCCACGCATCTCTGGCCAGTCCCTCCGGGGATGCGGGGAGTTCTGCTGTGATCGGTCAGAACGCGATGCCTTCTGGGCTATCCAGCTCAACTCCCCTCCGCTGCACCACCGCGGGTATGTTGATTGTCCCTTTCGTGCCACTCGCACAGAGTTTGGGGGCGTGGCTTGCGCTGCCCAACCCGTCCCGCTGGCTCATTCGCACAATCCGACTCGGCTATGCGATTCAGTTCGCCAGGCAACCTCCCAAGTTCAGCGGCGTTCTCGAGACTTCGGTGGCAGACTGAGACACACCTGTCTTGCGTGAGGGGATTGCTGTCCTCCTGGCAAAGGATGCAATCGAGCCAGTCCCTCCAGCCGAGATGAAGCAGGGGTTTTACAGCCCCTAACTCATTGTACCCAAGAAAGTCAGTGGCCTTCGGCCAATGATGGATGCATCCAGCCCCAGGATTGGTTTGCAGCGGTCGACCTGAAGGATGCTTACTTTCATGTCTCGATATGCCCTCGACACAGGTCGTTCTACAGTTTGCGCTCGAGGGTCAGGCAGGGAAGTACAGTGTTCTCCCCTTCTGGCTGTTCCTGTCCCCCGTGTCTTTACGAAGGTCACAGAGGGCGCCCTTGCCCCGTAACGGGAAGTGGGCATCAGGATCCTCAACTATCTCAAGCATGGCCTGCGTGCGAGAACAGTTGTGTGATGACAGGGACCCAGTGCTCCGGCACTGAGCCAGCTGGGGCTTCAGGTCAACTGGGAAAAGAGCAAGCTCTCCCTCATGCAGAGAATCTCTTTTCTCGGTGTGGAGTTAGACTCGGTGAATATGATGGCGCGTCTCATTAACGAGCGTGCCCAGTCTGTGCTGAACTGCCTGAGTTCCTTCAGAGGCAGGACGGTGGTACCACTGAAACCCTTTTCAGAGGCTCCTGGGGCATATGGCATCTGTAACCGCAGTCTCGCCGCTCGGAGTGCTTCATATGAGACCACTTCAGCACTGGTTACACTCCCGAGTCCCGAGATGGGCATGGCGCCGTGGTACAGTTCGCGTGACTCTCACGCCAATGTGTTACTGCTCATGCAGCCCCTGGACGGACCTTGTCTTTCTACAGGTCAGGGTGCAAGTGTCGGCATGTCGTTGTCACGATGGATGCCTCCAGTGCGGGCTGATGCGCTACATGCAACGGGCAGGCAGCCTCGGGGTTCTGGACAGGGCCTCGACTGCTTTGGCACATCAACTGCCTCGGGTTGCTGGCAGTGCTACGAGCCTTGCGGCAGTCCGGCCGCTGCTGCTTGGCTAGCACGTGTTGGTCCGCATGGCCAGCACTGCGACCGTTTCGTAGATCAACTGGCAAGGTTGTCTATGATCATGTCGCAACTCGCCCGCCATCTCCTCCTCCTTTGGAGTCAGACGTGGTGCAAGTCACTGCGTGCCGTCCATATCCTGGGGGAGCTCAATCGTGCGGCCGAGGTGTTCTCACGACAGCCCATGTTCCCCAGGGAATGGCGACTCCATCCCGAGACAATCCAGCTGTTCTGGAGTTGATTCGAGGGAGCTCAGGTAAGCCTGTTGTCTTCCTCGAGTCCTCCCGCGGCCAGTTGCATGACTCCCTGACCGAGGGCCCCTCGGCTTGGATGCACTGGCGCACAGCTGGCCTTGGTCTTCACGCAGGCATGCGTTCCCCAGTGAGCCTTCTCGCACGAACACTTTGCAAGGTCAGCGAGGAAGAGGAACAGGTCCTGTCGTTTGTGCCTCTTTGGCCCACCCGGACCTGGCTTTCGGAACTCACGCTCCTCACGACAGCCCCTCCTGGTGCATCCCTCTGAGGAAGGATCTTCTTTCTCAGGGGCCCGGCACCATGCGGCACCCGCGTCCACTTCTTGGAGCCTCCATGTGTGGCTCCTGGACGAGATGCGGCAGACTCCCTCTATGAGGCAAGCCTATGCCCTGTATGAAGTCTGTTCGCAAACTGGTGTTCTTCTCGCTGAGAAGACCCCCGAACATGCACGATTGGAGTAGTGTTTTCTGTCCTGCAAGCAAGGTTGGAGCGTAGGCTGTCACCCTCCACCTTGGAAGTGTATGTGGCTGCTATCGCAGCACATCACGATGCAGTGGACGGCCGGTCCCTGGGAAAGCACGATCTCATCGTGAGGTCTCTGAGGGGTGCCAGGGGGTTACATCCTCCTAGGCCACCTCCGGTGTCCTCCTGGGATCTCTCTGTTGTCCAGGCTGGACTACAGAGGGGTCCCTCTGAGCCGCTGGGTTCAGTTGAGCTTAAATTCCTGTCTGCTAGAAGACAGCACTCCTGACCGCGCTCTCATCCATCAAGAGGGTCGGGGACCTCCTAGCATTTTCGAGCGAAGAGTGCCTTGTGTTCAGGCCGGTCTACTCTCACGTTGTCCTGAGACCCTGGCCTGGATACGTGCCCAGGGTTCCCACCACGGTTTTTCGCGATCAGGTGGTGAAGCTGCAAGCACTGCCCTCGGAGGAGGCAGATCCAGCCTTGGCGTTGCTGTGTCCCGTAAGAGCATTGTGCATATACGTGGACCGCACTCCGGAGCTTCAGAAGCTCTGAGCAGCTCTCTGTCTGTTACGGAGGTCAGTAGAAAGGGTAGGCTGTCTCCAAGCAGAGGTTGGCCCACTGGACAGTGGATGCCATCGCCTTGACATACCAATCCCAAGACGAGCCGTGCCCCCTGGGGGTGAGGGCTCACTTCACACAAAGTGTTGCTTCCCCCTATGCGCTGGTGCACGGCGCCTCTCTGGCAGACATCTGTAGAGCTGCGGGCTGGGCGACACCGAACACCTTCGCGAGATTCTACAGTCTCCGCGTTGAGCCAGTTTCTTCCCGTGTGTTGGGTAACAGGTAAGTGACGGGAAGAGCTGGCCGGTGTCACGCTTGCTGCGCCATTCCCCCTCACCCGGGGATACGAGCGCCTTTTTCCTCCTCCAGTTCAGTTCCCCGGATGGCGAACCCTGGTGGAGTTCCTCCAGCACCCCCGGCAGTCAGACTGGGCGGAGCAATCTGACGCCAGGCCCAGTACTGGTGTTAGCTCGCCCGGGTCTCCGGTCAGCCCCTGTACTGGGCTAGGTGTCCGTATGGCTTGATTCCCTTCGGGTAATCCCATTGTGTATTCTTCCACGGTAAGGTTTCCCTCACGGTAAACCCGTGTCTTCCCTTGGCAGAGCCTCTGTCAGGCCCTGCTGGCAGCTCTCCTCCCTACCCTAGGTAGGATCTGCCCCAGGGTCCAGTCCTTTGTAGTACTGCCCCAGGCCTGGGTCAGTCCATATCAGTGTCTCCACATGTTACCTCCCTTCGGGCAGGATGTGGCCTCCGTTGCGCCCTTCTCTGGAAGGCTCGCTTCCCCGTCGTTACTGCCAAGCTGTAACAACAAATAGGAAAGACTTGAAGCAAATCTTTCATTGAAGGTCGAAATCCCTTCTGTTGAGAATTTCTGTGGGGAAAGGAACAGCGGCTTGGCTATCTCCAGCAGCGATGTACTCACCTGTGGTCCCTGCATGGTACCAAGGTCAGCGAATTTGCGCTGGGGCGATGGGAAGGTTACGACCTTTATTTAGCATTTGTCTGACACGCGGTTGCTTGCCAACATTTGCTATGCTATATGGTTGTGACGGGGTTCAGGTTGTGGCGCTTTCCATAGGACCCCTATGTCGTCATGACATAACTCGTAGTGACCGACAGATAGGGAACGTCTCGGTTACGTACGTAACCCTCGTTTCCTGATGGAGGGAACGGAGACGTTATGTCCCCATGCCACAATCTTGAACCATATATAATAAGTTTGTTTCCTCATGGGGACCTAAAAAAAATGTTCCCATAAGGTTACAATGTACTATTATTACTATATTTGTGGGGACATTTGGTCCCCATAACTTACCAATACACACACAGCCTCTGAATATACATTTTATTTTCTATGATTGAACTGTTACTGCACACATAATGACCTATAAAGGGTGTATCAACTGTACCCACTTTACCACCTTGTACACTTAAAAAAATGCTGGGTTGTTTTTTTTTTTTAACCCAAATGCTGGGTTCAACTTGTTGGGTCATTTTATGTGGGTTATTTTTTTAATATTTTTTTACCCAGGTGCTGGGTAGTTTTTCTGTAACTAATTTGCTGGGTCATTTTTAATGCTGGGGTAATTTTTCTAGCCAACCACTGGGTTGAGCCTGTCTCCAATGAAACAACCCAGCTGCTGAGTTACAGACAGAGCGTGGGCTTTTTGAGTCCACAGGAGAGAGCGGTTCTCAGCACCGCCGATTTGGTGCACTTCTTCATCGAAATAAAGGTTTGTTTACATTTTATGTCATTTATAAAGTCTTTACTGTGCTGTAAACTGTATTATTTTATGCAACGCAACATAAGGATGAGATGTCAGTCAGCTGCGTTAGCAGCGGTCACTTTGCATGATAGAAACGCCTTTTGCCTTGCATAACATGGATTTTATTCGTTATAGTACTGAGTTTAAAATATGTTAAAATATGCTCTCTAATCTCAGTACTGTTTTTTTATGGGCATCTTTCAGCTATGAGTGAAAAGAGAGGCCGCGGTCTAAAGTTCGCGGTTCCCCCGTGAACAGCAGCCCTTCACCAGCTCAGATTTCAGCGACACACCGGCATGAGAATTAGCACTATTTCAGTAAAAAGCGATCACAGAGAATGGTTGAATACACTTAAAATTAAAATGCTACTTTTAAGTGTTACATTTTTTTTTTGTCTAAAATACTTGTTAAACTAGTTTAAATATATGTAATGTAAACTATGCTGTACATTCTTCAAAATGTCTTCACAAGAAAGTAACTCATGCAGGTTTGGAACAATTTAAGGGTGAGCAAATGATGACAGAATTTTCATTTTTGGGTGAACCATCCCTTTATGTAAATGCATTAAATATGTTATTGCACACACGGCACAAAATTGTGCTTTACCATATAATACTCTAAATGTAGTTGTGCGACCAGGATTAATGGCAATTAAGATTTTTATGTCATTTATGTTCATATTACAGTTTTTCTCGATTGCTTAAACACATTTCCTAAGCATCGTATTCTCAAAACAGTAAACACGAATCCATAACTTCTAACTCAATTCCCCAAACTTCCTATATTCAGGTCAAAATGAAGCTCTCCACTCAAGACAACTCAATCTTGCTGAAAAACCAAACTTTGCTCTCAGGCATGACACACAAACAGACACACACACTACAACACAGTTTTACACACTGATGAGATAAATTCAAACCAATACTACAAAAACGGTAATAAGTGTGAAAGTGAAAGTCGTGACGTATTGTCAAGTATGGTGACCCATACTCGAAATTGGTGCTCTGCATTTAACCCATCCAAGTGCACACACACAGCAGTGAATAGTGAACAAACACGCACGCACACACCGTGAACACACACCCGGAGCAGTGGGCAGCCATTGGAGGAGCAATTGGGGGTTCGGGGAGCAATTGGGGGTTCGGTGCCTTGCTCAAGGGCACCTCAGTCATGGTATCGAAGGCAGAGAGAGTGCTGTTTATTCACAATCCCCACCTTCAATTCCTGCCGGTGCGAGAATCGAACCTGCAACCTTCAGGTTACAAGCCCAACTCCCTAACCATTAGGCCACGACTTCCCCTAAGTGGTACTCCCCAAATGTTTTATTCCTCAATTTAATGTATTGTAGAGTACAGTACAATACAGCAAACAACAACAAACATAATTATTCTGCCCCAGGATCACGTCTTTGGTCTGGGACAGGCCAAAGAACCTCTTCAACATCACAGGCTATACTGGCCCTGGCCAGACAGCGGGGGTAAAATCCTCTCGCATGCCTGATGTCCTTGTGTCATTGTTCACAAACAAGATAGGCAAAATGCTTAGTCATGTTGTCAATATAACAGTGCACTCTGTTAGTATTACCTGCTGTAAACTATGGCAACAGTTTGGATGACATTACTGTACTGAAATGCAGAAGGCTGCACTTCTTATGTATGCCATATATCCATTTCAAAAGTACAAATGAATACAGTACTGTATGTGGGATACTGATTGAAAAAGACTGGATATGATTCACAGTTACACTTTTACTGGTGGTCTGACCCAAAAAAAAAAAAATACACACATTACAACGTCATTGTGAAATAGAAAACAAAACAAAAAAAATATGTGCACAAAGGTGAAAATAAAAATTAGAAAGTCCACTCTCAGAACTCTTGTGTTGTCCTCTGTCTATATGCTTTCCAATTGAAGGTTCATGAGATGTACCTTTGAGCCATTTCAGAGAACCGGTTTATAATTGGTTGATCTATATTCTCTTCATTAGTGAAAGTCAAGATTCACTTGGCAAATTTATAAAAAGTCTATAGAAATGTGTAGAAAATATGCTTGACAGTTTATAACAATTAGATCAACCATTTTGCATTTACCATAATGACTTATACGATGAGCTAATGACTTGATGTTTTGAGGGGTAAGACTATAGCACAGAGAACTATATAATACATTTTGAGCAACATGACAATAGCAACTGATAATGTAGGAAACCACAGACAAATGTACATAATCAGTTGCATGAATGTACCAAAGCAATCGCAACTTGATCAAAAGATCAAAATTTTTTATGATGTGCACAAGTGACTAGATGATGTGGAGGTTGAACAAGTAGTTTTGAGAATTTCATTTCTGATTCGAGAAATGCATCAAAGCCACTGAGAAAAACTGTAAGCTGACTTTGACCCTTTATCCATCGAAGGTTCTGATTGGTGTGTGATAAATTTTGACTCTTAGTGTTTCCACTTGGGTAATTGTGGGGTAACTGAGCTCAAATTTTGCAGATTTGAGTGAACAATATTGAATGCTAGTGCTTTCTAAATGACCACATGGTGTAAGCACTGAGAAATGTAGGGATTTGTGTGTAGAGTTTTGCAGTAACAGTTCACCAAATCTGACTCATGTGTTAAAGCATGGGAATAGTGTTTATAGTTCAGCAAAATGGGTGTACTTTTTGAAAAATGGCGTTATGGTTTTGGAATTTTAGTTCAAACCTGGTTATAGTGTTTTAGCAATCGAGAAAAACTGTAATCATTCAAAAGTGTCAAGTAAGACTCACCATTTAGACCAGTGAGCTGTTTTCTCATTTGACTATTATTCTGGGTTCATACAGGTGGCCACCAGTTTGTGAAAATCCATGGCTGTGTTTCCCAAAAGCATCATCAGCCTAAGTAGATCGTAGCACCATTGCACCATGATAAACTTAGCTCACAATGCTCCATTTTTCCCCAAAGACTTCATCCAATACTTAATTGACTTTTTTCATGAAATATAAAAGGGATATAATAAATAAATAAATAAATAAATAAATAAATAAAAAGACAACCTAATAAAAAGAGATAAATGTGAATGTAATATATAGGCCTATTAATTCCTATTATACAACTTGAATAAATACAGCCTGTAGTTGGCAGCTTGAGCGTAATGACATGATCCCTATGCTTAAAACCCCAGCTCCTAAAATAACAGCCTTTTACTATACTGTATAGTGTCTTAGTTGCATCCATATATATTCGAATACAGGCACAATTACAGCTCTTTAATATGTACCACCCCCCTTTTTCAAGGGACCATAAGTAATTGGACAATTGACTCAAAAGTTGTTTCATGTACAGATGTGGGCTATTCCTTCATTATTTCTACATCAATTAAGCAGGTAAAAGGTCTGGAGTTGATTCTAAGTGTGCCATTTGCATTTGGAAGCTGTTGCTGTGAACCACATCATGCGGTCAAAGGATCTCTCCATACAAGTGAAACAGACAATTGTTAAGCTTCAAAAACAAAGAACTCGTTAAGCTTCAAAAACAGAGAGAGATAGCAGGAACATTAGGAGCGGACAAATCAACAGTTTGGTACATTCTGAGAAAACAAGACCGCACTGGTGAACTCAGAAACATAAAAAGGCCTGGACGTCCACAGAGGACAGCAGTGGTGATGATCAGAGGATCCTCTCCATGGTAAAGAAAAACCCTTTCACAACATCCAGCCAAGAGAAGAACACTCTCCAGGAGACAGACGTGTCTACAATCAAGAGAAGACTTCACCAGTGCAAATACAGGGGCTTCACCACAAGCTGCAAACAAGGCCAGATTAGACAAAAAACATCTGAAAAAGCCAGAGCACTTCTGGAAAAGCATGCTTTGGACAGCTGAAATTAAGATCAACCTATACCAGAATGACAGGAAGAGAAAAGTTTAGAGAAGGCTTGGAGCAGCTGATGATCAAAGCACACAGCATCATCTGTGAAACATGGAGCTGAGTGATCATGAGCTGCATGGCTTCAGTGGCTCTGGGTTACTGGTGTTTAGTGATGATGAGACAGAAGACAGAAGCAGCGGATCAGTTCTGAAGTGTATAGAGATATACTCTCTGCACAGATTCAGCCAAGTGCAGCAAAGCTGATTCAGCGGTACTTCATAGTACACATGAACGATGACTCAAAACATACAGCAAAAGCAACCCAGGAGTTTGTGAAGGTAAAAAAGTAGAATATTCTGCAATGGCCAATCTCCTGATCTCAACCTAACTGAACTGCATTTCACTCGCTGAAGACAAAACTAAAGGCAGAAAGAGCCACAAACAAACAACAACTGAAGTCAGCTGCAGTAAAGGCCTGGCAAAGCGTTACAAAGAAGAAACCCAGTCTCTGCTGATGTTCATGAGCTCCAGAATTAAGGCAGTCATTGCCTGCAAAGGATTCTCAACAAAATATTAAAAATGAACATTTTATTTATGATGATATTTATAAGGTTGTAATTCCTAAGCATTTTATGTTATGTTTTTGTTAAACCCCTTGAATAAAGCCTAAAGTCTGCACTTCATTTTAATTCTATTCTGGTGGCATACAGAGCCGAAATTATGAAAATTGTGTCACCTATGTATGTTTCAGAAATTACTGTGTGGTGAATTCTTCATCATTTGAATTGTGTGTGTGTGTGTGTGTGTGTGTGTGTGTGTGGACTCGATTGCTGATCGATTGCTTCAGTCTGTTCCTGTCTGTTGTGCTGCTGAGAGGTTTGCGATTGTAGCTCCGCTTTTTTATTGAATCTTTACCGTACTTTCACTCTCTGTTGTTTAAAGTGATAATATATAACTTAATTCCCACCATATTTCTGGTATTATCTATCAAACTAATCTAACTAATTTGATTGTTCGCTTTTAAAACCGCGAGTGCAGCACGCATGCAGCGCGTTAGCCGGTTAGCTTGTTACTCGCGGTTCCATTCACGTTTCTATTCGCGCCTATTATTGTTTTCTTTTTTCTCGCTCCGTTTCATTTCTCTCTCGCTCCATTTTTCACAAGTTCATCAAACAACAGTGGTAAGTTAAGTTGGTATCATTCATCAATCACGGTGAGTAATGGCTTCTCCTTCTCTTGTTGTTTGCACTTCATGCCACATGTACAGTTTATCTCTCTCTGTCGGCGACGAGGGATTCATATGTGATAAATGCAGGGAAATAGTTAGGCTGACAGAAAAGATTTTAGAACTAGAGACACGCATCCAAACTTTAGTTGAGGATAGTAAGAATGTGAGGGCTGTAGATACTGCTTTGGATGCGACTAGCTCAGGGACTCCTGTACATTGTTCGGTTCCGGTTGAGCCCGTGCAGCAGCTGGATGACTGTGAGGCAAAACACCACTCTTCTGTTCCGATCAAAACATCAAACAGGTTCTCCCCACTCAGTGACGCACCCACTGAGAAACCTGATGAAAGTGCTCTAGTAATTGGCGATTCTATTGTACGCAACGTGAAAATAGAGACACCAGCCACCATAGTCCAATGTTTACCGGGAGCCAGAGCGCCTGACATCTTGGCAAATTTAAAAGTGCTGGCTAATGCTAAACGTAAATTCAGTAAGATTGTTATCCACGTCGGCGCTAATGATGTTCGACTTCGCCAGTCGGAGATCACTAAACATAATGTTAAAGAGGTGTGTGAACTTGCAAGTATGATGTCAGACACTGTAATATGCTCTGGTCCCCTCCCTGCTTACCGTGGCGATGAGATTCATAGCAGACTGTCGTCACTCAATGGCTGGATGTCTAAGTGGTGCCCGCAGAATAACGTAGGTTTCATAGACAATTGGAAGAGTTTTTGGGGCAGACCTGACCTGTTGAAACGAGATGGTGTTCTTCCCTCCTGGGGTGGTGCCGCTCTTCTCTCTAGAAATATGGCACATAGTCTTAGAGTTCGTACTTGACTAACTAGGGCCCAGGTCAGGAAGCAGACAGACTGGCTAAACCGACCATCTGCTAGCCGCCTCACGTCACAGAAGTCAGTTAATTCTCAGCACATAGAGACTCCTTCACCTAGATATCACACTATAGAGACTTTGTCTGTTCCCCGTACTAGAAAATACAGAAAACGTCCAAACCAAAGTAATAGTAACAATTTAATTGATGTTCAACAAATAAAAAATGTTTACAATACAGAGAAACAATTGATAAAACTTGGCTTACTGAATATCAGGTCCCTTTCTACAAAAGCACTATTTGTAAATGATATGATCACTGACCATAAGCTAGATGTGCTTTGTTTGACAGAAACATGGCTAAAACCAGATGAATACATTACTTTAAATGAGTCTACCCCCCAAGATTACTGCTATAAAAATGAGCCACGTCTAAAAGGTAAAGGGGGAGGTGTTGCTACAATTTATAGCAATATTCTCAGTATTTCTCAGAGGGCAGGCTTTAAGTATAACTCGTTTGAAGTTATGGTGCTGCGTATTACATTATCTAGAGAAACACGTGTTAGTGATAAATCCCCTGTGATGTTTGGATTGGCTACTGTGTACAGGCCACCAGGGCACCACACAGACTTTATTAAAGAATTTTTTTGATTTTCTATCTGAGTTAGTACTGGCTGCAGATAAAGTCTTAATTGTTGGTGATTTTAATATCCATGTCGATAATGAAAAAGATGCATTAGGATCAGCATTCATAGACATTCTGAACTCTATTGGGGTTAGACAACATGTTTCAGGACCTACTCATTGTCGAAATCATACTCTAGATTTAATACTGTCACATGGAATTGATGTTAGTGGTGTTGAAATTCTGCAGCAAAGCGATGATATCTCAGATCATTATCTAGTCTTGTGTAAACTCCATATAGCTAAAACTGTAAATTCTACTCCTTGTTACAAGTATGGTAGAATCATCACTTCTACCACAAAAGACTGCTTTGTAAGTAATCTTCCTGATTTATCTCAATTTCTCAGCATATCCAACAGCGCAGAAAAACTTGATGATGTAACAGAAACTATGGACTCTCTCTTTTCTAGCACTTTAGATACAGTTGCTCCTTTACGCTTAAGGAAGATCAAAGAAAACAGTTTGACTCCGTGGTATAATGAGCACACTCGCACCCTAAAGAGAGCAGCCCGGAAAATGGAGCGCAGCTGGAGGAAAACAAAACTAGAGGTATTTCGTATAGCTTGGCGGGAAAGTACCCTATCCTACAGAAAAGCAATAAAAACGGCTAGATCTGATTACTTTTTGTCTCTTCTAGAAGAAAACAAACATAACCCCCGGTATTTATTCAATACAGTCACTAATTTAACGAAAAATAAAGCATCAACAGGTGTTGGCATTTCCCAAGAGCACAGCTGTAATGACTTTATGAACTACTTTACTTCCAAGATCGATACTATCAGAGATAAAATTGTAACCATGCAGCCGTCAGCTACAGTATCGCATCAGATAGTGCACTATAGATCCCCTGAGGAACAATTCCACTCATTCTCTATTATAGGAGAGGAAGAATTGTATAAACTTGTTAAATCATCTAAACCAACAACATGTATGTTAGACCCTATTCCATCTAAACTACTAAAAGAGCTGCTTCCAGAAGTCATAGATCCTCTTTTGGCTATTATTAATTCATCATTGTCATTAGGATATGTCCCCAAAACCTTCAAACTGGCTGTTATTAAGCCTCTCATTAAAAAACCACAACTTGACCCCAAAGATCTAGTTAATTACAGACTGATCTCAAATCTCCCTTTTCTGTCAAAGATACTAGAAAAGGTAGTATCTTCACAATTATATTCCTTCTTAGAGAAAAATGGTATCTGTGAGGAATTCCAGTCAGGATTTAGACCGCATCATAGTACTGAGACTGCTCTCATTAGAGTTACAAATGACCTGCTTCTATCATCTGATCATGGTTGTATCTCTTTATTAGTTCTACTGGATCTTAGCGCTGCGTTCGACACTATCGACCACAACATTCTTTTGAATAGACTAAAAAACTTTGTTGGCATTAGTGGAAGTGCGTTAGCATGGTTCAAATCGTACTTATCTGACCGCCATCAGTTTGTAGCAGTAAATGAAGAGGTATCATATCGATCGCAAGTGCAGTATGGAGTAAATCAAGGCTCAGTACTAGGGCCGTTACTTTTCACGCTTTACATGTTACCCTTGGGAGATATTATCAGGAGACATGGTGTTAGCTTTCACTGTTATGCTGATGATACTCAGCTCTATATTTCTTCACGGCCCGGTGAAACACACCAAACTGAGAAACTAACGGAATGTATAGTCGATATAAAAAACTGGATGACGAGTAACTTCTTACTGCTAAATTCTGAAAAAACAGAGGTGTTAATTATCGGACCTAAAAACCCCACATGTAATAACCTAAAACATTATCTAACACTTGACAGCTGCTCTGTCAATTCTTCTTCATCAGTTAGGAACCTAGGTGTGCTGTTTGATAGCAATCTTTCATTTGAAAGCCATGTTTCTAGTATCTGTAAAACTGCGTTTTTCCATCTCAAAAACATATCTAAATTGCGACCTATGCTCTCAACATCAAATGCAGAAATGCTAATTCATGCGTTTATGACCTCAAGGTTAGACTATTGTAATGCTTTACTGGGTGGTTGTTCTGCACGCTTGATCAATAAACTACAGTTGGTCCAAAATGCAGCAGCTAGAGTGCTTACTAGAACTAGGAAGTATGACCATATTAGCCCGGTTCTGTCAACACTGCACTGGCTCCTTATCAAACATCGGATAGATTTTAAAATCTTGTTAATTACTTATAAAGCCCTGAATGGCTTAGCTCCTCAATACTTGAGTGAGCTCTTATCACATTATAGTCCTCCACGTCTGCTGCGTTCTCAAAGCTCTGGCCATTTAATAATACCTAGAATATCAAAATCGACTGCGGGCGGCAGATCCTTTTCCTATTTAGCGCCCAAACTCTGGAACAATCTACCTAACACTGTTCGGGAGGCAGACACACTCTGTCAGTTTAAATCTAGATTAAAGACACATTTCTTTAACCTGGCTTACACACTAATACACTTCTATTATTCAAATCCGTTAAAGGATTGTTAGGCTGCATTAATTAGATCAACCGGAACCGGGAACACTCCTCATAACACACGATGTACTCGTTACATCGTAAGAAGAATGGCATCTACGCTAATATTTGTCTGTTTCTTTATTATTCTGTTTCTCAGTCCATGTCCGGATCAGATGGTGGATCGGCGCCGGGAGATGATGTCTGCGACCCTGACCGTCGGCGGAGGCCGGACACCTGGATGAGCCCCGGGGACATATCCCCAGTGAAGACCTCGACTTAAATACAACAAAACTTAAAATTAAACAAAATAACTATAATATAATAAAATACCTAACTACATAATACTATTATTGTTAGAAATTGCAACAATATAAAAATAGAAATATAATACATTTATACATTTAAAATTTAATTAAAACAATAAGTAAAAAAAATAAATAATAATATCCTGGCCAGAGGAGAACTGGCCCCCCGACTGAGCCTGGTTTCTCCCAAGGTTTTTTTCTCCATTCTGTCACAGAGGGAGTTTTGGTTCCTTGCCGCTGTCGCCTCTGGCTTGATCAGTTGGGGACACTTAATTTCTAACGATTATCGTCAATTTGATTTCATAGATACTATTTAAACTAAACTGAGCTAGACAATGACATCTCTGAATTCAATAATGAAATGCCTTTAACTGAAAATTGAGTGTTTAATCTTATTATTATACATTACTGACACTCTATCCTCCAATTTGATACTGTTAAGTGCTTTGACACAATCTGTATTGTTAAAAGCGCTATATAAATAAAGGTGACTTGACTTGACTTGACGTGTGTGTGTGTGTGTGTGTGTGTGTTTAAGCTGTTTTCATTAAGCTGTTGTCTATCACTCTAAATAGAATTTGATAAACCTTTCACTGAAAAATATATTTGGGACATTTTCAGAGTTTCAATTAAAATTTTATATATTTTTTTATTTTTATTTTTACTTTATTTTTATTTTATTTTATTTTTTTTGCAGTGGTGCTATTATGTTGTACACAATATGCCAGGAATATGGTTCCACAGGACACCAGAGGAGGCCCAAAACACCACTGTGGAATTATTTTTTTTTTGTTTGTTTATTTTAATTTTAGCTTGTATACACAAACATGTTTTGCCCATTAATAATGTAGTGAAATAAAATCTGCAAATCATAGAAAGTTAAACATGGTCTCCAGTCACTTCAAAATACAGAGCGCCTGATGTTAACAAAGCAAAGAACATGTTGGATGGAAAGAGGGACTTGTCAAGTGGCTCAAAGTGAAAATGTAAAAAAGTAGTGAAGGAGAGGTGAAAAGGATGAAGAATTACCTTACAAACTGTATTTTAAGATCAGAATAAACAGAATATTGGTTGTGATGATTTCAGAGTACTGATACTAATGAGGACTAATGCTATTTTGCCCTCCCAGCCATGTAAAGAATGAGGTTTATCTAGATAGAGGTGTACAGTGCTGTGAAAAAGGTTTTGCCCCCTTCCTGTATTTTTTTTTTTTTTTTTTGCATATTTGTCTCACTTGAATGATTCAGATCATCAGACAAATTTTAATATTACACAAAGATAACCCGAGTAAATACAAAATGCAGTTTTAAAATAATGTTTCATTTATTAAGGGAAAAAAACTGTCCAAACCTGCCTGGCACTGTGTGAAAAAGTAATTGCCCCCTAAATCTAATAACTGGTTGTGCCACCCTTTGCAGCAACAACTGCAATCAAGCGTTTGCGATAACTGGCAATGAATCTTTCACATTGCTGTGGAGGAATTTTGGCCCACTCTTCTTTGCAGAATTGTTTTAATTCAGCCACATTGGAGGGTTTTCAAGCATGAATGGACTGTTTAAGGATTTAAGCCTGGACTTTGACTTGGCCACTCCAAAACCTTAATTTTGTTTTTCTTGAGCCATTCAGAGGTGGACTTGCTGGTGTGTTTGGGATCATTGTCCTGCTGCATAACCCAGCAGTCCACAGAATATTTGCCCAAAAGTCTTGGGGATAATCAAGATATTTTTTGGCAAATGTGAGATGAGGTTTTGTGTTCTGTTTGGTCAGCAGTGGCTTTTGCCTTGGAACTCTCCCACGGATGCTGTTTTTGCCCAGGCTCTTTCTTATTGTTGAATCATGAACACTGAACTTAATTGAGGCAAGTGAGGCCTGCAGTTCTTTAGATGTTGTTCTGGATTCTTTAATGAGCTACTGGATCAGTTGTAGTTGCGCTCTTGGAGTAATTTTGGTAGGCCGGCCACTCCTGGGTAGATTCACCACTGTTAAAAGTTTTCTCTAGTGATGTTACGTTGAACACCGAAGCTCCAAAGCTTGTATCAAAAAAAAAAACAAAAAACACATTTCACATTGAAGCACTGTATCAGAGCTTGATTCTTTATGCCAAAAGCATGTGATCTGTGACGTCTGAAGCTTCATTCGCCTGAAAACCATGTGACTGCTTCAGTATCTGGTTCAAACGAAGCGAACCTCAGCGCTGTTTCCTTTACATTATATTACATTATAATGCGTTAGCATTGTTTTCTTTTTATTGTAATTTATATATTAAGGTCAAATGAACTTTGCCCATGAAATAACAGTCTAAGGACTGAGGCAGAGTTAACATTAATAACAGATTTAATTCTTGAGTTTGTGTTTGATTTATTTGAATTATTTTAATGGCAGTACACAGACACAGATGAATGACTTTGACAATGGCCATTATGTTTATACAATAAATTAAAACAAGGAATCAGTTGTAGAACCAGATGTGAAACCAGCAGCTGTAATGAATCACAGCACTTTGGAAGGTGTTATTCATATTTATGACCACAAGAAGGCCTCAGCATGAACAGTTTTAAAAAGCTTCGAGTAATGAACCTTTTTCCGATACAATTAGGTTGAAAGCTTCACTGGTTCAGAACACTTCACTTCGTCATCACTAGTTTTCTCCATTTGTGGATAATGGCTCTGACCGTGGTTCACTGGAGGCCCAAAGCCTTAGAAATGGCTTTATAACACTTTATAACACTTTTTAGTTCACCCAAAAATGAAAATTAGCCTGTTTTACTCACCGTCGA
Source organism: Spinibarbus caldwelli (assembly GCA_039654775.1). Lineage (NCBI taxonomy): Eukaryota > Metazoa > Chordata > Actinopteri > Cypriniformes > Cyprinidae > Spinibarbus > Spinibarbus caldwelli. Next base: position 31,979,654 of record CM077246.1, on the reverse strand, counting down.
GGCATCCTTCTTCTTTCAGCCGAATCCAGTCGGAGTTATATTAAAAATTGTCCTGGCTATTCCAACCTCTATCATTGCAACCAGCGGGTGTTTCTGTTCAACTGTCCACAAGTCGTCAAATAAAGTGCGCACATCCATAATAAAACGTGCCTCACGCGGCTCCGGGGGGTGAATAAAGGCCTCATGTAGCAAATCCATGCGTTTTCATAAGAAAAAGATCCATATTTCAAATGTAATAAACACTTTTTTCTCACTTCCAGTATCTGTCATACGCATAAATACATCGTATTTTTAAACAGACTGAATATTTCGGCAGTGAATTCTCGAAGGTGAATATGAATTATTGAATTTTTAATTATGAAAATGTGTGTGAAATGTTTTGAATTGAAATATTCACAGCTTAAATAAATAGCTATGTTAAATTTCGGCCCCTAAAAATGCAAGCCCTGGAAATACAAGGCATTAAAATGCAAGCACTGTTAATGCAATGCATTATTTTTTCAGTTAGTGTAATTCAACATGCTGTTTTTGTTTTTGACAAAGACATTTGTCATTAATTTTCTTCCATAAATAACACAATGGACCGTTATTGTTTATAGTAATATGTATGATGTGATTTCTCAGGTGACGTCCCAGAACAAACCAGACAGCAGTCGTTACAGTGGGAGAAGTATCTGATCTCCTGTTACAGGCACAACAGGAGATAATGTTCACAGCGATCAGCAAACTTACATGCTTTTGTCTTTCATCATTACTGTACAACCTTATACATACTTCACAATATCTACTGTAACTATGCATATTTCATAGTCTTGTGTATTTGGTGTTTTTGTTTAGTTTGTGAATACTGTAGGGTGAAGTCAACTAAAATGGGCCACGTTTTGGTAAATGATTTATAATAGCATCAAATAAGCTATGCATGATATCTAATGATATTCTTATAAATTAGCATGGGTCTGTTAAATATATTTATATTTTTTAAATGTGAAAAAGTATAAAAGTTTTAAAATTATGAGAGTTATAGTATCAGCAGGTACCTTCTTGAGCCAACATTAAGGTAAAATGGGCCAGCTGTTCAGGTAAAATGGGCTAATATAAAAACAATATAAATATAAGAACAACACAGGTCATTTCAGCTTAAATCATTTTATTTTTAACAGTAAATTGACACTATTGTCTTTAGTGTGCCATAGCAACACCATAAATGTATTTCATTACATAGAAAGTTGAATGAATATTTAATTAAACAATGCAATTAAAAATGAACTGATCATGTTGTATAGGTGTGTTTCTGTGCATTGGTGGCTTTTGTGTGCATGTATGTGTGTATGCTTGTATTTTTTTTAAAGACTGTTAAGGTTTTGTATGGATACATATCTACAGTAGGCATATAAACCTATTTTCACCCTCAATTTCTGTGTAAAAGTGTGTGTGTGCATGCGGTCCATTTTACTGACATCTTCCTTTCTTTCTCTTCTCGTCCCTCTTTTTTCCTTTCTTTGATTGTCCTCCTGCCATACTGTCTGCAATGCAATTTTTTAAAAAGACTTAAGATTTTGTATTGATATATATCTAGGCCTATAAACCTATGTTCACCCTCAATTTCTGTCTAAAAGTGTGTGTGTGTGAATGCAGCCCGTTTTAGCTGAAAATTGTGGCCCATTTTAGCTTAACCAGCCATTTCTACCTAAAATGACCATTTTTGACAAAAATCAAAGTTTCTTTTATAAATTAAACTTTTTTTATTTGAAGGAGCATGTCAAAACATTGTTCAGAAACCTTTGTTTTGCCGGTAAGCTTACTTATATACCCTTATTAGTGATTAATGAATTTTTATTTTTTTTTATGTCAGGCTCAATTACCTTACAATTTCTCAGACGAGCTTCATGTAACACTCTGCCCTGCCCGCCTAAAAAAACTTAAAGACCAATAAAAATTATTGTTACATGTCAACAAGTGTTGAAGCAACAATGCAAGATCAGTTATTGTGATTTTCTGTAAAAATGTATAGAGATATAATGCTACAACACTCTAAAAAAAAAAAAAAAAAAAAAAAAAGGTTCTTCAGTGGTTCTTTGGGGAGGTTAAGGTGCTATAGAGCACCACTGCTGTACATAAAGAAGCCATTAAGCCAGCCATTAAGTTTTTTAACTGTGTTGGATGGGATTAATGCAGAACACAAATTACAACTATGGGTTACCATACTTGCCCACACCTCACTTCATTATCCTCCAAATTTTGTAATTGCAGTAAATTAAACTTAATTTACTAATTGTACATCATATATATATATATATATATATATATATATAGGTCAGTGACAAAAAGGAGTTGGCAAGATGAGAAATTCAAAAATATTTTAAAAACTTGTTTTTAAAGCATGCATCAGGTATTTTAAAATGTTCACAGCGTGTTAATGTTGATTTTATGTAATTAAAAATTATATTTCTACCATTTTTTACAAAAGTTAAGACTGAATGTACATGAAAATGTCAAATGGTGTAACCACCAAAGAATGAGAAATATTAAATATTTTATCCACCTAAATGGCATGTAATCTTACTTGTAGAAATAAATACATCATTTTAAAATGTCACACGAAAATAGATTTTATTATAGTTATCTCTAAATGTAAATTTTAATGTGTTTTTGCAGTATTTGGTGGGACATATGCTGAAAACACCTCTGTTTTCTAAATAATCTTTGACAAATTATGTAAACATTTTTTTAAAAAAAAACATATTATTATACTAAACTAGATTATTTCATTTTATTCCACATTAATTTTCCTGTATATAATTATATTTTTATGAAAAATACTGGTTACGCCAATTGACAAAAACCAGTTACACCACCTGACCATGTTGCTTCTACAGCCAAAGGCCATTGTTTGTTGAAGAAACTAACACTGAAAATCAAGCATGACTGTCAACAAGTTCAGATGAAGTGCTTTTTTTCAATGAAAGTGCTTTTTCCCCCCAAAAAAATCTAGCAACACGAAATTATCATAGTGATGAAAAGTGAACTCGTGTCTCATATTGTAATTACAGTTAAGAAACAATATCTGACAAGAAGTCATCATAGCGATGAACAGTGAACTCGTCTCGTATTGTAATTACAGTTAAGAAACAATATCTGACAAGAAATCATCAGAGTGATGAACAGTGAACTCATGTCTCGTATTGTAATTTTAATTTTTGTGTTGTAATTTCGTATTGTATTGTGGCATCTATTGAGGGAAAAAGGGGCTCTGTTATATCATATTATAAAATATCAGAAATTTAATGAATTGTATTTTACAGATGTAAATTGTAATCTTTGGTTAACATTTTTTATCAGTGAATTTATGTTCAAATGTAGACACCCACTTCCTTCTGCTACATTATTAGATAATTTATGTATTTTACATTATATTATATTATATGATACTATATGTGATCCAGGACTACAAAACCAGTCATAAGGGTCGATTTTTTAAAATTGAGATTTATGCATCATAAATAAGCTTTCCATTGATGTATGGTTTGTTAGGATAGGACAAAATTTGGCCAAGATACAACTATTTGAAAATCTGGAATCTGAGGGTGCAAAAAAATCAAAATACTGAGAAAATCGCCTTTAAAGTTGTCAAATGAAGTTCTTAGCAATGCATATTACTAATCAAAAATTAAGTGTATGTATTTACGGTATAAATGTACAAACTATCTTCATGGAACATTATCTTTACTTAATATCATAATGATTTTGGCATAAAAGAAAAATCTATCATTTTGACCCATACAATGTATTTTTGGCTATTGCTACAAATATACCTGTGCTACTTATGACTGCTTTTGTGCTCCAGGGTCACATATATTGCTTAAAGGATTTTCTTCTTTCAAATGAATACAGTTGGAGTGACATTAAAAGTGAATGGGTGATATTCAGTAGTCCAATATACTGCATCAATCCATCATAAAAAAAAAAAAAAAGTCCTCCAGACGGCTACAGGGGGTTAATACAGGCCTCCTGAAGCGAATCAATGCACTTTTCTAAGAAAAATATCCATATTTAAAACTTTATAAACCATAATCTCTAGCTTCTGCTATCTATCATACTTGCGTTCATGAGAGAGTGGCGTTCCAGCGGATGATGTGGGACGTAGACATAGCTTAAGCACTGGTGAAAATATGCTAGTCTCGCGAGAACCAAGTTTTGTTTTTCAGCAAAGGAAAACCAATCTCCTTTTGGCTTATATTGAAATCCTTCAACATTTTTCTTTACAAATCCTCATTTTATACTTCTAATTTGTGAATGGTGTTTTGTTCCGCTCTCTCCTCTATGATTCTGTGTTCGTCATTTCTCACTGAAGCTTATGCTATGCCTACGTCCTACGTTATCTACTTGAACGCCACTCTCATGAACGTGCATATGACAGTTAGCAGAAGCTACAGATTATGGTTTATAAAGTTTTAAATATGGATATTTTGCTTACAAAAGTGCATTGATTCGCTTCAGGTGGCCTTTATTAACCCCGGAGCCATCCACCTTTCTATGATGGATGGACGCAGTTTATTGGACTTCTGTTGGACTATTGAATATCACCCCTTCACTGCCACTATAATGCTTGGAAGAGCCAGGACATTTTTTTTTTTAATATAACACTGATTGTATTCGTCTGAAAGAATTAAGTCATATGCACATTGGATGACTTGAAGGTGAGTAAATCAAGTGGTAATTTTCATTCTTGGGTGAACTATCCTTTTAAAATTTTAAGTGAATGGAACAGAAATATACATTAAAGCATTTCAAAAACACTAATGTTGTGCGATACAATTATTTTATCCTAGACTCACAGAGCTTTAATAATAAAGTTTTAGACACAGAAACACTTTCTCAAATAATATAACATTAAACACTTGAAAATAGTTTCTAATAGTAGGTTAGTTTATATTACATCTTTAATCAGCAACATAAACTAGTGATATTTGACTAAATTGGCCCCTAACAGAAAGGCTTGTAATAGAAGTCAAATGGTGTAACCGGTTACACCACTTGACATTTCCATTTAAAATTAAATTTGACAGGCATTATCATGGACACCTATGTAAGTACATGACCTTGGTGGGAATATTTCTAATTTAATTTTTAAAGTTAATACTCATTTTTATAATAATGATGAATTATCAATGTATTTCTGAGGTCATACTATTTGACATGCATACCGTCTCGGTTACGTACGTAACCCTCGTTCCCTGATGGAGGGAACGGAGACGTTATGTCGTGACGACATAGGGGATTTACTTGGAAGCCCCAATCATCTCTGACTTTAAGAGAAAACGCCAATGAATATTGGCTAGTGGATTTTGCATACCTGAGCCACTCCCTGCCCTCGCGGGTATAAATAGGCGGCAGGTGCATCCACTCATTAGGTTTTACGCTGAGGAGCCGAGAACGAGTCCCTGGCAACCAGCGATGGTTCAAGATTGTGGCATGGGGACATAACGTCTCCGTTCCCTCCATCAGGGAACGAGGGTTACGTACGTAACCGAGACGTTCCCTATCTGTCGCTCACTACGAGTTATGTCGTGACGACATAGGGGTCCTATGGAAAGCGCCACAACCTGAACCCCGTCACAACCTTGTGGCATGCAGATGCTGACAAGCGAGCGTGTGACAGACAAATGCCATGCAAAGGTCGCAACCTTCCCATCGCCCCAGCGCAAATTCGCTAACCTTGGTGCCCGCAGGGACCACTGAGTACATCGCTGCTGGAGATAGCCAAGCCGCTGTTCCTTTTCCCACAGAAGTCGGAAGGGATTTCGACCTTCAATGAAAGATAGCTTCAAGTCTTTCCTATTTGTTGTTACAGCTTGGCAGTAACGACAGGGAAGTGATCCTTCCGGAGAAGGGCGCTACGGAGGCCACATCCTGCCTGAAGGGAGGTAACATGTGGAGACACTGATATGGACTGACCCAGGTCTGGGGCAGTACTACATACGACTGGACCCTGGGGCAGATCCTACCTAGGGTAGGGAGGAGAGCTGCCAGCAGGGCCTGACAGAGGCTCTGTCAAGGGAAGACACGGGTTTACCGTGAGGGAAACCTTACCGTGGAAGAATACACATATGGGATTACCCGAAGGGAATCAAGCCATACGGACACCTAGCCCAGTACAGGGGCTGACCGGAGACCCGGGCGAGCTAACACCAGTACTGGGCCTGGCGTCAGATTGCTCCTCCCAGTCTGACTGCCGGGGGTGCTGGAGGAACTCCACCAGGGTTCGCCATCCGGGGAACTGAACTGGAGGAGGAAAAAGGCGCTCGTATCCCCGGGTGAGGGGGAATGGCGCAGCAAGCGTGACACCGGCCAGCTCTTCCCGTCACTTACCTGTTACCCAACACACGGGAAGAAACTGGCTCAACGCGGAGACTGTAGAATCTCGCGAAGGTGTTCGGTGTCGCCCAGCCCGCAGCTCTACAGATGTCTGCCAGAGAGGCGCCGTGCACCAGCGCATAGGGGGAAGCAACACTTTGTGTGGAGTGAGCCCTCACCCCCAGGGGGCACGGCTCGTCTTGGGATTGGTACGTCAAGGCGATGGCATCCACTGTCCAGTGGGCCAACCTCTGCTTGGAGACAGCCTACCCTTTCTACTGACCTCCGTAACAGACAGAGAGCTGCTCAGAGCTTCTGAAGCTCCGGAGTGCGGTCCACGTATATGCACAATGCTCTTACGGGACACAGCAACGCCAAGGCTGGATCTGCCTCCTCCGAGGGCAGTGCTTGCAGGTTCACCACCTGATCGCGAAAAAGCGTGGTGGGAACCCTGGGCACGTATCCAGGCCAGGGTCTCAGGACAACGTGAGAGTAGACCGGCCTGAACACAAGGCACTCTTCGCTCGAAAATGCTAGGAGGTCCCCGACCCTCTTGATGGATGAGAGCGCGGTCAGGAGTGCTGTCTTCTAGCAGACAGGAATTTAAGCTCAACTGAACCCAGCGGCTCAGAGAGATCCCAGGAGGGCACCGGGGGTGGCCTAGGAGGATGTAACCCCCTGGCACCCCTCAGAGACCTCACGATGAGATCGTGCTTTCCCAGGGACCGGCCGTCCACTGCATCGTGATGTGCTGCGATAGCAGCCACATACACTTCCAAGGTGGAGGGTGACAGCCTACGCTCCAACCTTGCTTGCAGGACAGAAAACACTACTCCAATCGTGCATGTTCGGGGGTCTTCTCAGCGAGAAGAACACCAGTTTGCGAACAGACTTCATACAGGGCATAGGCTTGCCTCGTAGAGGGAGTCTGCCGCATCTCGTCCAGGAGCCACACATGGAGGCTCCAAGAAGTGGACGCGGGTGCCCCATGGTGCCGGGCCCCTGAGAAAGAAGATCCTTCCTCAGAGGGATGCACCAAGAGGGGCTGTCGTGAGGAGCGTGAGTTCTGAAAGCCAGGTCCGGGTGGGCCAAAGAGGCGCAAACGACAGGACCTGTTCCTCTTCCTCGCTGACCTTGCAAAGTGTTCGTGCGAGAAGGCTCACTGGGGAACGCATGCCTGCGTGAAGACCAAGGCCAGCTGTGCGCCAGTGCATCCAAGCCGAGGGGCCCTCGGTCAGGGAGTCATGCAACTGGCCGCGGGAGGACTCGAGGAAGACAACAGGCTTACCTGAGCTCCCTCGAATCGACTCCAGAACAGCTGGATTGTCTCGGGATGGAGTCGCCATTCCCTGGGGAACATGGGCTGTCGTGAGAACACCTCGGCCGCATGATTGAGCTCCCCCAGGATATGGACGGCACGCAGTGACTTGCACCACGTCTGACTCCAAAGGAGGAGGAGATGGCGGGCGAGTTGCGACATGATCATAGACAACCTTGCCAGTTGATCTACGAAACGGTCGCAGTGCTGGCCATGCGGACCAACACGTGCTAGCCAAGCAGCAGCGGCCGGACTGCCGCAAGGCTCGTAGCACTGCCAGCAACCCGAGGCAGTTGATGTGCCAAAGCAGTCGAGGCCCTGTCCAGAACCCCAAGGCTGCCTGGCCGTTGCATGTAGCGCATCAGCCCGCACTGGAGGCATCCATCATGACAACGACATGCCGACACTTGTTCTAAGGGCACCCTGACCCGTAGAAAGACAAGGTCCGTCCAGGGGCTGCATGAGCAGTAACACATTGACGTGAGAGTCACGCGAACTGTACCACGGCGCCATGCCCATCTCGGGACTCGGAAGTGTAACCAGTGCTGAAGTGGTCTCATATGAAGCACTCCGAGCGGCGAGACTGCGGTTACAGATGCCATATGCCCCAGGAGCCTCTGAAAAGGGTTTCAGTGGTACCACCGTCCTGCCTCTGAAGGAACTCAGGCAGTTCAGCACAGACTGGGCACGCTCGTTAATGAGACGCGCCATCATATTCACCGAGTCTAACTCCACACCGAGAAAAGAGATTCTCTGCATGAGGGAGAGCTTGCTCTTTTCCCAGTTGACCTGAAGCCCCAGCTGGCTAAGTGCCGGAGCACTGGGTCCCTGTCATCACACAACTGTTCTCGCACGCAGGCCATGCTTGAGATAGTTGAGGATCCTGATGCCCACTTCCCGTAACGGGGCAAGGGCGCCCTCTGTGACCTTCGTAAAGACACGGGGGACAGGAACAGCCAGAAGGGGAGAACACTGTACTTCCCTGCCTGACCCTCGAGCGCAAACCGTAGAACGACCTGTGTCGAGGGCATATCGAGACATGAAAGTAAGCATCCTTCAGGTCGACCGCTGCAAACCAATCCTGGGGCTGGATGCATCCAGGATTGGCCGAAGGCCACTGACTTTCTTGGGTACAATGAGTTAGGGGCTGTAAAACCCCTGCTTCATCTCGGCTGGAGGGACTGGCTCGATTGCATCCTTTGCCAGGAGGACAGCAATCCCCTCACGCAAGACAGGTGTGTCTCAGTCTGCCACCGAAGTCTCGAGAACGCCGCTGAACTTGGGAGGTCGCCTGGCGAACTGAATCGCATAGCCGAGTCGGATTGTGCGAATGAGCCAGCGGGACGGGTTGGGCAGCGCAAGCCACGCCCCCAAACTCTGTGCGAGTGGCACCAAGGGAACAATCGACATACCCGCGGTGGTGCAGCGGCAGGGAGTTGAGCTGGATAGCCCAGAAGGCATCGCGTTCTGACCGATCACAGCAGAACTCCCCGCATCCCCGGAGGGACTGGCCAGAGATGCGTGGAGAGGCATTGCGTCTCCCAACCGCAACTTCTTGGCTACTGGCAAAAGAGAGGGGGCTCGTGGGCGAGAGTGAGGAGGCATCGCGTCGCTCATTGTCGACCCGCGAGCCTGAGGACCCGGAGGAAAAGGAAATTGCTCTTTCTTTGACAAAGTGGGTACCGCTGGCCCTTGAGCCAGCGGTGGAACAGAAACAGAAGATTCTCCACCCGGCCCTCCTCCGGGGGAAGGAGCGGCGCTGTCCTCGCCATCTCCCAAGAAAGAGCAGCTTCCCACATCTCCGGGTTGCCTGTGTCAGGGCCGCTTTGTCACCTTCCTGGCTGACTTAGGGGCCGGCTGGGACACAGGGGGCGCTGTGCTCCTGCGAGAGGCTCAACGCACCGGCCTAGGTGTTACCTCAGCACGGGGCGGAGCGGCTCTGGGGAACACAGGAGGGCGCCCACGGCGACAAGCAGACCGGGGCTTGCCCTGCAGCGGAGCGGTGGCAGATGACGCATCACGCTGGGGCAAGATGTGTTGGATGGCCTCGGTCTGCCTCTGTACTGCCGAGAACTGCTGGGCACAGTCCTCGACAGTGTCGCCGAACAGTCCAGCCTGGGAGACAGGAGTGTCGAGAGACCGCACTGTCGACATCGCTCGTCTCAGCAAGGCTGAACCATAGATGGCGCTCTTGGACCACAAGTGTGGACATCGCCTTCCCGAGGGACTGCACTGTGACTTCCGTTGCCCGTAGGGCACGGTCAGTCGTCGAGCACAGGTCCTGCTTCAACCTCGGGTTGGTACTACCCTCGTGCATTTTAATGCCTTGGCTTGGTGTACTCGCAGGATAGCCATGGCATGCCGAGCAGAGGCAGCTTGGCCCGCAGCACTGTAAGCTTTGACCGCGAGAGCGGTCGTCAGCTTACAGGCTTTGGACGGGAGACGAGGACGATTCCGCCAAGTGGCGGCGTTTTGCAGGCACAGGTGCACTGCAACCGCCCTCTCCACCTGGGGAATGTCAACGTACCCCCTAGCCGCCCCGCCATCGAGGGTAGCGAGAATGGGGGAGACAAACGAGCCGCTTCTGGCCGTAAAAAGGGGCCGTCCACAACTTCATCAGCTCCTCGTGCACTTCCGGGAAGAAAGGGACCAGGGCAGGGCGTGGTCGCGAGCCACGGCCCGTGCCGAGGAGCCAATCATCTCACCGCGAGGACTCGGGACTGAGAGGTGTGCACGCCTCCAGCCCGATGCTCGCGGCGGCCCGGGAAAGCACGGCCGTCAACTTTGGGTCCGATTCGGCGGCGGCCGCGACCCCCGAGGGGGGCAGCCCCGCCGAATCTTCATCCTCAGAGGACGATTGCCCATCCCCCGATGCAGCTATCGACATCTGATCCTCTATCGGCGCGCCGAATGAAACGCTGAGCGCGCCGTAAGACAGCACAGCAGAATCACCGGCGAGCCGCACAGAACAGCTGCTGCGGGAGGAGTGAAAGGTCCGTGGGGACTGGCCCGGCGGAAAAGCTCTCACTGTAACCCTCAGATCGCCCAGAGCACTAGCCGATGGTTCTCTGCTCGTAGCAGAGAAGCCAGCGCGGGTAGTGACAGAGGGAGCCTCTCTCATCCCCGGAAGGAGAGAGAGGCGCGATCGCAGCGCTGTCATGGTTACACGCTCAAAACGAGCGCATAAACCATCCACGATCGCAGCTTCAGCGTGCTGGATGCCCAGACACTGAAGACAACGATCGTGGCTGTCGACGGAGGATAGGAAACGACCGCAACCAAGAGGACACGGCCGGAACGGCGTCTTTAAAAAGACGCGAACCGACCGTGATTTGCTCTTTTAGGAAATTGCTCTTTTAGTTGAAGTGCCCAGGGGAATCGCTGCAGACAGGGACACCGCTGTTCGCACCGTAACGCCAACCAGAACAGCTTCCAGACAGACGATGAAAGGCTTTGTGGAGATCAACACGTTCATCCACTCGGCTCCGAAGCAAAAATCTAATGAGTGGATGCACCTGCCGCCTATTTATACCCGCGAGGGCAGGGAGTGGCTCAGGTATGCAAAATCCACTAGCCAATATTCATTGGCGTTTTCTCTTAAAGTCAGAGATGATTGGGGCTTCCAAGTAAATCCCCTATGTCGTCACGACATAACTCGTAGTGAGCGACAGATAGGGAACTAAGAATACCTGACCATACCCTAAAAATGTCAAATTATCTCATATTTTAAAGAGAATTACTAACATTTGCATGCAGCAGTTTGTATCACCAGAGGTCCTTCTCTGTGATATAATTTGCTGTCACGTGATCTTCTTGCAAAATATTAACAAAATGGCTCCTTGAATGGTGGTTACACCGCCTTGACACTCAAGGAATTTGACTTGACTCCCATAATTCCCCAAATTAATTATAATATTCAAAACAATGATGCTCAATTTCATTTTATTTATTATTAAATTGTACTAATGTAAGATTATGCCAAACTAGCTGATCTGGTGTTCATTGAGAATTTCACCTTTTTTAAACAAGATCAATTATTTGGTACAAAGTTTTTACGGTTAAACCACACTGACATTTTTGCAATCATTGTCCAAATATTCCCTAATAATGAATTAAAACCAGACATTTTAGACTTGGTCCACAAAAAAGAGAATGTATGCAATTAATTTGCACATTTATTTTGAAATTTTAACCCTTTTAAATTTTATTCAACCATATGGACACACAAAACACACACACACACAATATTTTTTTTTTATTTAATGAACACACACAAAATAAAATGTCTCTGTAACTCATTTACACATACCATATAAAATTAAAATCAGTAAAGAGTTAAATCTCTGGTGTTGAATTATCCACAACCAGTTCTCCAGTACAGTAGGTGGCGATAATGTTCTTAAGGAGTTATTCGCCATTAAACAAGAAGATGGTGGTACATCCGGGACATTTACGTACTTTACGTGCCTAAACGGCCGAAACATACTCTGAGGCTCTTAAACAAGTAGGAAAGAATTTGGAATCAGGAGAAAAAAGCAAAGAAATCAGTCAACAAAAGATGGAAATGACAAAGGAAAAAACAAAAGAGAATTTTGGGATTAAGAACAATGTTGCATTTGTTACTTTTATGGCTGAAGTAGTGAATTGTTCGGCGCAAACTGAAAGCCGGACAGAAAGAATCAGAATTATAATCAAAGCAGCAGAAAAGTATCTAGAGATTGAAGGTATTTCGGTGGATATGATTAATGAGAAGTTAAAGATGCAAACTACATATACTCAATCAGGATGTGGTGGTTCATAATGGTGCTTTTAATATTTCAGTGGAATGTGAGAAGCTTAATAGCTAATGGGCAAGAGTTTAAAAAATTCATTTCTGATTTGGAAAACAAACCTGATATAATATGTGTTCAAGAAACATGGCTCAAACCTCAGTTGAATTTTGTGTTACAAGGATATGTGGTAATTAGAAAAGATAGAAAACAAGGTAATGGTGGTGGGGTAGCTACATTTATAAAACAAGGTGTGGGATATAGGAATGTTGTAGAGAGTGTAGACAAGGAGGTGGTAGTGATAGAAGTCTGGGAAGGGAATCATAGTATTAAAGTAATTAATTTTTATAATCCATGTGAAAAGTTAAATAAGGAAGTATTGGAAAATATAAGAGGTAACACAAATCAGAAAGTAATATGGTGTGGTGATTTCAATGCGCATAATACACTATGGGGAAGTGTTAAAACAGATTTTAATGGGCTGATTGTGGAAGAAATGTTAGATTGGGGACGGCTAGTGTGTGTGAACAATGGATGTTTTACAAGAATAGATGTAATTCATGGGCGTAAATCAGCTTTAGATATTACTCTAGTGTCAGAAAATCTAGCTAGAAAGTGCGAATGGAATGTAAGTAAACAAAGTACAATGGGAAGTGATCATTATCCAATTATTATATGGTGTAAAATTGGTGTGGACATTACTCAAACCTTGGTGGAGAGAATTCCAAGATGGAAATTTAAAGAAGCCAACTGGGCACTTTTTGAAGAATTGTGTCATAAGGATATGTGTGAAACGGTAGGTGATACTGAAGACATTGAAGAGTTAAGTAAGAAAATAAGTGAAGTGTTAAGAAATACGGCTGAGGAAGTAATAGGAAAAAAGAAAACTATAAATAGTAAAAGTACCAGTACCGTGGTGGAATATAGACTGTAGTAAGGCAGTTAGGGAAAGAAATAAAGCGATGAAGAAAGCTAGAAAATCTGTGTTGTTTAGTGAGTACATTAAATATAAGAGAGCACAAGCAATAGTGAGGAGAGAAGTAGGAAAAGCAAAAAAATTACTGGAGAGAATATTGTAATAGAATTGGGGAGGAAATTGAAATTAATGGAAGTTTGGAATATGATTAGGAAGATGGGAGGGATTCAGAAAAATAATAATATTCCAGTTTTAGTAAATAATGGGAAAATAGCAATAAAAGACAGTGATAAAGCAGAGATGTTAGTGGAAACATTTGTTAAGGTGCACAGTAATGAAAATATTTCAGATAATATGAGGAAATATAGGGAACAGAAAGTTAGGGAGAATGCTCACATATTTGTGAAGAAGAACCCATCAGGAAGTATGTTGGACTCAGAATTTACTTTGTATGAGTTAAAAAGAGCGCTTGCGGGAGTCAAACATACTTCCCCAGGCAAGGATGACATATGTTATGAGATGATAAAGCACTTATCAGATTTATCATTAAGTATGGTTTTAAGACTTTTTAACAAAATATGGGAGACAGGGAATTTACCAGCAGATTGGAAGCATGGGGTCATTGTGCCAATAGCCAAACCAGGAAAAGACCATTCTCAGCCAATTAATTATAGACCTATTGCGCTGACATCAAATTTATGCAAAGTTATGGAACGGATGGTTATGAATAGGTTGACTTACGTGATTGAAAGTAGGAACATTTTTTCAGCATGCCAAAGTGGATTTAGAAAAGGGAGAAATACGATGGATTCAATATTGTGTTTGGAAAATGACATTCGAAAAGCTCAAGTTAATAAAGAAGTGCTTGTGGGAGTATTTTTTGACGTAGAAAAAGCCTATGATATGCTGTGGAAAGAGGGGCTTTTAATGAAATTGGAAAGCTTGAGAATCGATGGAAAAATGTATAACTGGATTTTGAGTTTCTTGTTTGGAAGAACAATTCAAGTAAGAGTAGGGACGGCTTTTTCTCAGATTCTCCCAATTGAGAATGGAACTCCCCAAGGAAGTGTGAGCAGTCCTATTCTCTTTAATTTAATGATTAATGACATCTTTCATAACGTTGAAAATGGAATAGGAAGATCATTGTATGCAGATGATGGAGCTCTTTGGAAAAGGGGACAAAATGTTTTATTTGTAGAAAAAAAAATGCAAAAAGCAGTAGATGAGGTGGAAAATTGGGCGAATAACTGGGGTTTTCGATTTTCTGTGGCAAAAACACAAGTAATATGTTTTTCGAAAAAGAAAAATAATCAAAGCGTGAATGTAAAAATGTATGGTTGTCAGCTGGAACACGTTAATGTGGTACGATTTTTGGGTGTGTGGATGGACTCTAAATTAAATTTTAGAATACATATTCAGAAATTATTAGAAAAATGCAAAAAAGGAATAAATGTATTAAGGTGCTTATCAGGAGCTGAGTGGGGGGCAAGATGTCAGTCATTGAAAAGAATTTATTGTGCTGTGATTAGGTCAAACATAGATTATGGTAGTTTAGTATATAGTTCTGCGAACAAAACTTTACTTAAAAAGATAGAGGTAATACAAAATCAAGCTTTGAGCATCTGCTGCGGTGCATTTAAATCTTCTCCGGTGGCTTCATTACAAGTTGAAATGGGAGAATTGCCTCTAGAACAGCGTAGGTTTCAATTACGATTAAGGTATTGGTCTGGTGTAAAGGGACATCTGGAAAACCATCCAGTCAGACTTCTTTTGAAAGATTGTTGGGAATATGAATATAAAGATATGGCAAGCTTTGGTTGGGTAGTAAGGAAGGAGGCAAACAGCTTGGAGTTGAAAGATCATGAAATTGCTCCTTCGGTTGCTATACCAGCAATTCCCCCTTGGTTGTTCCCTATGCCGATAATAGACTTACAAATTCACGAAATAATAAAAAAACCGGAGATGAACATGTCAACTGAATTAGTAGTTCAACAATATTTAATGCAGGAGTATTATTCTGTGTTACAGGTATTTACAGATGGGTCTAAGGAACCAGAGTCTGGAAGAACAGCAGCAGCAGTATATATTCCTACTTTTAAAATAAAAATGGCAAAAAGGTTATCAGATCACGTGTCAGTTTTTACTACTGAAATATTAGCTATCATAATAGCACTACAATGGATTGAAGAAGTTCAACCTGAAAGAACTGTGATATGTAGTGATTCAATGGCTGTGCTCACTAGTTTAATAAGTGGTAAATCTGAAGCAAGGCAAGATTTAATATTTGAAGTTTTACAAAGTTTGTTTAGAATAAGACAGATAAGGATAGAGGTAAATTTCCTCTGGGTACCTGCACATGTGGGTGTGGATGGAAATGAGGTAGTAGATTTGCTAGCCAAGGAAGCATTAAATCATCCACAAATAGAAATTAAGTTAGCTTTAAGTAAAGCTTAATTCAAGAGAGTGATATCATTTGAAGTAAGTAAGAAATGGCAAAAGTTATGGAATAGTGGGTCTAAAGGAAGACATCTTTTTCAGATTCAGGAGTATGTTGGAAATGAGAGGAAGAGATGGAAATAGGAAGAAAGAGGTCATTATTACGAGACTAAGAATTGGACATACAGCATTAAACCATAGTCTTTATAAAACAGGTAAACATGAATCGGGAAAGTGTGACAAATGTGGAGAATTAGAAACAGTGAAGCATATTCTTTTTGAGTGTCCTACATATGAAAGGGAGAGATTTCAATTAAAACAAGAATTAGGATGGTTGGAAGTTGATAATATTTCTTTAAAAGTATTATTAGGGAACGGGCCAAGGCAATTAAGAGTACATGAAGTACTATTTAAATACTTGAAAAACACAGGAACCATAGATAGAATCTAGGTTTTTTTTTTTTTTTGCATTTCTTTCTTCCAAATCTATGTACACTTCACACTCCAGATCAGTAGGTGGCGGTAATGCACCGTTTTGTGGGTTTGCCAAACCGCCATAAAACACCAGAAGAAGAAGAAGAAGAAGAAACGGCCGGACGGGGTGGAGGAGGAGAGTGGCGGTTGGCAGCATAGACATAATAAATACCTAGACGCCTCATTGGCCGCTCGACCGCACGTCAACGTCGCCGCCATATTGGAGCGGGCAACTCTTCATAACTCTCATCTCGGGACATGAGAAAAGATCCCGGACTCGTCGGCAGCTTGGGGATCTTCAGACCGTCCCACAGTAATAAAAACAGCTCTCGGGGTATTATCTTTCACAGGTAAGACTGAACAGTTGTTTCTGGATGTTTTTTGGTCATTTTTTTAGCGTTATGTTGACAGCTTAATTAGCCACAAGTATCAGACTATTAATAGCTAACGTTAGCGATATCGCTAGTAAGCTGTGAAAGCTGAGACTTTATAAGAAATCAAATTTTAAATGAATTCTTATGAAGTTTTAACTTATATTGTAGTTTATATCATAAAGTAAATTGTGTTATGAGCACAATATGTACAGTGAGCACTTTGACAAGACAATGTCAGACTGTCAGGATTAGAGATGGAGCTAAAGCATCTCTCTTTAATTTCACTAACGTTACTTATTTACAAAGAGTAAGTTTATCATCACTTGATTATAAGGATTTCATAGCTTATCATAAAACTGTGGACTGATTATATATTTTTTTCCTTTTTAGCCAATTGCAAACAGGACAACACAAGCCTCAAAGAAATCTGAAGAAAGCCTGTTCTCTGCATTTCCAAGAGACTAAACCTCCACAGACTAATGTTGTATTTGTACGAGTTTAAACCCAGAATAGCCCTGAATGAATGACCAGAATGACCCTGATCATATTCAAACCACTCTCTGTCTCTCAATCTCTGCCAGGAACAGACCTCCAGGAGCAATTTTTAACCTTTGTAAGGGTCATTTTTTTATAACAATATCATTTAATATAATTACCTTATTAAATGTTTCTGTCTTTTTTGTCAAATATTTACAAATAACCAGTTTCTTCAGTCAATCACAAGACTGCATTTTCTTGCTATTATTCATCTGTTGTTATTTATTTATTATGGTATTACACATATAATTTGTGCTATTATAAATCTATTATATCACTTACATTATTGTACTGTTGTACTCGCTTTTTATATTATTCACTTTACTACAACTTGTATTACATATACTTTTTAATATTACATATCAGTTTTACTATATTTTTACTGTGCACTGTATCAGTGCATAATAATTTACCACTGTAACTATAAGTTTTACTGGATCCATAAAGGATTATCAGTTACATGTGTTATTGTTTGTGGTGTTTATCTGTATAGAGTGCTATGAAAATAAAAAGCAGACTACCAGTGTGTCACTTTTTGATTTGTATTCGCTGGTTTTATTCAATTTTCTCAATGATGGTAAATGATTAGTGCTTAAAGATGTATTATTTCGATTTTTTTCCTGTATTTCAAAGCGAATGAGCTGTGTTCTGACCTGAAGCACGAGAAAAGCTAAAATGTTGGGGTTGAAGACAGAGAAAGCAATGAAAGAACTTAATTTCATTTAATGTACATTAAAATTACATTACATGTATATGTCACAGTTATACTACATTAATATTAGAATTGTTAACAGAAAAAAATCAACACGAGTGTGAGTGTGAGCTTTCACAATTTCTTACGAAAATTAATAATTTTCCAAGCCTAAATAAATAACTGGAGGCAGAGTTATTTTTAAGTCCATGTAGACCACAAACCACTGAAATCGGTTGATAAATGTAAACGTTATCGTGTTTTTATCCAGAAAAACCGCAGCTCCCCCGTTTAGCTCCATTTGTTTTTAAGGCAGTCTTGCCCACACAAACATGGCGGACGCGTTGACGTATCACAGCAACGGCTCAAAGCGGCCAATGAGGCGTCTAGGTATTTTATATGTCTATGGTTGGCAGCACTGGGGTGTGACTGAGGCGGAGATGGAAGGAAGTTGCGTAGAATCAGGAAGTGATCCGGAAACGGATGGTATGGATGGCGGGGAATTAGAAAGTTCGGCAAGTAATTGGAAATTAGTGGAAAATCGCAAAAGAAAGAAAACGTGGTATCAAACGTCTGGTTCAGAAAGTGAAAGAGATCGACAGCAGATTAGAAGACCGAAAGTAGAATTCAAGGTAATGCTAAAATTTTTGGCAGAATCCACAAAAATGTTAAACCCAATTAAAATAACTAAGGCATTGAAAGAAGCGATTGGAAAAATTGAAAGTGCAAAAATGACAAGAGATGGAAGACTACTGCTGATTTGTAAAGATAAAAATCAACAAAAAGCAGCCGTGGGACTAAAAACATTACTAGGGATAAAAGTGTCTTGTACTGTGTTGGAAGATAAGAAATGGGTAAAAGGAGTGATTTCAGGGGTTTCGACAGATATATCAACTGAATCAATTAAGGAAAACTTGTCAGGGGCAGGGGTGATTGATGTGAGGAGACTGAAATATGTAAAAGATAAACAAAAGGCGGATAGCTTGTCAGTTATGATTCAGTTTGATGAGGAAAAGTTACCTGATAAAGTGTATATTGGGTATGTAAGTTACAGAGTTCGGCCATATGTACCACCGCCTGTTAGATGCTTCAAGTGTCAGAGATTTGGACATATTGCTGAAAGTTGCAAGGGAAAACAGCGCTGTGCAAGGTGTGGAGGTGAGCATGAATACGGGAAATGTGGACATGGAGTTCTCCCAAAATGCTGTAACTGTGGAGGTAATCATAGTGCAGGTTATGGGGGTTGTAAGGTAAGGAAAGATGCTGAGAAAGTTCAATGCTTGAGAGTATTTGAAGGAGTATCATATGCTGAAGCATTAAAGCGAGTCCAGAAAAGCTCAAAGATGTGTACTGAAAAGATAGTCCCGGTGGAAGATCCCTCGGTAGGGGTTGTACAACATGTAAACAGTAGTAAAATAAACGAAAATACTTTGTTGGTTGATAAGATGTCTTTTATTGCATTTATAGCAGAAGTGGTCAACTGCTCAGCGCAAACAGAAAGCCGTACGGAAAAAATCAGAATAATTCTAAGAGCAGCTGGAAAATATTTAAATATAGAAGAAGTAACGGTGGATCAAATAAATGAGAAATTAAAGGTAAAGGTAACAAATTCTCAGACAACATGTGGTGGATCTTAATGGTGTTAGTAATTCTTCAATGGAATGCTAGAAGTTTGATTTCAAATGGTCAAGAATTTAAGAAATACATAGCAGATATTAGTGATAAACCTCATGTAATTTATATTCAAGAGTCATGGCTTAAGCCACATTTAAACTTTGTGTTAAAAGGATACTCAGTAGTTAGAAGGGATAGGGAAATTGGTACGGGCGGTGGAGTGATAACATTTATTAAATCTGAGGTAGCATATAAGAAAGTTGATGTGGAGGAAGATTGTGAAGCGATAGCAGTAGACATTTGGGCAGGAACACAAAAAATTAGAATAATAAATTTATATAATCCTTGTAAAAGACTAAATGATGAAACTTTGACTAAAATAGGGGGACAGCATAAGTCTAATCAGGTGTGGTGTGGAGATTTTAATGCACATAATACGTTATGGGGTAGCATACAAACAGATTATAACGGAAGAGAAGTGGAGGAATTTTTGGAAACAAATAATTTGGTATGTGTAAATGATGGAAGTGCTACTAGGTTGGATGTATCTAAAATGAAATATTCAGTTTTAGATCTAACAATTATGTCAGAAAATCTAGCTAAAATAAGTATGTGGAAGATAAGTAATCAAAACATGATGGGTAGTGATCATTTTCCTATTAATTGTAAAATTGGATTAGAAGTCTCTAAAACAGAAATTGGAATGATCCCTAGATGGAAATTTAAGTCTGCGGATTGGGACATATTTCAAGAAGAATGTGAACAGTTTTTACTTAATTTAAGTTGTACAATAGAAGATGTAGAGCAATATAACAATAAAATCTGTGAAAGTCTTTGTAAAGTTGCAGGGAAAGTGATAGGAAAAAGTGTAGGGAGAATAGAGAAGGAAAATGTACCTTGGTGGACAGTTGAGTGTAGTCAGGCAATTAAAATAAGGAATAGGTTTTTAAAGAAAGTAAGGAAATCATATTCATTTGATGTTTTTATATTGTATAAAAGAGCACAGGCTGTAGTAAGGAAAGTAATACGTGCAGCTAAAAGAAGTTACTGGAAAGAATACTGTTACAAAATAGGTAAAAATATAGATATTAGCGAGATATGGGGAATGATAAGGAAAATGGGGGGAATACAAAAATCTAATAGAATTCCTGTTTTAATAAGTGGAAATAATCAGATTATTAGTAATAAAGAAAAAGCTGAGGTGTTGGCAGAAGCATTTGTAAAGGTGCATAGCAATAGCAATATATCAGATGATATGAGGGAGTTAAGAGAGAAAAGGGTAAGAGATAATCAAGAAATTTTAGCTCAAAAAGGATTATCAGAAGGCACTATGGATGCTGCTTTCACATTATATGAACTCAAGCAGGCCTTGGAAGGAGTTAAACATACGTCACCAGGGAAAGATGAAGTATGTTATGAAATGATTAAACATCTTTCAGATATAAGATTAAAAGTTATTTTAAGATTTTATAATGAAATTTGGAGGCAAGGGAGACTTCCTAGCTCATGGAAATTAGGTATAGTGGTGCCAATAGCTAAACCTGGGAAAGATCATACTGTACCAACAAATTATAGACCAATAGCTTTAACATCTAACCTGTGTAAAATAATGGAAAGAATGGTTATGTCTCGTCTATTATATGTTTTAGGAACTAGAAATTTATTACATGCTTATCAGAGTGGGTTCAGAAAAGGACGCAGTACCATAGATGCAGTAATTTGCTTAGAAAATGAAATTAGGAAAGCTCAAGTGAAAAAAGAAATGGTCCTAGGAGTATTCTTTGATATCGAGAAAGCTTATGACATGGTATGGAAGGAAGGACTGTTAATAAAATTAAATCAAATGGGCATTAATGGGAAGTTGTTTAATTGGATTATGGATTTCCTAAAAGAACGGAAAATACAGGTAAGAGTAGGTAAAGATTACTCTGATACCTACATAATAGACAACGGAACTCCTCAAGGTAGCGTTTGTAGTCCAGTACTTTTTAATATTATGATAAATGGCATATTTGAGGAAATAGGATCAGAAATAGGAAGGTCATTATATGCTGATGATGGAGCCTTATGGATAAGAGGAAGAAATCTAAGATATTTAGAGAAAAAAATGCAGAAAGCAATAGGTATTGCTGAAAGCTGGACTAACCAGTGGGGCTTTCGTCTTTCAGTAGCAAAGACTCAGGTAATTTGTTTCTCAAAAAAGAAGAAAACTCCTGAAGTAAAATTAAAGTTGTATGAGCAAACTTTGGAGCAAGTATCTACTATTAGATATCTGGGAGTATGGATGGACTCAAAGTTAACATTTGGAACACATATTCAAAAGGTAATAAATAAATGTAAGAAAGGAGTTAATGTAATGAGATGTTTGGCAGGACTGGATTGGGGTGCCACAAGACATTCACTAAAGAGAATATATTGCGCACTAATTAGATCATCGATTGATTACGGTAGGATAATTTATGGATCAGCGTCAAACGCTTTGCTAATAAAAATTGACACAATTCAAAGTCAAGCCCTTAGGATTTGCTGTGGAGCTGTTAGATCTTCTCCTGTATCATCACTGCAGGTAGAGATGGGAGAAATGCCTTTAGATTTAAGTGAGCTCCAGCTAAGACTGGTATACTGGGCAAATATTATAGGTCATTTTTCAAATCATCCAGTTAAAAATGTTTTGGGAAGTTGCTGGGAATATGAACGATCACAGGTGAAAAGTTTTGGATGGATAGTAGAACAACAAACTCAGCAAATAGGTGTTAATAATATAAATATTAGTCCTACAGTAGCATTGCCAGTATCTCCACCTTGGTTTTTTTCAGTGCCTTCTGTGGATCTCCAGATATTTAAAACTATAAAAGATAAACAAAATCAAGCTCCTAAAGCAATAGTAGTGCAACAGCATCTTGAGAGTGAATATTTCCATTATTTACAAATATTTACAGATGGTTCCAAAGACCCAGTAACTGGACGAACAGCTGCAGCTATGTATATCCCTCTTTATAAGTATAGAGATGGAAAAAGAACTACTAATGATATATCTGTATATACTGCAGAGATGGTGGCTATTTTGATAGCATTACAGTGGGTTGAAGAAGTTAAACCGTCTGCTGTAGTAATTTGGTCAGATTCATTATCAGTTCTTAATAGTTTAATAAGTGGGAAATCAGATTCCAGACAAGATATATTAATAGAAATTTTACAAAATCTGTATAGAATTTGCCAATTAAAACTTTCAGCAGTTTTTTTATGGGTGCCGGCTCATGTTGGTGTGGAGGGTAACGAGGATGTGGACAAGATAGCCAAACAGGCCCTTAAACATAATGTTATTGATTTAGATATACCTTTGGGTAAATCTGAAATGAAAGGTTTAATTAAAACAGCTATTAAAAATATGTGGCAGGAGAGGTGGGATAAAGGAAATAAAGGTCGTCATCTGTACAATATACAAAAACAAGTTGGTTTAGTTAGAAATAGTTATGGAAATAGAAAGGAAGATATAGTAATTTCTCGTCTGAGAATTGGTCACTCTACCCTCAACAAATCACTTCTAATGATAGGGAAACATGATTCTGGTCAGTGCAATAAATGTGGACTTCCAGAAACTGTAGAGCATGTAATAATCGATTGCTTGGCATATGAAAGTGAAAGAATTCAATTGGAAAACGATTTAATTTCTCTTGGCATAGAATCTTTAACTTTGCAGAATATACTTAATAGTTCTTACAAAGGATATAAAGCTCTTATCTCTTTTTTGAAAGCAACAAAGTTATATAAAAAAATATAGAATATATAATTTTTTTTTTTTTAACTTCTGATATCAATGCCTCACACTCCATCCCAGTAGGTGGCGGAATATACACCAAAGCTGGTTTGCCAACCGCCATTAAACGTCAAAGAAGAAGAAGAAGAAGAAGAAGAAGAAGAAACGGCCGAAACTTTTCTCACAGTCGCCATTTTCTTTGACCCGCGAATCGCGACGAGGACAGAAAATACAGAGAAGTGTTTTATGTTATTCACACAGTATTAATTTTATAACATCACATTGTTTTAGAATGATATTTCTGTGCTGTGTGTGCGGCTCGCGGTGCGGAGCTGATGAGGAGGTTGCTTTTTAACAGGAAAACACTGAAAGTAAGTGTTTTATCTCATTTACAATATGTATTTTATAACATATTGATTTATTGTGATATTTATATGCTGTGCGCGTTTAAACGGCTGAAACTTTTCTCTCAGACAGAGGTTTTAACAGAGTACACTGAAAATAAGTGTTTAGTCTCATTTACATATGTGTTTTATGACGTTATATTATTTTATAACGATATTTTTGTGCTGTGCAGTCCTACACTTTTCTCAAAGACATAATTTTCTTTGACTCGTGATACTGAGAAGACTGAGAAGATGTTACATTTTGGAAAACACCAAAAGTAAGTGATTTACCTCATTCACAATATGTATTTATAACATCATATTGTGTTACAAAGACATTTATGTGATGTGCGCTCCTAAACTTTTATCCTCTCTGTTTCTCCGCATCAATATAGCGCCATTTTGGAGAATACAGCTGGACGCAAACTACGTACACTATTCTGTGTCAGCCGCGATACGTTTTCTACGTGCATTTACACTTTGATTTGATCCAAAATAGCGCATCCTTGTGGTGCGGTAGACACAGAATAGTGTACATAGTTTGCATCCAGCTGTATTCTCCAAAATTGTGCTACGCTGACAGAGAGACAGAGAGGAGAAGAATTATTGAATAAAGTTGTTATTTTTATTTTCTTTGCGTACAAAAAGTATTCTCGTCGCTTCATAAAATTCAGACTGAACCACTGATGGCAGATGGACTATTTTGACGATGTACCATTTGAAAAAGTACTATATAGCACCTATTCTATAGCACCAAAAGTGGTTCCCCTATGATTACGAGCCAAAGAACCACTTTTGGTGCTATATAGTGAACCTTATTTGGCCCATTTTACCTGATAGCCCATTTTAGCTGACTTCACCCTACATTGTTACAAGATGTATGTTTGTATTACAGAAAATATTTGATGTTCTTTGTAGAATTTGTTCCTATTGGTTTAGATAATTAATAACTAGGAATTGTAAAATAGAAGGTATTATTTCTAAGAATTTCAGAGTTCATTTTGTTCTGTTGTTGCTGTGTAAAAATACTGAAATATGTACTGTTCTTTGTTAACTCTGGTCAAACTTTCAGACAGTGAAATTAAACTAGTTTTGTCAGAAGAGACTAAAGGTTTGGTCTATTAAATGAAATTAAGCACAAATTTTAAGTCACTTGTCTTGTACTTATGAATTTAAATTAAATCCTAAAATAAAAAGAATGTTTAATATAAAACTGAATATGGCCATATTTCACTATTATGCCAAATGTTAGGGCTTGTATTATTTCTAGTAAAAATAGTTAAATTATTAGATTTTTATTCAACTATACATGTCATACCAGAAAGAGGAAATGTACAAGCAATAAGTTTCTATTTCTGAATTTCAAAATACACAATGATGATCATTATTAAATCTAAGTCTGAGAAGCTTGACAGCTCAGGATATAACTGTCACATGTCTGTTTTCTGTCTTCCTTTGACCTAGTTTTTCTTAGTTGCCCTGATCAGTTAATTAGCTCCAACACCTGTTTCTGTTTCAGCCCTGATTGCGTTCAGTATTATAGTCTGTGTTCATCATTCTTCCTTTGTCTGCTATCGTTTCATTTATGTTTGGTTGTGCCCGTTTCCTCCAGTGAATTATTAAAAGAACTCTTTTGGATTGTACTTCTTCGTCGTGCGCTTTGTTTTGCACACCAGCACGTGACAATATCAGCCGATCACTGAAAATCTTTGATTTTCCTTGGTTCTCAGTGGTGTATAAACATACAATCTATTTTCTTAATGTCCTTTAGATTAAAAACCTTCACACTCCATTCCTACTATGTTGTTTTGTAAATGTATAATTTGCCAGGTAATTGTGTATCATTTTGCTTCTGAATTTATCATCTTATCAAAATCTCATTCATTGTTAATGATGGTAAATGCGAAATTATTCATGAGACACTGAATTCTTGACCATCAGAATAACAGACTTTGGAAAACATTTAAGAACTTTGTCAGATTGTTTATAATCACACTGAAAGTTATAACCTCTTCATAAAATACAGCCATTAGTAAATAACTGGATTTAGGTGAAAATTTTAATAATCATCATAAAATATGTAAACAATATAATTATTTTACAGTGAAATCTTTACAGTGATTTCCTGGTTTATACATTTACAATATCAATCTCTTCAGTTGTCAGACTCTTGATTTCTCAAACTAAAACTTGTAAAAGAAAACTTTATATTCAAGGTTAACAAAGGTTATATTGATGAATCTTATTCTCCCATTATAATCAAAGATATCTGTATTACACAATAAATATCTTATTTACACCATGTTTATATTGATGAATCTTATTCTCCCATTATAATCAAAGATATCTGTATTACACAATAAATATCTTATTTACACCATGTTTATATTGATTAAAATGGGAGGTTTTACTTTGATCACTCAGCATCACATGTTTGCAGTGTGTATTATTGAGTGTTACAGCATCTACATTGTAGTCAATATCTATTGAATCCACAACAATTCCAAACTGCTAATTTTCTGCACTCAGTTTCATGAGCCATTGCCTAAAACCAGAGAATGAAAGACATCACACATGACAGTGTGATGCTGTGTGTGTCTGTGTCTTCAGTCTCTGTTGATTGTGTGACTGTGACGTCTCTGTAGCGGCTCCTTATTCACCATCAGCTGATCCTGAGGAAACTGGACTGACGTCTCAATACTGAGAGTCCTACAATAAAACACACAGACAGTCACATTACTGCTGTCACATCACATCAGCAGATCCAGCTCAGAAACAACACAGTATATTCATATTACAGCCAGAGATATGAATGAACACCTGATCATAGATTAATAACAGTAAATAATCAACACACTGGAAGAGATGAAAATATTCAAATATTCATAGATCAGTCACTTCACAGAATTAAACTCTTATTAAACATGGCTTGAAATACAAAGATTAAAGTGGAGCTGAATTATTATCTTATATTCTCCAAGTACACACATATGAGGCCTGTTACTGAACTTTAAAGATTCAAGTAAAAATACACTCACAATAGTTTAATGTCTCCAGTTTATAATGTGGATCATTCTTCAGATCAGAGAGTAACTTCACTCCTGATTTTCCTAGTTTATTCCCAGACAGATTCAGTTCTCTCAGGTGTGAGGGGTTTGATCTCAGAGCTGAAGCCAGAGCAGCACAACCTTCATCTGTGACACCACAATCACTCAACCTGTAGAGAACAATAACACACTCTTCACTCTCTCAGATCAGATAGGATATCAGCACTGATGCACTAAAAACACTCTTATGACTGAAATATTGATTAATGGTTCGTAACGTAAGGGTGGGAGTGTTTTATTCTAGGATGTGATTTATTTTTGTTTTTGACTTTGTGAAGTTGTTGTCAAGGCTGATATTTTCTTGTTTTCTTTGTGAATACTGTATATAGTATAATTGGGAGTTTTAGGGAGTGTGTGTGTGTGTGTGTGTGTGTGTGTGTTTTTGTGACATATGAGGACACAAATATGTATAATGACATGGGTATGACAGGTATTACAAGGAGAAGGTGATTTATGAGGACATTTCCCCATGTCCCCATATTTCAAAAGGCTTATAAATCATACAGAGTGAGTTTTTTTGAGAAAGTAAAAATGCAGAAAGTTTCCTGTAAGGTGTAGGTTTAGGTGTAGGGTTGGTGTAGGTTTAGGTGTAGGGTTGGTGTAGGTTTAGGTGTAGGGTTGGTGTAGGGTGATAGAAAATACGGTCTGTACAGTATAAAAAAACATTATGCCTATGGAATGTCCCCACAATTTACAAAAACAAACGTGTGTGTGTGTGTGTGTACCTACTTAACCATATTTTGGAGAGATTTTTTTCAACCTAGAAGGGAGATAAACCTGACAAAACCTGATATCAAAATTTTTTTAGTAAAAAAAATCATTAAATAAATAAATAAATAAATAAATAAAAATTAATAATATAAGAAGAACAAGAAGAAAATTAAAAATGCAGTGTGTTTTCTTTGAGGGTTTAGGGTTGGTTATAGTATTGATAACTTGCTGTATATAAGAATAGACATCTATAGAATGTCTCAATTTAAATAGAGGTCACTACAGAAAGATGAATGTGATGAACTGTAAGAATGAATCCAGCATCTTCATTTCTCAGTTCTGATTGTGTTGAGCTCGAGTCTGTTTAAAGTCAAGAGATTGAAGTGTTGATTGTGTGTGAAAGTGTGTATTTCAGTGTGACTCTCAGTCCTGCATTATCATGTTACTGAAGAGCAGATCATGTGTTCAATCATTTACAGCTCAATCAGCTGAACTCACAGCAGCAGAAAGAGAC
Organism: Spinibarbus caldwelli; assembly: GCA_039654775.1. Taxonomy (NCBI): domain Eukaryota; kingdom Metazoa; phylum Chordata; class Actinopteri; order Cypriniformes; family Cyprinidae; genus Spinibarbus; species Spinibarbus caldwelli. Next base: position 31,951,696 of record CM077246.1, on the reverse strand, counting down.
TCAACACTTCAAACATACTTTACATTGTGTTTCATGTGTGTGTCAAATATGATCTTACCTCAGTGTCTCCAGTTTACAGTGAGGATCCTCCAGTACAGCAGACAGCAGCTTCACTGAATCTCCAAGTTTATTCCCAGACAGATCCAGATCTCTCAGATGTGAGGGGTTTGATCTCAGAGCTGAAGCCAGAGCAGCACAACCTTCATCTGTGACACCACAATAACTCAACCTGTAGAGAACAATAACACAATGCGAACTGTAGTTGAAGTGTGTGTAGTTTGTTGTTGTCTCTGGTCTCAGAGCAGGAGAGGAGATATAATGACAAGCATTGCCACAAACTGCTGCTGACAGAATGAGATTTCTGCATGTTGATGCTCAATGCTGCTGTTTGAAACCGTCATGTGCTTCAGGACTGAACAGACACACAGAGCTGAATGTGAGATATTGTTTCAGTGATATAAGAACGGATCTGTCTGGAGAAACAGTCACTTGCTCTTTTAATAAACACCTACAGGAGGACATCTGCTTCACAGGAGCCACGTGTTCCCCATTACATCTCATTTATTAACTCCTGTGATCAAACACATCATTTGGACTCGTCTGGCAGCTTATACACTGAATAGAAATGTGATGAAATAAATAGAGATAGTGTTTTATGTTTGTATTTAATCTTGATCAGTTTTTCTGTCTTAAAGCTTTTCTCAGGATATCAGAAGAAAAATAAACTGCTGATGGAGGAGAAAGATTGAAACTCTGCTGCTCCTGCAAACCAGTGTTGATTCTATACAGTATGTAGCTTCATTTTATTATATTTAAGAGCGTAAATGAATAAAAAACTTTCACGTTTTAAACATTCTGAGGGTCTGATAATGTTGAAAGCTAAAGTGATTACTGATCATTTTAAAAGCTAAAGTGATTATAACCTTTATTCACTCATTGATCACTGTAGTAGTGAGTTAAAACTAAACACATTCAGACTCTGTTGAACTCTAAAGCTCTGTGATATTCATCCTCTGCAGTAAATCACAGAGTCTTTGACTCACTATTTTATACATTAATGTTCATCTGAAACTAGCAGAAGCAACTGAAGCCACAGTAAATGTTTGGTGGGTCAAACACAGGAGCAGCAGGTCATGAGATGTGATGTGATGAACGAAATGAACTTCATCTTCAGACATCAGTCATTTTGACCTGAGATTTAATGTGTTTACTGAACATTTATTTTACAAGCTGATTTTAGTCTTAAATTTATATTAAAGGACAAAGACGTGACTATCAGACGGATGATCTTACCACAGTGTCTCCAGTTTACAGTGAGGATCCTTCAGTACAGCAGACAGCAGCTTCACTGAATCTCCAAGTTTATTCCCAGACAGATACAGATCTCTCAGGTGTGAGGGGTTTGATCTCAGAGCTGAAGCCAGAGCAGCACAACCTTCATCTGTGACACCACAATACCTCAACCTGTAGAGAACAATAACACACTCTTCACTCTCTCAGATCAGATAGGATATCAGCACTGATGCACTAAAAACACTCTTATGACTGAAATATTGATTAATGGTTCGTAACGTAAGGGTGGGAGTGTTTTATTCTAGGATGTGATTTATTTTTGTTTTTGACTTTGTGAAGTTGTTGTCAAGGCTGATATTTTCTTGTTTTTTTTGTGAATACTGTATATAGTATACTTGGGAGTTTTAGGGAGTGTGTGTGTGTGTGTGTGTGTGTGTGTGTGTGTGTGTTTTTGTGACATATGAGGACACAAATGTGTATAATGACATGGGTATGACAGGTATTATAAGGAGAAGGTGATTTATGAGGACATTTCCCCATGTTCCCATATTTCAAAAGGCTTATAAATCATACAGAGTGAGTTTTTTTGAGAAAGTAAAAATGCAGAAAGTTTCCTGTAAGGTTTAGGTGTAGGGTTGGTGTAGGGCGATAGAAAATACGGTCTGTACAGTATAAAAAAACATTATGCCTATGGAATGTCCCCACAATTTACAAAAACAAACGTGTGTGTGTGTGTGTGTATGTGTGTGTGTGTGTGTGTGTGTGTGTACCTACTTAACCATATTTTGGAGAGATTTTTTTCAACCTAGAAGGGAGATAAACCTGACAAAACCTGATATCAAAATAAGGAAACTGAAGGTTTTTTTTTAGTAAAAATAAATAAATAAATAAATAAAATAATAATATAAGAAGAACAAGAAGAAAATTAAAAATGCAGTGTGTTTTCTTTGAGGGTTTAGGGTTGGTTATAGTATTGATAACTTGCTGTATATAAGCATAGACATCTATAGAATGTCTCAATTTAAATAGAGGTCACTACAGAAAGATGAATGTGATGAACTGTAAGAATGAATCCAGCATCTTCATTTCTCAGTTCTGATTGTGTTGAGCTCGAGTCTGTTTAAAGTCAAGAGATTGAAGTGTTGATTGTGTGTGAAAGTGTGTATTTCAGTGTGACTCTCAGTCCTGCATTATCATGTTACTGAAGAGCAGATCATGTGTTCAATCATTTACAGCTCAATCAGCTGAACTCACAGCAGCAGAAAGAGACTCAACACTTCAAACATACTTTACATTGTGTTTCATGTGTGTGTCAAATATGATCTTACCTCAGTGTCTCCAGTTTACAGTGAGGATCCTCCAGTACAGCAGACAGCAGCTTCACTGAATCTCCAAGTTTATTCCCAGACAGACTCAGGTATCTCAGGTGTGAGGGGTTTGATCTCAGAGCTGAAGCCAGAGCAGCACAACCTTCATCTGTGACACCACAATCCCTCAACCTGTAGAGAACAATAACACACTGTGAACTGTAGTTGAAGTGTGTGTAGTTTGTTGTTGTCTCTGGTCTCAGAGCAGGAGAGGAGATATAATGACAAGCATTGCCACAAACTGCTGCTGACAGAATGAGATTTCTGCATGTTGATGCTCAATGCTGCTGTTTGAAACCGTCATGTGCTTCAGGACTGAACAGACACACAGAGCTGAATGTGAGATATTGTTTCAGTGATATAAGAACGGATCTGTCTGGAGAAACAGTCACTTGCTCCTCTAATAAACACCTACAGGAGGACATCTGCTTCACAGGAGCCACGTGTTCCCCATTACATCTCATTTATTAACTCCTGTGATCAAATACATCATTTGGTCTCGTCTGGCAGCTTATACACTGAATAGAAATGTGATGAAATAAATAGAGATAGTGTTTTCTGTTTGTATTTAATCTTGATCAGTTTTTCTGTCTTAAATAAAGCTTTTCTCAGGATATCAGAAGAAAAATAAACTGCTGATGGAGGAGAAAGATTGAAACTCTGCTGCTCCTGCAAACCAGTGTTGATTCTATACAGTATGTAGCTTCATTTTATTATATTTAAGAGCATAAATGAATAAAAAACTTTCACGTTTTAAACATTCTGAGGGTCTGATAATGTTGAAAGCTAAAGTGATTACTGATCATTTTAAAAGCTAAAGTGATTATAACCTTTATTCACTCATTGATCACTGTAGTAGTGAGTTAAAACTAAACACATTCAGACTCTGTTGAACTCTAAACCTCTGTGATATTCATCCTCTGCAGTAAATCACAGAGTCTTTGACTCACTATTTTATACATTAATGTTCATCTGAAGCTAGCAGAAGCAACTGAAGCTCCAGTAAATGTTTGGTGGGTCAAACACAGGAGCAGCAGGTCATGAGATGTGATGTGATGAACGAAATGAACTTCATCTTCAGACATCAGTCATTTTGACCTGAGATTTAATGTGTTTACTGAACATTTATTTTACAAGCTGATTTTAGTCTTAAATTTATATTAAAGGACAAAGACATGTGACTATCAGACGGATGATCTTACCACAGTTTCTCCAGTTTACAGTGAGGATCCTTCAGTCCAGCAGACAGCAGCGTGACTCCAGAATCTCCTAGTAGTTTATTCCCAGACAGATACAGATCTCTCAGGTGTGAGGGGTTTGATCTCAGAGCTGAAGCCAGAGCAGCACAACCTTCATCTGTGACGCCACAATAACTCAACCTGTAGAGAACAATAACACACTCTTCACTCTCTCAGATCAGATCAGATCAGATCAACAGGTTAAAACAGAAACTAACTTTGATTCAGAAGTCACAATTCTATAAAGACTATTAAATATTTCTCACAGGACATAAAAATAATAATAATAATAGGATATTCAAAGAGCTTTTAACACATTTGTTTCAAAAATCCCAATTTACAGTGGATCTTTAATAATAAGAGGAAAGATGATCTTCATTTATGTGTCTATCAGCAGATATAAGCAGTTCTTTAACTCATTCACTGCTGAGTTTAAGATATTCTAGCTGACCCCCAGCGTGAGGGGTTTTAGTGACCGTTATTTAGAACGTTTCCCTTTGTTTCCATGGCGACGCATCATGCTTGTCACGTGACACACCCAGTGTTTCGACTTTGCTGCTAGAATGATCAGTGTATGACATCAAAGTACCGCGAGAGCGATAAGAGAGCCCCCTATTTCCTATTGAACAGGTCTATACCTTGTTCTTTTATTAAACAAACTAAATAGCCTTATGCTATTTATCTTATTTGCACGATGGCATGTCATTTCTGTCTCTACATGGTTGCGTGTTTATTCTCCTCTGCTCTCTGTATCTCGCGCACACAGGTGAGCACACTCCACTAGTATTTGTAAATATTAAGCCGCAAAAAGACTATTTAAATATGAATTCTGCGTGTCTCTGTGTTAATGAATGGCGCAGACGCACGGTTTTGTTTACTACTTACTGAAGCGTGCGTGATGCTTCCGGCAGAGATGTTCATGAGTCTTTAACCTGGAGTCTGAGTCAAATCTGAAGTCTTTAACCTATAAGTCTTTATAGTGATAAACATATAGTTGTACACTATACTGTATATGCAGAGCTGGCTAGTAACTGATTACATGTAACCTGGATTGTGTAATTAGATTCCAAAAATTAAGTACATGTAATTAGATTATATTAAATTTTAAAATACTCAGAATCAGACCACAGTTACTTTTTTATGGATTACATGATTACATACAGTATTATTCACACAATAGCAATACATTGTTCATAATTTATTGATTCTCCCTAATTCCTCTTTTCATCTTTTAAATGTTCCTTTGTAAAATAGCCTAGCGCTTATACACATTCAGAAAGTCTTCCAGTTTTGTAGACATTCACACAAAGAGCAGTCACTAGTCAGCTGGCTGTAATTACACAGAAAATTGAGAGAACATACAGCACTTGACCACAGGATTTACAAAAACCTTTTTTAGTTTTCAGAAGCGTTTTCTCAACATTTCAACATTGCATGAATTACTGATGAACACGATATTTATTATTTGAATTTTTATTTATTATTTGAATTATCGCTCAGGTTATTTATGTCTTTGGAAGGCTTTTGTATTTCAAACACATTAAAATGCACAAATTCACGTTATTTCTTATGTACATGTAATGCAGTCATTCCCAAATTTTTTTGTCATCTGAACCTCTTTCTTCTATATATTTGCTTGAAGTACCCCTGAGATTTTAAAATAATTATTTTAACAAATAAGTAGCACATTTGCATGTTCACGGTTCTCTGATGGTTAACGGTCACATGACATACAGGTAAACAAATTAAGTATTTTTTTATTTTTAGTAAGTGTTTTGTTTTAATTGATGCTATTTTAAAATGATTTATTTTCATTTTACTTTCTTTTTTATTAATTAATTATTTGCTTTTTATTAGAAACCCCCTGCAGTTGCTTTACAAACCCTAGTTTAGGAAACCTTGACGTAATGTAATGTTTATTGTAGGGCTGCACGATATATCGTTTCAGCATCGATATCGCGATGTGCGCATCCGCGATAGTCACATCGCAGGATGTGCGATGTTTAGTAGGCCTGATCGTTATATTTATACTGATCGTTTTCTTTGCTCACACACAGACACCGTGTCTACTCCGGACGCGACAGCTGCACAGAGATACCCATTTTTAAATAAATTTAGTAGCAGAGCTACTGCAAGCGATTTTCAGTTCTGGAAATCCATTTATCCTTTGTTGAAACTTCCGCGTCGTCGAGGAGAGCACATCACGGATGTTTAGCAACGGCAGGCGCCAGGAAAGCGCAAGCTCCCGAGCGCTTTGGAAAGGAGGAGGAAGTGGCGCGGCGGGAGTTTTCCACGCGTTTGCAGATGTGAACGGCCCCAAAGTCTTTCTACACTGGATGCGACAAAGCGACCGTTGCCAGTCGTGTCAACTTTGTGTCAGTACGTCATAAATAGAGCGAGGCATATCAGTTTACTGGCGGGGATTCGTCGTGTCGCGCCGCATCCAGTGTAGTACGACACATATGCGCGAAACCGTGTCAAAATGCATGTCTCCAAGTATCCTTGTAAAAAAAAAAAAAACAGTTGCTTATGTCTTAGGTAAACAATTGAGAAAGAAAGAGGATAACAATAACAGCAGTTTAATGTCTCTGTTGCTTTCTGTGTCATAATCAAACAACAAAACAGAGAAAAATCACTTTTGTAGCTTTAACACAGATTTATTAGATTTAATTTATACAATGAAGACTGTGTTATGCAGTGTTATTTTACATTTTATTATTCAGTTTCTGCACCTGAATACTGTTGGACTTGCCTTAAAAATACAAAGCACTGTTTATTTCTTTTGTATCTTTGTTCTATTATATTTATCTATGCTTGTAAATTGTTTATTTCCTATGCTGATTTACTCACCTACAATATCAATATTTTTTTTTTCTCTCCAAATAGAGCTATTCAAGTCATTTGGTGATTTTTTTTTTTTTTTTTTTTTTTTTCATATCGCAATATATATCGCAGAAAAACAAAATATCGCAATGTGAGTTTTTTCCAATATCGTGCAGCCCTAGTTTATTGTCAGTACCGTTTCTAGGCATAGGTGAGCTAGGCAGTCTCCTAGAGCGCCACCAGCTGAAGGGGCTCCAATGAGTGCACGTGCTGCCACTACATTTTAGCAGGGCTGTGATAAAGAGTGACACAGTCACCCTGAAATATGACTGCCGCCTCCACTGGATCCCCAACATCATTGGGCTAGAGTACTGTCAGTCTGAAGATGCCTGTATGCCATTGGATCAGAGCGCTGTCAAATGCTGCCTGATTGTTTCATGCTTGCATTTGGAGCACTCATCAACGCCATTAGATCAATGGGCTCTGTCAGTGCTTTGGCAAGGTAACGCTTGTTTTTTTTTGGGGTTTTTTTTTGCCATGCAATAAAGCTAAGTTTAAAGGCCAGTTTAAAATATTGGTACAGTAAATAAAGTGCACAAAATCAGTATTTTGTTTAGGCAGTATTTGTGGCAGTTGATAAATCATGTTGCGAGATTTGTCCAAAAGGTGTGCGTTTTTGAGCCAATGTATTGTTAAAGGATCAGCGTATCATGTAAAATTCCCATATAAACTTTAACAGCCAATTAAAAAATATTGGTATAGTAAAATTCGCTAATTCACGAGATCAATACATCCTTTATTAAACCGCTTTGTCGAGTTTAATGCATCCTTACGGAGGTGTCGAAATGCTGAATCAATTCATTCACTTCTGACACAGCACTTAATGGGAGCAGCGTCATACACATAGAGGGCAGAGCGTCACGTTATTTAAAGGGGAAGTTCACGCGTTAATGAGTAGCAAAGGATTAATGCTGCCTTCATGTGCTATCAGAATTATCGTAAATATGAATTTCCTAATCGGAAATTATACATGAACGGCCTCTCAAGTTGTATTTACTACTGGGAAATTCTGAAATAATTTTGATGCCAGAGTTTCCGAGTTGGGCGGGTCATAAACTTTAAACATGGTGGAGGGCACAACCATTGCTGCTGTCAATGCTGTTCTCACAACAACTACATCCCTTTGTCTTGTCGCTAAAGTAGTGTACTTATAGGCTAGATATGAACGATCATTCAAAGCATATTGTGTGTTTTATAAGCAGTGAAATAAGCATGTATTTGACCGAAATTCCAGAATTGTCAGCAAACTGCATGTATAGTCCGGTGAATGTTTATATGATTGTCAATCAATGGGATGCTTTTCAAGTGCTTTCCGACATTAAAGCACTTGAATACGACACGCTTGTGATCACGACTTCATAAGTGGGAAATAGGAAATTTCCCATAGCACGTGAAGGCAGCATTAGTAGCTGCATTTATTACTTTTATGCCACTGATCAGGCTTTTATATGTAGTTTGGAGTAACAAAGAGTTTTATAGGTTTGACTGAAATAATAATGCAATAACTGACACTTTAAATCAATGTTTCAAGCAACAACACCAAAACAATTGAACAAAAAAACAGATAAAGACAAAAAGTAGCCATTCATGTTGACAATAACAATGAATGGGACATATTTTCTTACCCTTTGTATTTTTATATCAATATGGTACAAGATTATCCTATTTAAATCAATGTGATAAACGAGTAAGGTCAAGAGTAATCTAGACTAAAAGTCATCAAAACGTAGTCTGAACAGTGAATGAACACGGATAAACTAATAGTGACTCCACTAATAGTGAAGCTGTGGGTTTTAGTTACTTCAAAAACAGAAAGAAATATATGCTCAAACTTTTCAGTATAAAAGCTATTTTACTGATAAATCACAGGACAGCACTGACAGTGAATGTTTCCGTGTGCATGTAATCTGCACGTGATGTGTAAACTACTGTATGTGTGTGTGTGTGTGTGTGTGTGTGAGAGAGAGCTACTGTATGTGTGTGAGAGAGAGCTACTGTGTGTGTGTGTGTGTGTGTGTGTGTGAGAGCTACTGTATGTGTGTGTGTGTGTGTGTGAGAGCTACTGTATGTGTGTGAGAGAGAGCTACTGTGTGTGTGTGTGTGTGTGTGTGTGAGAGCTACTGTATGTGTGTGTGTGTGTGTGTGTGTGTGTGAGAGCTACTGTATGTGTGTGTTACAATGTAGCAGAGCATTAGTTCAGAACGGTGATTATCTGTACAATAAACTGCTTAAAACATGCATTTACCCGATCAATAATGAATATCCAGATGATATAAACAAACATAACTTGACTCAGAGCTCTCAAGTCTCATGCATTTCAACCAGTTCACACGCCACACCTTGTATTTCTCACGCTGAGAAGTAAAGGGTAACTTGTCCTGCTTTATACAATTAAAAGACGAGGCGCAGAGATACGGAGGGAAGTTCTGTGCCGAGT